>WARS01000126.1:0-87500 GCA_008933995.1 Datnioides undecimradiatus | reverse complement strand
AAAGAGGACGGCAGGTAAATGATATTCAAATGTGTCATCTCTTCAGAGAGAAAACTCCCAGCTCCCTCAGGAACTGTCTGATGAATATTAATACGTGGTAACAACAGTAGCGGCGTGCCAGGCCTGTCAGGTCTGGAGACAGGTTTCTAGTTTGAGGGCAGAGAGCGTCGCTTCTCCACCTCTCACAGCTTTGTCAACTTGTTTTCCCTCTGCGCTACATGGGAGCTTTGTCGCCGGGCCCGGGATTTCTCTCTGCTTTGATATCTTTCCCCAGTTTGCCTTTGGTGTGTACTTCACAGGCGCTGTGGCAGCACTCATTAACACCCTGACGATTGTTTTCCTCCTCTTTTATGCCACTGTACTACCTGCCACCCCACCTAATTGTCCCATGAGGGACGCGGCAACAAGGAGGATGGAGGAATGGCCTTAATTCATCTTAAATTAGCATTTTTCATTTGTAACGTCTGATAAAGGAGCTTATTAACGGTGCTTCAGTGGAGAAAACGGGCGCAGTCGGAGCATGTGTAGCGGGTTTCATTTGGGAAAACGCTGATCAGAATTTGGAAAATAAACTCGATTCCGAATCCTTTTTTAATTTAAATACACCAAAGTTGTTGTTTTTACAACAATGAGACAGAGGACTGTCAGGAGCCAAAGTCAACAATGTATCAGCTCCACTTTGACTCTATTGATTTACGATATTTGACTTGTATTAGCTGATTCAATCCACAAAATCAAAAACTCCACTGATTGATTAAGTACTTAACCCTTAAATTGCTTGAATCATATGCAAATGGCGTTTGCATGACCTGATTTACTGAAACATTCAGTTTGCTCGAGTGTGACCCACAACAAGTTGTTTCCCTGTTGTTGCATTGATGAACGCCCGCTTCTTCGTGACATTCGACCTTTAACGTCAACAACGCGCTCTTATCGCTGCATGTGTAAAGCTTCCTGTTCTCCTCCACTTATGTTCAAGGTTTACTCATGCAAGTGTTACAGCGGACTGAAAGCTGCAGGTGAAATGATGAACACATGAACTTTGAAGTGAAACGCTGTTCGTCGAGGTTGTTTCACTGACTCTGTCTACACAGGGTTCTGCAAAATGCCCCTCAGAGGTGCCTCCATTGACTTAATTCTAAATTATTTATGAACCATGACTGGAATCATTCTTTTTGTTTACACGGAGCCTCGTAAACCTGCTTTTTATTTGATCCTAAATCACAAAGTAAAGTTACAATGAGACGTTCCCAGATGAGCTCTACAGACTGATTTACAGCCATGCCTTAGTGGCGTGGGTGATGTAAATATCCCCAGCTGCTCCCAACAATCATGCGTAATGATGATTACTCTGTTGGAGCAACACGTTGGAGCAGCACAATCCATGCATTTGCACTTCTGTGCCGGTCTACTGAATGTTGAGGCCAGGCGCAGGCGCTTTTCATATTAACGCTTATGCATATTATCATATCAACTTTTATGCATCAGGCCCACGCTGTCGGACATCGGCACACGGAAACATCGCAGGTTTAGCGGCGTCAGTCGTGGTGTCAGAGGACGCGAGAAGAGGAGGAAACGCGACTTCAGCCATCAGCTCAGGGACGTTAAGCTGCTGCAATCACAGATATAAAGATGTAATGTTTCGACAGGAAGCTTGATGCTAAAATGCGTCTTTAAAAAACAAAGCGGCCTGTGACTTTGACGGCGGAGAGCCCGAGGCTGCTGCTGGAGTGGGAGAATCCTCCAAACAGCGACTGTAAGTTGTCGTGGTGCGAGTGTGTGTGTGTGTTCAGTACACTTCACACTCCAAAATCATTCAGATCAGATGAGTCTTTGTTGAAACGAGCGTCCTCCCTCTGTGGACAAAGGCTCCTGAAAACTGACTCAATGTGCAGACGTGCTGCTCCTTAACGCTGTCTGACTTTCATGTTGGTGTCAGATAATGTTGTGCGTCAGACCGAAACCACCAATCACGCAACTGCAACCTCAACGCCAGCATCCAGCGCTAATATATTAGTTAGTGTGTGTGTGTGTGTGTGTGTGTGTGATTAGGAATTCACTTTTATTGGCCTTGTTGATGCACAGAGGGGGAGGCACTTCACTGCACACAGCAGCAGTCTACACACAATGTCTATAACTATCATCTATTTTTTAACACACACACACACGTGCACACACACACACACACGCGCAGACTCAAACAAAAGGGCTCCACCTCACCCCTGTGCCTGTTCAGATCATAAATAGCAGGGGTGTGTTCTCTGCGTTCGAGCTCTTGATGTATACAGTCGACATGCAGCATCAAGTTTGACGGCGGTGCATCAGAATGTATAGTGACAGCTGCGCCCTGTTCTCCGGGCTGACTGGCATTAAATGTGGGCGTGCAGTGTTTACTCTGTCTTTGTTGTTGTTACACTAGTTCATGAGTGAACTGACAGGTTGTAGAGTCAAAGCCCAGATCAGCTGTCAGCGGCTGTCTGTCAGGGAGCAACGCGTGGCGCGATCCCACCACTGATCAACTGCGCTCCAGAGTAGATGAGGCGGATCATCACCTTCCAACTCAGACTTGAGCTGTTTGAGATGAGTCTTGGAACCACCTTCTCTACAGGGTCCAGACGGCTCAGTCACAGTCTGCAGGAGCATTTTTTTGTGGACCATTCAGGAGCATCCAGTGTATTCATAGGCATGCGTGGGCCACTGAATTAGATTTCCCATTAAAACAGTTATTGGCTGGTCAGCACGCTTGCACTGCTGGCGTGAGACTGTGCTGTGCATGTTTGAAAGAACACACTGGACAGTAAAACGATTGACCGTTCAACGAATCATTCACCCACTCACTCGGGTGGCTCTTACCTGGTCCCAGTCTATACTGCGGAAAAACGTGTGTGACTTGATATCTGTGAAGCCCGTCTGGACCTGGCAACCCAGCCGCTCCTTGGGATCCTGTCGGGATAAAAACAGCAGGTCGGGAACATAAGCAAGAGGGATGGTGTTTCACAGCAGTGTGAGATGATTCTCTGTAATTTAATTCTGGAGGTAGAAAGTGCCAGCTTCCTGTCAGGTTGATTCTACTTTAGGTGGACTAATAAAGTCCACGGGGGACTGCGTCTGAAGATTGCATTTCAGATGTTATACAGCTCCTCGGAGAATGAAGCAACTGCCATGTGGACAATTAGTAATAATGCTGGCCCAACATGTTTCATCATGCGTGGTTTGTGTATGTGTACCCCCTTGTGTGTTAACCCCTTTTCATCACAACAATTATGATGATATCTCACAGATTCAAAGTCTTCGGGGCTGCGCTGAGACGTCACACGCACAAAACCTTGTTGCAAAAAACATGAAACCGGGGGCTGAAATGCAGAAGTGCATGTCCTACACCTGTGTTGGTTCTAAGTGCGTCCTGTTGAACAGCAGTGCTTGTGCACGCTGTGGTTCATTTCACTCCTGGACTACTGGAACGCTTCATTTAGCTGCCCGAGATGTAGCTCGGCCTCTGACTGCGCAGCTCTCTGCAGCTTAAATGATGAAAACCAAACGCTCCCCTCGCGTCAGCCCAGGTTTAGCCTCCTCGCGCTGGTTACCAGTCTCTTTTACAATCCATTTTTAAAAACTTACTCATGACTTAGAAAGGCTCTAACTGGCCTGGAGCCAGGGTGCTGCATCAGAGAACTCTTAACTCCTCTCTGTCCAACAAGGCCTCTTAGATCTGCTGGTTCAGGCCTGCTAGCTGTTCCAGAGCTCAGGCTGAGATCAAACGGGGATCGAGCGTTTGTCGTAGTGGCACCTCAGCTTCGGAACACTCCTCCAGTTGGTACTCGATCTGCGGACGCTGTTTCTGCTTTGTGATCGGGTTTTACAGACTTGCCGTTTCATCTGACACCTTAACTCATTACAAAAACCAGCTCTGCAGTGAAATCACAGTGAGTAATTATGAGCTTGTATTTTGCCTTTTTGTGTTTTTTTAACGTGTTACAGCCTCTTCTGAAACACTTGTATTACTTACTGTCATCATCATCACCATAGTTATGTATTCTATTTGTAGGAGCACAAACTGATTTTAAGCAGGAATAAATTAAAAGTGGTCAAACATTTGAAACCTATTTAAAATATAATAAAAATATATCAACAAACTGTAATCTTTGTTCTTAATCCTTCACCCAACGTGCATATCAAGCGACCTAAAGTGAGGTCCTGACCCTGATGTTGAGAAACTCCACAGATTGTAACGTGCAGAAACACTGGCCTGGATGAGTCTACAGCACATTCCCTGTTTCACTTGTGCTTGTTCTTCAATCACAGTATGAAAACCATTGAAGTTTCATTTTATTGAACCAACACACACACATACACACACACACACACACACACTCTGAGCCAAAAGAAGAAGCCCTCGCTGGCTGCCCAGAACACAGACAAAGTTCTTGGCCATGATCCCACACAGGGTAATGTGACTGTGCAGCAGTGTGCACGGACACAGAGGCAGAGAAAGAAGGCTGATTGGGAGTGGACTGCTCTCACCTTGTTTAGAAAGCCCTTGAGCACGCTGGCAGCTTTCACTGACAGAGACCTTGGGATGCGAATGGGCTTCTCAAGAATAACTGTTGGCAAAAAGAGAAGAGGGAGAGAGAAAGAAAAGGACAATCGTGAGTAGGGAGGAGGATGATTCACAGTCCAACCTGCCTGTGGGTGACCATGTCTGCTGCGTGGGAGTCAAAGGAAGGGAGGAGATGCAGAGGAGACTATTCTGTTCTTTCTCTCACTTTTGATGGTCTACGCACAGCCTTGAGACTCCCACAGCTCAACAATGTCATACTGACGAGAATAAAAACACTCTGAGAAATAGTTTTCCCTCAAATCCTCAGTCCAACGATGAAGTGCTGCTCCACGCATTAGCGTTCACTCCGGGGCGACCAGAGTTTCTTTTCCTTTCAGTCGCGGCTCAAGGTAATGTGACCGGTGCGTGCTCTTGACGGTTTATTTTCTCCAAATCAGAACGTGGTGTTTCAGAATAAGACAAGTGGCCGCCGCGCCGAAAAGCACCAAAACAAAAAACGTAGATGTGAAAATGTCGCACC
Organism: Datnioides undecimradiatus; assembly: GCA_008933995.1. Taxonomy (NCBI): domain Eukaryota; kingdom Metazoa; phylum Chordata; class Actinopteri; order Lobotiformes; family Datnioididae; genus Datnioides; species Datnioides undecimradiatus. The sequence goes on along the minus strand of WARS01000126.1, from coordinate 82,422 downwards.
GTCTATAAACACTGGTCATCCTGCGGCGGCAGACACAGGATTCATGACAAGCTGCTGATGAGAAAGCAAAGTTTGGTTGTCTGCTTGGTGTTGACAGGACAATGTAACAGCTGTTTCTGGTTAAACGAAAAGGATCTCACTCTTTAACGTAAATGGGGATCCACTGTAACATTGTCACACACTTAGAGTAAGAGACATCTACAGTGGACGGACTCTGAGGGGTGCATTTGCCCAGGATCATGCTGGATCAGTTTCAGAACTGTTGTTGTTGTCCCCATAAGTCATTAAGACACAAAGAAACATGGTGAATTGGGTCCTGATAGAAAATTCCCAGGGTCTCTCTTCAAGGCAGAGCATTTGGACACGTCTTTCATTAAAACTGCCACGAGAGGAGAGAGCAGCCGATCAAAGCGTTGATGCACTCATCTGTGTCATCGCCAGTCGTGACCAACAAAACGTTTCTCAAGCAGCAGCGACTGAATCTGGGCCTTTTTTGCCCTGGATTTTGTTTCTCAGGCTACAGGCTCAGGCTTGTGGTATCTTGTTACCACCTTTGGTCCATATGTTACTTGTTCCGTATATCACATGTCCTTGTGGCACTCTTTGACTTTTGGAGCTAGTGAGTTAGCCTGGTGTTCAATATAACACCAGGCTAACTCACTGTAAACACCAGAATCTGATTTAGACAGTTAGGCAGCATTGTTTGTTGAAGAATGACCTTGAACGTTCAGAGGTCATTTAAAAACAGTGTTACCATCACACCATCCCAAACCAGGTTTCCATTATAGTTCAGTAACTGAAATTAGACGTGTTTTCATGTGAATACCACTAAGGAACTGCTTCCCTCACTGTATCAAATGTTTGCCAGCTGCCTGTCTGCCTAAAGCTCTGGGGTTGGCATGTGGAGCACTGATACCCAAAGCAGGACCTGGCACAGGGTCCTGTACGGTGGCATATGGCTGGGTGGCTCCTATAGTGAAAGGGTTGGTTTCCATTGGCAGGAAATCATCCAGGAACCTGCTGCTCTACCGGTAAGACCGCCAGGAGGACGGTACTGGTGGCAGATGCTAGCCGTGGTGCCACGCTATGCTCCTGACAGTCACAGCAGAGACATAATGCGTCACACGAGGCTACTGTAGTACGGAGGAATTTCTGTTATGGAGGACTGTGTGGGTGGTGGTGTGAGAGAGGGAGGGAGGAGGAGGTGAGGGGGTGTGCTATGTAAGGGTACCATATGGCCCGAGGAAACACAAATGAATATAGAGGGACAGATATTATAGAGGTTCCTCTACCCTGAGGGTGTGATCACACCCACAGTTTGTTTTCTTTGGTCCAAGCCACTCGGAAAAAGTTGACTTTGCAGTGATTTTGTTTTTATGTTGTGCGCGCTGACGCTGCAGTATTACTTACATGTGCCTTCCTCTTTGGGCTAGGTTGTGGTACTTTTGGTCGTCCCATTAATGTTACGATTTTGAGTTTAGTGGCTGCAATTTGAAAGTCATTGCATGAATGTCTTGTGCAACAGTCCACTGCAAAGCATCACGTCAATGCTATAAACTTCTCTGTCTGCACATAAGGTTGACATTTTGGTTGTTTTCCCAAAGGTACACTGAAATGCCTCTTCAGGTCTGCTCAGAGAGGGGTTTTATGGGTGGCTGTAGGTTGCAGAGGCATGCAGCTACTGGTTGCTTGGATCCAGCCTGTAGAGGCACGGCATGTTCCAGGAAGCATGGATGGGTGTCATCTGTGGACAATCGTGTGATCTGTGAGTTCTCTTTAAAACTGTGCAGATCTGTACAGACTAGATGTGGCCTGATCATCCAAACCTCTGCTGTAGCCTGCTCTGTAGCTACAGCTGCTGCTCCCTTTAGCTCTGGTGAACCAATCACTGCTGGTTTACGTAAAAAGCACTTCATGGTGGGAATGTCTCACCAGACACCAGATGTACAAGCTCTGTATGCTTTGAAATACAAAGAGACTGTGCAAACCTGTTTGGCTGAAATGGAACAGTTTTGAATTTATTTATTTTATGTCTATCTATAGATATGATTTTACATTTTATATGTGTGTAGTGGAGGTGTATTTGAAAATAATGTCAAAACTCTAATCGAGACTCAAATCCAGAGACTCTGATGCAGATCTTAATCCAGACTCTGATGCAGACCTTAATCCAGACTCTGATGCAGATCTTAATCCAGACCCTGCTTGCATTCCATTAAAATCCTAATTTTTCTACAGCGTTGCAGCTCATTACAGGAACAGTTTCTCTGTGGCCGTGCTGATTGGAAGACAGAGACCTGTGTTCTCAGGTGCCTCTGTGAAGTTATCTGGCGCCATGTCAGCTTAAATGAAAACGCCATCAGCTGCCAAATGAAGCGAGCTAACGGAGAAAACGCTGAACTGTTCCACACACGCACACTAAATCTCGTCCATAATAGAGTAATAGAGGCCATAATGTGCTGCCAGATTTTCCACAGTACACGAAGGGTGGGGGAGTGTGCATTACAGCATGTGAGTTCTCAAATATTGACCCGTTTCTTGCTCTCTCTCACACACACACACACACACACACTGCAAATGGCATAAGGTCAGCTTTAAGGTGGTCCAACTGTATGAAACTACGTCCTCAAACCGTCCAGCTGTTATCACGCTTTCACACTGCGGATCACTGGTGCAAAGTGTGACATTGAGAGTTTATTCAAATGCCGAGAGCTGTCAGAGACTACAACAAAACCGGAAAACACGAGTGGATTGGGAGACGAGGTGCAGCAACCTAAAGCTAATTAACATTTGAGAGAAATAAAATTAGCCCTGTTTCTGAGATTCCTCCATTTTAATGAAGCACAGCACAAGCATCTAAGCCTGGATTTACACAGGCACAAATCCTTTACAGCCCAGAGCTGATTGTTATTCCATTACACGGGAGCCCCCCCCTCAGAATATCAGTTATGCGTCACAAAGGGTTAAATTAAGATGTTTTTGTTTAAATGGCAGCAAACAGCCTGCCGCATGATTACCCCCCTCCATACTCCCAGTCCCTTATACAGAGAGGATGTAGTTAGAGGCTGGTACACATATATAGGACACTATGGATAGAAAACACTATTGTCTTTCCTCAGTATAAATAAACGTGAAATGCTTACTGTGATTACAACTGTCCTGAGGATCGCAGTCACTGAAAACCAACATTAAGACTAAAAGTTTCCAAATAATTACATCATTTCCTGTCTCACATTCCAGACAGACACAAAAGTGGGCGTGGCCTCAGAGGTGTCTGGTGAAACACCTCGACAAATGCTGGATGGATCGCCACGAAGAGTGCCCGGACACTCCTGTTTCTTGGATCAAGTAATGACTGATGATGCTCTACACCCACCGGCGGCAGGCAGTCAGTTGGAGCAGCTCTCCCATTACAGTGTTTCTTTAAATGAGTGACACGCTGCAAGTTTTTGTTTGTCCTTGGATTCTGTTTTGTTCTTGGATGTTTTTTCTACTTATCTGTCCTTATCTCCGTCTCTCTGCTGCTGCAACACCCACATTTCTGCTCTTGCGGATCATCATCATGATCTCATCTTACTTGGACAACCGTCTGATGGGTTTCCATTAGATTAGATTCATGTCCTGTTCAAATGCATTGTACAACCAAAAACCTGCAAAATAACTGTCAACTGTCTTTAGGGCTAATTAGCAAATGTTAGCACTGATTGAAATTATTCATTTTCACAAGGCAACAAAATCTCACAGGCTCATTCATGCGACCCTAAAGGATCAATCATTTCAATATGTTTGTTTCAGATCCAGACATTATTTGAGGATTTATGAGTTGTATGTCTTTGGAAGTGTAACTATAACAAGACAGAACAATGACTCAGTACAACAGTAATCAGCACGCATGGCAGCTGTTGTTGGTAAACCACATCTGCAGATGTTCACAAAGTCGAACCTGCCTCTCCAGCTCTCTGGGCGGCAGAGCCATGAAAAGCACAAGCGTCTCACCTTGAAAGAGGTACTCCTCCGTGTTCATGTCGGGATTGTCGGTGATGATGTCAAACGGGGATCTTCCAGCCATCATCTCAAACATCAGCACGCCCAGAGCCCACCAGTCCACGCTGAAGCCTGGGAGGACACATGACATACAGATATGTACAAATATGTATGTGGCATGAGGAAACTTGTTTTCCAAGTTCCTGTCATCTTCTCAGCATGAATCACAAACTGAAGCAGGTTTGGTATGTGTTGTGGTATAAGATCATAGTCGATCCCTTAGTTCAGCTTTTTCATTACACATCTCAGTTTGCCAGGGTCAGCAGCTGGACAGGAACTGATCCGGCGCACTGTGTCTCCTGTGCTCACCGTAGTCCTCTCCTCTAAGGATCTCAGGTGCGATGTAGTTGGGTGTTCCACAGAAGGTGCTAGTGGTGTCACCTGGTCTGATCCCCTCCTGAAGAAAGAAGAAAGAAGAAGGAGATGAAGGACAGAGAGACAAAGGAGAAGAAGGAGAAGAGGAGAGTGCCGAAGGGAGAGCAGTGGGTGCAGAGATAAAAGAGTCAGTATGGAAGACGCGATATGTGCGAGAACATGAATCATGGAAGAAAAAAAGACGGACGTAGGCCTTGTTAGTACCTCCCGTCGATAAAGATCTGTTGCATTATTGACAATGCAGTCTACTGAAGGAAATCAATGCGTCTCTTGCCTTGCACATGCCGTAGTCTGTGAGCTTGATGTGTCCTTCATGGTCCAGGAGAACGTTGTCCAGTTTCAGATCGCGATAGATGATGCCCTTTTCGTGCAGGAAGTTGAGAGCAATACAGATCTCAGCAGCATAAAATCTGTGAGGGATAAAACCAGAGAACCACGTGTCTGAACTGTCGAAAGGGGGCGCTGATGCAGCTTACGGCTTCTTTAATGATGGGAACTGCTCGGAGCGGTGTCACAAGTCGATACTCAAAGTCTGGAGTTTGGTATTAAATCAAAGCAGATACAGGAAAAGACACATAAAACACACTCCGTCTATAAACACACGAAGCCTGTTTGGTTATTTCTGATCACCACTGAGTTATGATGTATAAACTTCCAGAAGCAGACTGATACTGGGAGTACGCTCATAATGGGAAACACAGTCTTATTTATAGCAAACATTAGCCTTAAAACCGCACAGTTTCCACCGCGGTTTGATGCGCTTGGTGTGCGTCTTTGGTGAGTCAGTAGCATGGCTCCTCTCCGTGTGTAGGTAGTGTGTACTCTGTGTCTAGGAGATAAGCCTTCATTAACACTGACAAGCCTCTCTCTGTCTGCCTGCTGTAAATCCACAATTGTCAAACACTGAGGGGAAGACTGCAGCGGGGAGATGTTTGACAGAGAAAATCACAAATCCCACATCGCTCCCCCACGTTTGGGCTGTGACAGCCTCCATTGTACGCCGTTGTTTCATTGCTGGCATCAGACTGATAGAAGCTGCGTCCTATCAGCAGCACCATCCATCGCCCACCGGCCCGCCTCCCCCACAGCGCGGGGGAATGCGGCAGGGCTCTCTCTAAGAGCGCTGCTCATGAATATGTACAATCATTATAAGTGATTAACATGCTGCTTTGCATATGTACAGCCACTGTCTCCAGAATACAGATTGCAGGGGCAGATAGGGGCCCAACGGTGCCTCTCTAAATTACCCAGCCTTTGATCCAGCATTTATCAGAGCCGCGGTTGGAGTGCCCCGCAAGTAGACAGGCACAATGAATTATGGGTGCTCATTATATTTCTCAGAGGTGGAAAAAAAAAAAGTGTTAAGTTGGGTTTTGGCAGTGTTTCCACGTCTATGAAGAGCTGCTAAAGCATCCCATTAAGCATATGTTTGTAAGGAGTGCTTATTAGAAGTACGCTGTTGAGGAACATTTCAGACTGAGAGCAGAGAAGGTGCACGCGAGATCATCTTCAAGCGAGCGCACACACTCCAAACACACAGTGCTTTTATGTAATGCACGAACCAAAAGACAACAACTGCACACCCAAACACACACACACACACACACACGCACACCATGTAACACACATAACACCGCCATGTGAAGCACAGAGGAACCCATCTGGAGCGGGTTCAATCAGTCCAACCCGAAATAGCTGTCGACTGCCTAGATGCGTTTCCTGCGGAGCTGAGTGTGCCATGTCAACTTAACCAAAATCCAATCATAAATGAACCCGCTCCTGTGTCCTCCTCTGACCATGCAGCCTATTCCTGGAGGCCCCGCTGCAGTGCCTCCACTGGCTCCTGATATTCTGTTATTGCACTTTACGGTTAGAGAGAGGCCAGAGAGAAATGAAAAATACCATTTAAACCCCTTTAGATCACATCTTCGGCCACGCTGTGCACCAATTTAACAGCGTATGCCAAATATATACAGTTTTTGGATTCTTTAGTCTAAATCTGATCATGTTTTCTTCCTGTTGCACAGATTATGACATGTGCAGCTTGAAACTAACCAGTAACATCATGACATCCACTCGTCGATCAATTCTCAGTTTTTAGCAGCACAGAGCCAAGATGAATTGTTTAGCTAGCGAGCAGCAGCATGCTACGTCGGTGCGTTTTCTCTTGCTCTCCGCCTGCAGCGGTAGCACGCTCAAAGAATGAATTTAGGTGCTTAAACTCTGGACTCTTTATTTTAAATGGCATGTGCAAACAGATGTTGCGACATCTGGACGTTTACCTTGCGTGTTCTTCGGGGAGCTTCCTTTGCCGTTGCATATGAAACATCAAGTCCCCGCCGTTCACATACTCGATCACCAGGAACAACCTGGAAACCGGAACACGGGGAAAAACAGATCCATCAGACGTGTTTGCAGAATGCTGAGACCAGATCGTTTCATTAAAAAGGTGGAAACTAAACAGACAAATACGAGTTTGTCCTGCAGATGCTCTGTCATCAGTCTGTTACAGCAGCAGGACATGTTTATTTCCATGTGAGTTGTTAATAGTTATAAAATGATACAAAACAAACAGCAGTTATCTTTAGGAGCAGCCCATCATGTGATACCTGGAATGTGCTGGCTCTTAAAACAACATACAGTATGAGCTCTCGTGAAGTGTCGGCATTATCAGGCTCTTACCGACTCTCTGTCTGGAAACAGGAGTGGAGGCCGACTAAGAACGGGTTGGTGGACGCCTGCTCAAACACATGCTTCTCTGTCTGCACCCAGTCAATATCCTGCAGAGTCGAGGAGAGACAGACGGAGGCAGAGATGACATGAGCGGAAGATAATGTATTAACAATCAATGAGTCTGATCAATAGACTTCAAACAGACAAACGGAGATGCACGGATAAAAGGTCTCGTCAGTCTGCAGAGCGATCCTTGCGCTCAGAGTTATTCCAGACCGTTTTGTTTCTTTGGACCGTTCCAGTTTGCAGGGTGGACCTTGGATAGCGTGCCAAAAGATAACCGGGCAGCGTGAGCGCCAAAGCTGTCCTGAAAACCATCCAGCAGTTAGTCATTGAATGAATGAAGGCTCAACGTGACCTTTTGAAAATACCATCCAGACAGAGCTTTTTTATTTTATTACCCTTAGCGCTGATAGGCTGGACTGTGGGAGAAACCCACACACGCTGACAATGAGAACAGATTAGTTCCACGATCCAGTATGAAAAGTATCATTTTGATCGGTGATCAAAGGACACTGGGCGTCTCAGTCAGTCGAGCCACTGATACTGACTGACAGTGGGAAGGCCTCAGATCATCTGACTGGAGACTTTATGCAGTAAAACAGTTCAGTTTAACTTGAAAACATTTAGGTTCCAGTGTCGTGTGGTCACAACTGACAAGCTGCCAGACTGGGTGAGTGTGGGTGGGAGGTTGGAGTTGATATGATGTACGGTAAATGGACTGTACAGGGACACTTTGGCATGCAGGCGCCACAGCCCAAATCAAACATGGCGTCACCAAACTATATTAAAGGTATTTCAGGTTAAAGCTGTCGTACAGAATGGACAGTTTCACTCTTTAACTCCATAAATTGGGATTATTGTCACTGATGCATGTCAGTAAAGTAATAATGCAGTGACACAGGAAACCTTTTAACTGTGTTTGACTGTGTTGATTGTGCAAAGTTACCAGTAACTACAGCTGTCAAGTATAGGAATGAAGTGGTGTACGAGGATAAAGTGGAAACTGGAAATACTCGGGTAAGGTAGACATGTCTCTAAAGTATTCTTTAGCAGTATACTTACTGACCTTCACCCATCACTTACAAGTGTGAGACGCAGTTTGACAAGCTGAAACCTCCAGCATCTCTACTCATGAATCACTCCTCGGAGCGCGTCCCTGTTATCAGTCAGCCGCGGCTTTAAACGCTCGTGGTTGGGTTACGGAGGGCTGCGAGCGTTTGGCCCGAGGCGAACATGTTTTATGCTGATTAAAAGTGTCATTAAGTTGATGTTGGTTCATGTTTTATGTGAGCTACAATAGAGCGCGTCTACATTTTGAGTTCCCCATGCTGAGCTCCGACGAGATATGGTTAATTCATAACGTGACAATAGAGACCCCATATTGTGCATATGATACCAAATTCCTTCTGGTAAACTCATTATTACACGAGGAATCTATAATAATGCAGAACATGCCATCACAACACATCTTGTATTGGTCACTCCAGCTCCTTTAGTAGTTTGCAGTCAGACTGCTGGGCTCTCACAGGCCTCCTTTGATGTCGGGCATTAGGCGACTAAAGAGATGAATTATTAAACTAATGTGCACGAACACAGCCATGAATAAATTAAAACGGGCTGTCCAATCGAAACATAAGGAGGGCTGGGTGGTTTCCTCAAATCCTTTGTATTGGGGGGGAAAATTGCATCTCTGTTCTGGAGTCAGTTTTGTTTTGTTCTTCAGCCATCACAGAAACCGTGGATGCGAACGCTGGATTTAAGCATCCAGTGTTTACGTGTGGAAAAGACAGGGAAGGATTAGAAGCCGATGCGAGGAGTGGAGGCATGAAGCCTGTGACATGATTTATCTTGTCCTGGATTATTTGTGCAGATGTTGGATAATGCAGCAGCTTTGGACAGTGACTGTGTGTTTTACAGGACTTATGTGTTGGGCAACACTGCCACCTAGTGGGCTTATATAACACAAATAGCAAAGTCAGCAGCGTGCAGCACTCCTTCTTTTTTGGGCCAGTGTTCTACTCTGTAATGATCTCCCTTATGCAAATTTGCCTTTTGTCTTCAATTCCTGCAATGCACAGCACTTTGGAACTAGTCCACATCACTAATGGTGTTAGATAAACAATGTTTATGATCTAATATGAGCGAGGGAACTTGGTAGAGGTGCAGCAAACTGTGCAGGCGTTTGTGCAGAATACAACATGAAAAGTGAAGTGCAGTCTTTGACATGCTGTGATTGGTCACATGACTGCTGAGGATTCAGCATTGTCTGCAGACTAGACACTGATCATCGGGGGCTGTCTGTCACAGCAGCGAGTGTATCAACAGAGTGGTTCGTAAACGCTTCAGATTAGCTTATTCAGCACATTAACAGAAACACACACAGTCCACACACAGGATCTTATTAATATGCACGTGGCAGATTCTCCCCTTTGAACTATTTCCATCCATTAGTAACTTAGTTGCTAATTAGCTTCCTGTTTCCCCCTGCTTACAGTCTTAACGCTAAGCTAGGCTAACCACAACAGACACACAGACATGAGATTGATTTTCATATTTTAAAATGACAGGAAAATACATATATTTAGAGCTGAATGTCTGAAAAATAATGCCTGAATAATTCTAAAGGTATGTTTAAAATATATATTCTGTAATTTATGTGAACTGACCCTTTAAGAGGCCGAACGTTCATGTATTGCAACGACCTCCTTTCTTGCGCACTCCTCTCAGCACATGGAAATAAGGCACACCATGCTCTGCCAGCTACATTCACATCTATAATACATGTTGAATGCGAGTGGTATGTGCATCTGTCTGCCTGCGTGTCTCCGTCTTCGGCAGCGTTATGCAGGCTGCTCCTTTTTTGAAATGGATTTCACGTCACCCTCATCTGGCAATTCATCACAGCAGAAAGAGATGTTAAACCCGGATTTCATCTTCTCCTGTGAGTCACCCACTCACTTGTTCCCGCTTCCTCTTAAGCCCTTTTCCAATTCATGAGCTCTGTGCCACTTTTGTGTCGTCCCCAGCACCCCCCCACCCCTCCCTGTCTGATTCCTTTTTCTCCCTCATTCCTTTCTGAAGCTCCAACCAGCCCCTGACTTAGTCCTCCTCACTCCTTTTCATGTGTTCTCCACACATCTTCCGCTGTCCTTCCTTCATGTTGTCCGTCCTTCACTCCTCCCTCACTGATCAACTGCTCTTGGACCAGTTACACAGTCCAGTGGTTCTTAATTCCTGAGGCCCTGCTGCTCCTCACTCTGACCAGCTAATGGGGGACAGGTTCACACCAGGAATGTAAAACCAGCAGCCTTCAAAGTCCAAGGACGTGGACTGAAAACTGTCAGTACAAAAAATACATACTGGCTGCTCCGACATCATAAAACCAGACTGTATTACCACCTTTAACCACTTAGTCATTATATCCACATAGATATATTTAAATAAATATATATTTTGTGAGAGCAATAATAGCCATCCCCGAGGTATCAATACTGATATCAGCCTTAGCCTGATGTCACCTACAGGGGTGCAGGTGTTTTGACGTGCACGATGTGGCATCAGTGTGCGGTGGCACAGTGTGTCCACGTGGATGACCCATCAAGTCGTGTCACCCTGTCCACGGTCTATTTTTAGGCAATCAAAAGGTGAAAACAGCAGCAGCTCCGGGCAGAGGGTGACAGCTCGCTTCAGATGAGCAGTAATAAGCACAGATATAACATATCTCGCTCCTGTAGGCTCTTCAAACTGTGTAAATCCAGCTCTGGGCACAGAGCACCGAACAAAAAGGTGGTCTTGTTGTTTTTTCATCTTTTTTGTTCAGTCTAGTTTGGAAAAAGTCAAACTTCTCCCTGGTGCATATGTTAAAGGATGGTTTGGTATATTTGTAGATCCTACCAGCAGTAATAGTATTTAAGAAGAGGAAGGTGAAAAATCAACTGAATTCCATAATCCAGTTTGTTTACAACATGTCTGATCGTCTGACTGCTCAGTTTCTTCACCTCCCGATCAGAGCGAACACTTCAGTGAGTACAAAATTACTAAAACATGTAAACACGATGGCCAAATATCATTTAGCTGAACCTGAGCAGAAATAAACCCAAACTGTCCTCTCACATTGCATCCCAGTGTGCTGTCAGACACCCTCAACATCATCATGTCTCCGTGACAACCCTCCGGGAGTGTCACTCTGCACTTCCTGCCCCTGCCTAACATCCTCTGTGAACTTCGTGTCTCACCTCGTCATCGTGCACCAGCTCCTTTTTCACCACCTTCATGGCGTACACCTGCTCGTTCTTCTTCAGCCGGACCAGCAGGACCTTGGCGTAGCTGCCGCGCCCGATCACCCGGATCAGGTCGAAGTCGGCCAGCCCGAGAGCCAGGCCCTGCGACAGCTTGATGCCATCGATGCCGTCCACCACTGCTTTGATGTCCTGCACGTGGGAGAGGTGGCCATGGCATGAGTGAAGTATATGTTTTTAAATTATGATTATAATTATATAATTATTGTTATTATTATTACAGTGTTTCAGAGTCCTACTCACCTCTGTGTCTGCATCCTCTGTTTTATCCACTGTACAGTTGTGCGGTAAAAAAGATACTGGAAAAGTAAACAAAAACAAACAAACAAGACAGACAGTGAGTAATGACCACATGGAAACAGGGTGTCAGGATTTCATATGTTCGTTCCTTTGGCCAGTAGAGGGAGGCAGAGCACAGAGAATGAAGTCAAGCTAGTCACAGGAAATGCAAACCAGGTCAGTCCACAGGGGGGCCCTGAGCATCTTATATCAGGGACCCCCAAACAGATCCCCCCTCCACACACACACACACACACACACACACACACACACACCAGCTCACAGTTTCCTTTTAATAGGATTTAATGCTCTGATCTGTGGGATCCCATCAGAGAGTGGTAATGTGGTTAGATAACAGCTGAGAGACACACAGTTATGTAAGTGATGTGAAGCCACCAGAGCCGAAAGTCAATCAGCCGAACAAAGAAGTCATTCTGTTGTTCCCTTTGAGCGGGACACAGCAGAGCCCCTGACCGCTCCTCTGTGCACTTCACTGTACTGCCCATGCCACATACACTTACATACACTCGTCTTTACCAAGGTCAAAGCCTATCACACCTCAATTCACTGACCTCAGAGATGGGAGCTGTGTTAAGTCCTGTCTGTGTTTTTGACACAAAACAAATATAAACAGTTGTTTCAGGCATTGGTCTCTCCTTGCATCCTAAGCCCCTCTCACAAGGAAGCAAAGGGAGGAGAGGAAACAAGCAAACGAGGACATGTGTTTTTAGAGTAATCTGATGTTCTTTCTTGAATCAGAAAACAAGCCACACATCCAACTTGAATCTGTTGTCTTGTTGTGGTGGATTAGATCAGATGCAGCTGCAGCCAATCAACAACTGGTGTCAAATTAGAGGGTGTGTCAGCTAGTGAAAGACTTCTGGGAAGGATGCTCTTATGTCTCCTCACTCCTCTAAGCAGCAATATGAAACTTCAATGTGTGGCCATTAGTAGGGAAAGAGTTTTTGGAGTAAGATCAACGTCAGTCGTTTTCATCTGAAGCTGTCCTGAGTCTGACTGATGAGTCCTGGCACATGAAGGAGCCTCAGCAGCTCTGCAGAGATTTGCTCACGTCAAATGTCCCGTGTCCCGCTGAGTCATCCAGAAGGTTAATGTTGTGTGTCAGAGTGAAGGAGCACAAAGGCTGGGTGTTTTCACACTCCTTAGTTATTACAAGTTACACCAGCTAGAATTTGGTTTATGCAAACAGGAAATGGAGTAACAGAGTTTCTATGAGAATTCATTTTGATCGTGCATTGCATTGTGGGAGAAGAGTGACTGTTTCTGCTGTGCAAAGCCAGATGTTCTCCTGAAAGCTATCACATGCTGTTATACCCAAAGTATGCAGTCCCATGTGAACATTGCTACAGGTTGTTCTCAGTGTGGCTGTCCCTCACTGCTCATCCATTACATTAAGATTTACAGTTCACTGGATTCAACCTTCCACCCAAACCACTGCACTCTTATAAAGTGTGGACCTCCATCTGCAGTCGCCTTTGCTAATCATCAGCTCTTCTTAGTTTCATCATAATCATATTTACTGTGCGTCCCTGAGAAGAGTGATACTGAAGTCTGAACATGAGAGGCAAATATCGCATATCTTGACATTATAAAACATGTTGAAAAAGCAGAGAAGGTTTCAGGGTCTTACTCCCGTCTGTGTCCTCTGTGTCATCTGGTGGAAGGTCTACCTCTTCGCTCTTGGCATCTGAAGGGGGCTCCTGCGATGGCATGACTGGATCCTGGAGAAAGAAATTCAGAAGACCACCTAAATATCCCCTGACACACTCGCCCAAGTATCCTCTGAAATGCCCGCTCATGGTTTCACACTCCTGGATGAGTGTATGATGGATCATGTCCACAAGGCCCGAGGTACAGTCTGAACTTGGAGGTGCTCTCAGCTGGGCTACGAGACTCTACTGACAATGTGGGGGCTCCAGTATAAAAAGGCCTTCAATCAGGCCTCAGAGACACTTATCTGTCTGAAGATAGCCAGCTGAAGCTGTGATCAGCACGGAGGGGGTGTCCCAAAGCTATATTGATTTCACTACTGAGGGGTCATCAGGTCATCGGGGGCTGAATTTTGGATCTTTGGACGTTTGCTTTGTGTTCAAATGGATTGAAAACGTGCACACACTGATCTGCCGTCTCTAAACTTGATGCCTCATTTCAATAGAATGGAGGACAAACTGCAGAGAGTCACAAACAGGAAACATTCAGAGACAGTTTGACAGATTTGTGCTGGGATTCCCTGACCTGTCTATGACCTGTTTCACATTTCGGAGACGTTCACTGAATTATAATGTATGTAGTGTATGAAGGGGGTCACCGAGGTCCTGAAGAGAAGGCTGAGTTTTCACAGCATCATAATATTAAAGTGCCGGTCCAAATACAGTTTAGTACTCTACTGTGCAAACTGAGCATCTGTCAAAGTGTAATTAATGTTTCGTGTGCACAGCAAGTGAGATAAATTAAAGTTGCTTAAACGAGCTTCAGCTGGATTCAAACAGTCAGTGTGACATTTATGAAGTAAAACCAGAACCTGATCCTGCTTCTGCTTGTAAGAGACTGCAAGTTGGGTTTGACATCCAGCTAACAACTGGACTTGATGATGTGTTATTCAGTTTATTACAGCATGTGCTGTGGCCTTCACTTTCATCAGTTATAAGATGATGCCATCGTAAACAATGCAGACCACAAACATCGAGTCCATGGAGCAGTTCTCCTACAGTGATGGAGCTGAGTCACAGCTTCTCTGCTGTTTCACAGCCTTGACAACAACAGGCTGCTGTGCTGAAGCATACGCCAGGATCAGGTTTTCACATATAAACAACTGTAACAATGTTCAGAGTGAGACAAGAAAAAATCGACGATAATCAAGAATCTTCAATAGAAAACAGAAGGATTTTCAATAAAAATATAGATTCTGCACAGATTTCTTATATTTTTTACATTCTGCACAAAAGCACACTGTTCTTTCCTAAAACTGTATTGAGAACACATTCTCTTTACAATATTTTGAATTATATGTCTAATTTAAACTATTTTTTAATGTCTTTTAATGTATTTTATTAATTATTAATAATAATTAATAAATATTAATAAATAACAATGTTTATTGTTCTGCACTAAAATGCTAAGTGAAGCCTTTTCCGTATGTGAAAACCTGATGCGTATTAGTGCATGAGATGTGTTAAACTTGTGTGGTGTTATTACGTAATGTTCTCCCGGTGAGGAGCTGTAATCTGGACAACATGTGCGCTTCATCTCAGAGTTCTGCAGAACGCTGACAGGCTGCGCTTGCTGTTGGACATGACAGGCCGGTCCCTGTGCTGTGTGCCACTCAGCGCATGATGAAGTACTCACCATAAGCCTTTGGCAGGTCTGAGGGATGAGTCTGTGACAGCGCTTATGGACCAGCAGTTTGCAATTGATACACTTGTAGCCCTGCCTGCCCAGCCCCCATATCCTTTCGCCACAGTGGCCACAGTAGGCTTTCTGTAAGACACACACAGGACGGGACAGCTTAGTGTTTCACTCACACACTGATGTTTCATCAGGGATCAATTAACAGGATGCGCTGACAAATACACAAGGCAGACTGTGACAGACGGACAGTGACAGGAGCCCTTCTGACCTGATTGAAACACCTTCTCGTCTCCTCCTCGAGAACCAACCAAAGTGTGTCTGTGACTTTGATTACTGACAAGAGTCAAGTCTTAGCCCTGATTGGTTATTCTTTGATTGGACGTTTCCTGATCTAAATGGTGCTTAGTTTGGCATAGTGTGGATGTTTCTGTCCACAGGGGGGCAGAACAGCAGTAAAATCACATGCAACCCACACACAACAGTCTTCAAGTTGATGCAGTGCTGTACATTAGCACACATCCAGCAGACGCAGACCAACATTAGCATTCGTTTGGAGTCCTGTTTTGGAAAGTCTGTTTGGCTTGAGCCACGTGTGAACAAACACAACCTCCTCGCTTGTTTGGACGCAGCCGGCCTGGGAACGCAGGTGAGGTGCCAGCTCAGTGGGCTCCAGTCGTCCAGCAAGCGCATCCACACATTTACGTTTACCTCGCAGACACACAGATACATATGAAAGTAATTTCTTGTATGCATTTGTATGTATTTATCAACTCTGTGTCTGCACCCCTCGAGCTAATGAATCACTGCATGAATGTGTTTTTCAGTAATAACACTAAAATGGTCTGGCACACCAGATTAAAAGACACAGATTAATCCTCCCACGTCCGACTTCTAGCAGCTGCCAAAAAGTCCCACAAAACACTTATAATGTTAATCTTATGAATAAATAAAGCCTATGAATTTACTGAATGTTTCCAGGAACAACATGTAGTGAAGTTTCCTTTAACCTCCTAAGACCTAAACTCTTGCATGGCATGCTTTATTGATTTCTCTTTGTTATTTGGGTTGATTGGGACCTGCTAAGTGTAAAAACAAATAATTATCTTTTTGCATTCCCATGCATGTGTTGTCCACATATGTGGACGCCAGGTCCTAGGAGGTTAAGTAACTGCTGCCACCTAAACCCAAAGGACATAAAAATGAATTCATCATTCGTCACTTGTTTTTTTCTTTTATACTGTGCTGTCTTGCTGGTTTGTCTGCTTTCTCTGACCGATTTCAAGCTTAAATTCTATAAATAATTCACAGGCTCATTTGTTCGCAGTTCGTTGCAGTCAATAATTAGTGTGGTTCTTTTTAGGAAAAGTCAACAAGTCAGCTGTGAAACTGAATTTATACAAGTTTAGGTCAACTTGTTTGTGCTGCTCCAGCTCATTTACATACTATTATTATCTTGTATAGAATATATTACTATGTCTGGTGCTCAGACTGGTCCCCTCCCTCACATATATCAGCTATAAAGCGGAGACTCGCTGAAGTTCACTCTCTTATATAACGCCATCCCCGGAGTGTTTGTTCTTTGATTGGTTCTTTTCTTTGTGGTTATTTTTTAGCTCGTCTCTCTCTTACGTTGCTATATTAGCACCAAAGGATGTTCAGTTTGCGGCTCAGCGTCCCTGGACATCAATAAACCTGTCACCAGAAGCCTCGCCGGGGACTGAACACTTACGATGCGGCATGTGCGCTTCGGTCTATCGACAACATTCATTCACGGGGTGTGTATGCTGACAGTGTAAAGAACAAAGAGCCCCAGTCAGTGCTCTGTTGCCATAGAAATGCTTCAGCTAGACTTCAAAGGCTTCCCTCAGTCTGCCTAATCTAACTCCACACAGAGGTTAAGGCGTACATTTATGAATTAATCACAAACTTTTGCCTCGCTCCCTGTTCCCTTCCCTGCGCGGCGCACACAACCTGAGAGCAATAAGCACTTTTGAGGACGTCTGTCACTGCGTCAGGCTCTGGACAGGCTAGAAAACACCAGGGAGTATTATTACTTATGCCTTTTACTCCTTAGAAGGTTTGCAATGCTTCTCTATCTGCAGGTTCCTCTCAAATGCTCTTTTTATGAAACTTCAAATCTGCAAATCTACAGCCACGCTAACAGCGCTGTTAAGATGGACTTGGGCAAAGTGGTGCTTTGAGCTAAATGCTAATATCAATGTGCTCACAATGCTAACTCTGTAATATTTAGGAGGCATAATGTTTGCTTACATTTATTAATTGGTGTTGCACAAACACAGCAAAGGTTCATGGGAAGTAGTTTTTAGTGGAATTAGTTATGAACCAACAAACCAAAAGACATTTAGATCCCTGATTCTACCACAACTGGACCATCACCGGGGTCTTCTGGAGGATTTGCCCTAGAAATGAAATGAGATATGAGTAATGTTACAAGTAAAATATAATGTAAATGTCACATGAAGGCTAAAAACAAGTCACATGAGGTCAAATGTAACTAGTCATCATAATAATGATAACTCGTATGAGACTGTAGCTTCTTCTAAACACTGTCTACCGACTTGTTTTATGGTTAGATGCACTATTTAATGAGCTGTTTTTAGAAAACATTGCTGCACTACCACAAAGATCTCTTCATTTCAAAGGTTGAACTGTTCGTTCAAACTACAGTTCTGATTTTCACAGTTGGCCTGCTGAGTTTTAAGATCCAGATGAACCGAATCACTGACAGCGCTGTTTCCTGGCTTTGCTGAACCTGAGGTGTCCAGGAACCACCAGCTGCTGTTGATTAAACCAGTGACATGGCTGCATGAGACAGGTCCTTCCTCCACGCCAATAACTCAGTAACCTCAGAAGAATCAGCAAAACATTGATGATATGCCATCAGTTCTTGAGAGAACTTGAAATAATGTGACGGATATTTTAACTTCACTCTGGGAAAGAATTCCTCGTTTCTGCAGAAAAGAAATGATATTTTCGCAGGAATGATTTCAAACCAAGGGAAAACGCTCGACCCTACAAGAAACATGAACAGTGGGAGCACAGTAAAATGATGCAGTGGCTGGCCTTGAGTCAGAGCAGCTGAGCCTGTTAGTGACGTCCTTGACCTAGCTGGACATTTCCCTACTGCTCAGTGCTCAAAGACAGATGTAGGCCTAATCCCAGAATCCCTCTCCGCTCTGCTCCACTCTGGGATTTAACACACATGCATGTCGAGAGTCTTCTACATGACATGACGTGTAATGCTGCAATATTCCAGCCTGGCCAGTTTTGCAACAAGATGACCTCATTGCCTTTTAAAGAGGTAGGACAAGCTGAACAGTCCATCGGCCAGGAGGAACAGGAGTAAAGCAACCAGTAGCAGCAGCCATGAGGAGTGCGTCCGCCCTCCAGCTGTGTGTTTGTCGTGTTTGTCGAATGCCGACTGTGACAGTCCGGCGGAGTCTGGCAGCTTGGAAATAAAGAGATGAGTAGATGAGAAAGGCTTTTATCGATTGACGGCCCTCCCCTCAACCCAGCAGACAGCATTACAGATCATACGAGTGCCTGGAAACTGACTGGCCTAATGTGCTGAGAAATGATGTGCTGTCTGATTCTCCTCTGACAAAGAAAACCCAGAGCAGCAAACTGACCAGCAACATCTGTGGAGTTAAACAGGGTACAGCAGAACACGTCCCCTAACATACTCCATTCTGACTGCCTGCAGGCTGTGCATTCGATTCAATGGACATTTATTGGTATTTGAATATTGTCTTTGAATTTTAAATGCATGGAACATCTCACAATACACACAACTTCTAGCACAGGGCAGCAAATCTAATTCATAAATCACAATGATTCCTCCAGTAAAGAGCAGGAATCCCTGATCTTCATGACACGTTTAAGTCCTGAGTCGTGTGGCTGAGTTGTGCATCTTCATATTCTCCACCCTGTCTTCATGGCAGTGAGGTCTTTTTCAAACTGAGCAGGATAAGCATATCTAAGGTTTGTCCTATTTACCGGAGCAGTCAATGTTTCCAGTGCATAAGAACCTGATGGGATGGTAATGACTGTTCAGTTATTAGCTCAGGTGTTACCAGGTAAAAGGAGTTTCTGAAAAACATTTGATGTTCATTGCAACATGCACGAAAACATGAATTAATTGGCATTTTTGTCTTGATCAACTGACCGTATTATGAGCTGGATAATGCTCTATAAGGTGTCCATGATCACAAACCAAGGCCTTAATCCATAAACTCAGAAACAAGAGATGCAGCCTGATGTAAATGGTTAAACAATGGTTAAACTAGTTTAACAATGTGTAACCTTTGCTCAAAGCAACACAGACTTTACACTGTTAAATGGTCCTGGTCAGCAAACAGAGGTCAAATCTGATCCACCAACAATATCTGGACCTCAAACATGGCACTAATCAGAAATCCACAGCATGAGCTCATCCATCAGGACTTGATGCACGATGCAAATGACAGTAACATGAATTTAACATCTGTTTATCGACTCACATGTGGGTTTGTTAATAACAATAAATAACAAGACAAGAGTCTGCAGCCGTGCCAGCACCTCAGTCGGTTTACCTGAGTGGTGCTAAATGCACCTGTGCATGCTCAGATGCTAACCAGCTGATGTTTAGCAGTAAATACATCCATGTTCATATGGGTTAGGTATGTTAGCATGCTAGCATTTGACAGCTGGAAGAACATTGATCCTGCTGCTGTACAGTAGTTTAGATAATGATAATAATAATGTTAAAACAATCAGATAGAGTCAGAACATCCAGGCACGTATCTCCAAAGCATGTGCCTGTAAAGCTGTGTTATAATATCTTCAGGTAAGCGTGTGTGTGTCCTGAGCATCACCTGAGATGACTTCTTGCATCCACCACATCCCAGCTCTCAGCAGCCTGCTTTAACCAGCATGGTGTTTCTATTTGTTTGGATTTGCTGTCTCGTACCATGAGAGGCTGGTGTCAGTCATCCACCCGCCCCCCGCTGACAGGAATGACTGACTTCTGCTTCATCACGTGGGAGACAGAAGCTAAAGAGACCCCATTATGTCTAATGGGAGAGATCCACAAAGCAGCCTTCTACACTGCAACATCACAGGGAGACGGAGTGGGATGAAGGGAGATGGAGGCAAACGTGTAGAATTTGTGAGGAAAAAGAGGGATGAAGGGAGAGAGAAGGGAGGAGAAGCCTGACCTACTTCTCCTTGGCTTATTTATATGCTGAGGACAACATAGTGAACCAACCAGAAGCCTGGAAGCTGGCATAGCAACAACAGTCAGAGCAATCCCAGTCTGAAAACCAACTGGTTAACCAGACAAACACCTTCTGCTGAGCTGTGAACTGAGAACAAAACAAAATCCGCGGAAATCAGAAAAACCTCATATTGGACAAATGTGCTTAATGTGCACTTTCACCAAATGTCTTTCATTTCCTCCTGAAAACCTGAAAGATGGGGTCTTGTTGAATCACAGAAAAGGTCCATGCTACTTGGAACAAGAGAGATAACGCACTGATTTAATATTCAACCAAAACCAGCTTCTTAAGAAACAGTTCTACATTATTTTTCATTTCTTTCTTTCTCAGCCACCCCTGCTCGGTTCAACATTAAAAAAAGCTCCCAACACCTAAAGCTCACTGCTTTAACACATTGCATCTTGGTCCTTTATAACCTGTGCATTAACAGCAATGTAAAGAAAAAGAACACAAACAAAGCTGCCTGTATCTTGCACCCTGCACACAAGTGCCGGGCAGATGGCCTTGTAAAAAACTGTTAAAACCGAATTTCAGCACAAACTTTATGCTAAGGGAAGTTCACCGTGTACTAAACGGGCCACACAACGAGTAAGAGAAGTAAGTAACTGTGGCTGTAAGAGTTTTGGTCGCTTAATCCTCACAACATGTGGGTCACAGGGTGCAAAGCTCGGTCTCCGGGGTCTAAATCCTGCACGGTGTACGTTAAATCACCAACCTCCTCCTTTTACTGTCCGTCAAACCATATGTGTTTATATATTTAGCAGGATAGACGCCTGAGCATGGTCAGTTAAAGTGGCGTTGGGACATGGAAGCAGCAGAGCATCAGTCCGGTCATTAATGATGAGCGTTTGGTTTGGCTCAGTGCACTAATGTACAACAGGATACCTGCATGTCTTTTTATTGAATAAGCCAGGCTCCACGGTGCGTCTGCGTGGACGCCAAGGAGGAGCTGATGGAGTGGAGTGCTGAGTCAGCGAGATGCTGCTGACCTTAAACATTAAGACTACAGCAGCCACAGGAGGTATTACAAAGTAAGAGCTGATTTACTGACGAGAAAAAATAAAACGCGGTCACAACAGTGGAGCTGGAGCCGGTCTATTCATTTTTAAAACAGCTGTACTGTCTCTACAAGTACGTCTCCAGCTGAGAAGAGTTTCTTGTGTATGCGCACATTTCAAATCAAATGGACCCGAGTAAAGACTGAACTTCTGAGTCTCTGCAGTGATTCTGAGGCCTCCCTCCCTTTCAGTGTCCCCTTTATGTCTCAGATTCATCTGTGCTGACTGAACATATCTGTACCGTGCATTTGATTTAAGCACCTTTTGATCTCAGAGCAACTGGTGAATAAATAAATCTGACTTGCGTATACTTGCTACTTAAACGCCTGACCTTTAAACAAAAGACAAAGCCATCTGTATCAAACCACGACGCGATGTGAGCTAACCAAAGCTAACGTGCTACACAGCGCGCAGGTAAAGACTCAGCCTTGTTGCAGCAGCAGGCGAACCTGATCTTCTGTCTCTTTCTTCAGAGAAAATGCATTAGGTGCTTCAGGCCTGATTGAAAAAGCATTAACCTCTTCCATCTGCCCTCCAGAATGGTCCCTGTGCATTACAGAATGAGAACACTTAAAACGCCGCAGTCCTGAGCAGCTGAAGCTCTTTAACATCTTGGCAGGACGATGACGAAAGCCCACATGTGCATTCAGGTACCTGTGTGTGTTTAGCATGGAGCTGAGGCCCGAGATGAGACAACTGCTAAACAAGCTATAACTAGGACACCATGAATTATGCATGGGTGTCCAGATAGCTTAGCTGGAGCAGTGACTTGATTACCTGCCATCTATCATTTATCTGCAGTGTGTTCGTGACATACTGTACTGTGCTGTCCACACAGAAAGACACTCGCACTCTTTGCTATGGTTATGAGTAGTTTATCAAATAAAAATGACTGACTGTTCCCTGAATGGGGAACGATCATCATGACCCGCTCGCTGACTGTAACAGATGCTACTCAAACACAGTGAAGAAGGACTGGAGGACCCACAGGACGTCTCCGGGCGTTTCCTCAGTCTGAAAGTGTGCTGAATTTAACAGGACAAGTGTTATCTTGTTTTCCTCGGTTATACTATCGACTGAAAAGGCCCTGGATATTGGACCATTCTTCATAACCTGGAGTTACAACACATCTGCACACGGCAGCCACAGCATGGTAATATTAGGTTATGGTTATATTATGTTAGGATTGTGGCAAATAGATTGTACTGAATCATATATTATGTAGTTTTATGCTATTGTGTTATTCTCCAATGCTGTTGGATGCAGGACATACCAGAGGGGCTGCCAATCAAGCTGCTGCCTGGGTTTGCTCACCTTGTTTCTCTCATAACTTGGATCCAAATCACTTAAATCAATCATCTGGTATCTTTAAAACATCTCAAAAACTCATTGGAGAGCTGAAGACACAGCAAGCTTCCATGAAAATACAGCAAGGGTCTGATATGAGTTTTAAAGCTTCCTACTGTCTCCCAGTGGCACCGACTTTGTCGTATTTCCAGTATTCCCCAGTGAAGATGAGCTCAATTAACTGAGCTGACTGAAGCACTGCTCAGGCATTGTCCTCCCCGGCTGGGAGTGTGTGTTAGTGAGGTTTAGAGACACTCACCCTGTTAAAGCGCTTGGCCTGGAAGAGGTGCCCGTTGACTCGGTAGAGCTTCCTCCATCTTCTGGCCCCACGGCGGTAGATCGATTCTAGGAGAGAGAGGAAACAGTTGTAGAGCAGCAGCATGGTGAGGGGCTAATGGTGAGGAAGGGGCTCGAGGTCTGATGAACACGAGGCAAGAAATAAGGAGGCTGGGGAGAGATGGAGTGATAGAAAAGAGTGAACGCGGAGATAAAAGCCCTAAGGCTCTTCCTCCATGTGAAGTCCGAGTTCAAGTGAGGGGAAGACAACCATCAGGTTTCTCTGCGATGTACACGCATGCTCACACACACACAAAAACACACACACCCAAAGAGCCTGCCTCCCTCTCCACTCCCTCCCTCACTTGTCTACTCTTTCCATTTAAACTCTCCCTTCATCTTCCTCCCTCTGTCCACGCCTCTTCCTTTATCCCTCCTATTCTTTTACTCAGGGTGACAAATTGACTTATTAGTGCTCCATAATGCCTATTATTCAGATGAGACCATGAAGGTGTAGCTATTTTTAATAGGATCATGTAGTCAGCTATTAATACACTGCAGGGCATAAACATGTGTCTAGCAGTGTGCTGAAACTGGGAGGTTCTGTTTCTCAGATCAAACAATGCTTTAGAAGTGATTACGAAACGTTTGTTTGCAGGGATTTATCCAGATTTTTCACTGAACTGCTGAAAGTTGGAGCGCCGATCAAGGTTGTAGTTTCATTTGTCTGCTGTTGTACAACACAGGGTCGCACAATGAATTTCAAGATGTGGTCCCATTATGCCCCAAAGTGAAAAATAATGTTTATGGTGGAGTTGAGTGGAGGATGAGTTCAGGGTTGTCTCAGCCTGAAGAAAGAAGCAGCTCTGCAGTCTGGTGCTTCAGCAGCAGATACTTCTGTATCGCTTGCCAGACAGGAGTTGGGTAGTGGTAGGGTCAGTATTATCTTTCAGTATCCTCTAGGTGCTGCAGCCACCTCTCAGATAACACTGATGCCTTGTGGGAGGTTTCAATAAGGTTTGGGCTGTTGCAGTCACCCTACAGAGTCCTCCTGGGTCAAGAGCATCTGAGAAGGTATGTGGTCCTGTTTGTGGAGGCACTCCGGTTTCTGTGTGGTCTGGAGTTTTCTCTGGACCTAGTTTGGGTTTTAAGAGTCAGCGTGACCACAGGTTCACAGAGTCTGGATTTGTCTGTTTTCTGGGTTATGTCCTGTGTTTGCTAAAGTTCTCTCTGGCTGGCAATGCAATCAAAACTTAAGAGTTAGTACACTGCACAGTCCATCAAGGCTTATCTGTGGCCATGCATCTCCTCCTTTGAGTCACTAATGTCTTCATCCACTGAGTTGATGTGATCTGATAAGTGGCTTCACCAAGTGCATGTATTCTATCAAATATTCACGAGGGATATGGTTAATCCATAGAGAAACCGTGTTTTTGCAACACTGCTGCATTTTTAACATATAAGCTGCCGAATGTGCCACAGTCACCAAAGCAAAGACACATTATTATCTAATCTCTCAGCTATTTAATGCATTATTAGAAACATTTCTGTCGGTGCTGTTCATTTCAATGATGATTTTTCCTCTTTGGGGTTCTGCCTCATGCTGCTTCAAAACTTAGTGCAAACAAAGTATCAGCAGATATCAAGAGAAGAGCTTTACCAATATACAACACAAGAATGGCTTTAAAAAGCCTTTTATTGCTTTTATTGATCTATACCACCACTCAGTTTTATTGTAAAAATGTTTTATTATTGTTGTTTTTGTTCTGATCTGCTTTATTGGTTTATCCTCATAAATGTATTTTATTTTATTTACTTATTTTATTTATATTTATTTATGTGAATTTTGTCCATTGTGATAGCACTTTCTAAATTTGTATCTGTGCCATATTATCATCATCATTATTTATATCATGAACATTATTACTATCATCATTATTAGTATTACTCAGATGAGTAGGGTCACGCATCGTGTCTGTTGTTCATATTGCTCAATCATGGTCCGATCCCATCCTGTCCAACTGAGATCGAAATCCAGCATCTGAAACGCTCACTCAACAAGTGATGGGGCAGCGAGTGATGACCGTGGGGAAATTATCAGCTGCGACCGTTATAGAAGCAGGAAATGTTGATTTCATGGCGTTGGAGCTTAGAAAAGAAAACTTTTCAATTTGACGCGCTCTCGCACAGAACGCAGTGGTGGACATCAAGAGGAGCCGACGAGCTCGCCGTGACAAACCGAGTTAGACTCATGAATGACTTTGTTGATGTGTGGGCACTTAGACATCATGTGATCATTGTCCACCACTAATATGATGCACATGATATAGACTGAAGAGTCATTTGTCCACAGACACTTTTAGTTTTATCTGAATTATTGTTGTTTTAGGACGTTCGTCCGAGGGAAGGTTAGCTGTCCAACCTTCTAGATGCTGTTTCATTAAACTGTAAGTAATGGTCAAGACCAAAAAGCTGAAAAAGGCCAACATCTTCCTAACGTCATGCTTCTCAGTTTGCACCGCAGACTTTCTGGTCTAAGTATAGTGACAGACCGTAAACTTTATATCTAAAATCCCTGCTTTGCCACTTGAAAAGTGCACAGAGTCGTGTGACGTGCAGCTTTAAGTACTGACCGATAAACCTGCTGCCATACAAGCTATCAGCTAACATTAATGTGCTTCCTTTTGCCGCATACCACCAAAACAACCATCACGGCAGCATGATGCTGGTTGGCTGACCCACATCAGGCGTCGCCTTCCTGACTCCCGCTAATTATTCACTAGCTGTTGTCCCAGTGCCTCCTCATGTCTGTACTGGTTTTCCACTCTGGTTGGTTGCTCCAGTGATGGGTGCGGCTCTGATGTCCTCCTCCACTCACTCTTTTTTTTTTTTTTGCCTCTGTTGCTATGGTAGCCACAGCCCACCATATACCAGCTATTATTAGTTAGCTGTGAGGATGTCAGGATGTCATTGTCTGCAAATAAAAAGTGAATCTCAACAATAAATCTCTCCTTCTCTTTTCCTAAGGAGTGATTCAGCCACCGTGCGGGATCAGGTTCAGCACATCAGCAAATGCTGTTCGAGCATTTTCATGCCCTGGGCTGAACTCTTGGTTTTAACAGGGAGCCTCACACACTCTTTCATGTTTAAGCTAAGAATCTGTTCTCGTTTCCTACTGCCAGTCTTGTCTACAACGTGCAGTGTTGTTGCATGTCAGCCTTTTTTGGCAATATCGATGAGCAGATTGAATTTTGTCACAGCCAAAACAGAAGTTCTCTGCAAATAGGCTGCCACAGAGAGGGGGATCAAACACAGTACCGAAAACACATGGTGCCTAAGGAACTGACAGAATTAAAGGGAAACACTATGGCAAAGCTCAGCATTGGAAGAGAGGTCACTCAACAGCTTTAAATTGCCTTGGGATGAATGTTTTTGTGATCCTGGTGTCTTCCCTGCTCTCTCTCTCTCTCTCTCTGTGAGTCAGGACAGTAGAGGTGAGAGTGAAAGCCAGCAGATGGGAGACACAAAGAGGCCGTGCTCTTTGGGGTATCGTCTGTGAATTCCCTCTAATCCTGTTAACTCAAGGCCTCTAAAGAAAAGTGCCGCCCGCCTTGGAGAACCACTGCAGTGTTTCCATAGTTACCCAGGATTTCTTCCCCCGTGCCCGTACTTGTGGGTGACTGAGGGAGTCGGAGGAGAGGGGGAAGGTGAACCTACACATCATGTTCCCACGTCAGATGCTAAATGCAGTGTGTGTGATTAAATAATTAATTGCAGCAGATGTTTTTACAAAGAGGGAAATTGCAGCACTTAGCTCGGTGTCTTTAATCAGTGTTGATGAATAGATGAGTGGTTACACAGAAGATGTTTAAGGAAATGTTTTCCTCTTAAACGTGGATTTGGCTGCCATACAAACTGCATTCATCAGTCTGTGCGTTTAAAGGGTGAATATTCCATTAATAATCCTGACAGTCCATTTGGCTGCCGTCCTTCGCTGCCAACATCGCTGTGACAGTGCGCTCCTGCAGGTTCCATCTCCGCAACATAAACACATCATCACAGCATCTATTCTGAACCCGGGAGGCAGTCAGCTTCTGATGCAGGCTCAAGTCATCTCACGCCCAGGCTGCCGGAACTCGCCCCGGGCTGTTGCGCCTGCATGTGACATCGCTGGAGCTCATCCAGGATGCAGCAGCTCGGCTGGTCTTCAACCTGCCCACGGTCTGCCACACTACGCTGCTCCTCCGCCCCCACCCGCACAGGCCACTGGTAACTGTCTGAATCCAATATGAAGACTGGCACTTGCCTAATGGAAAACAAATGGCTCAGGTCCGTTCTAGAGCCAGGACACGGTCAAGCCAACACATCCAGCCACTACACTCTGCCTCTACTGAACATCTGCTCAACTGGTTGCTGTCCTGGCTGCACAATGATGGAACAACCACCCCAGTGACATTACAGCAGAAGCTAAGACTGAAAACTCACCTGTGCAGACTGCACTTTGGCCTATATATGAAAATTAATAATTCATTTCTCTCATTGTCTCTTGTTATTCCAAATGTAGCACTGTGTTAGAGAAGGCTGATGTACTTGTGCATCTCTTGCAATGTCAGGGTCGTATCCACATGCTTAAGCGCACTAATTGTAAATCACTCTGGGTAAAAGTATAGGCTAAATCAATAATGGAATGTAAAGATGTACATCAATGGCTAGAGTAAAACATAGAGACGCTCACACTTTCAAAATCAGCACAATCATATCATATCATATCATATCATATATGAACACAACATTTTGAGCAGTGACCTTGTCAGCACTGAACAGCTGTACATCACAGTGTGCAGCCATGTTTGGTCTATTCTTCAGGAGACACTGGTTCACTTCTTGCATCTGAACAGAAAGCCCTGCTTGTGGGGCCCCTGGCATCATGGTTGCTACTAGTATCGCTGTTCAAGGATAGCAGATTTTGGATCAGTTTACCAGCACCAGCTACTCGGACCCTGTTTGGATCCAGACTCTTGTGAGAAAAACATGAAGGTGGTCCCTTTTTTGCTGGGATTCAGCAGAAGCTCGAGCTGCAGCCGACTTCACATTAAACTCAGTCAAGCGTAGCTTCAGTGAACAAACTCTGCTTTAAATAAAAACAGCCTGACATGACTCCTGCTCTCACATATACCAGGATCATATCTGTAGAAGTGTGTGTGTGTGTGTGTGTGTGTGTGTGAAGTGTGAATTCACACACCAAATTAGATTAAAGTGCCAGAGAGCATTGCTGCAGGGAGGTGACAGATGTATAGAGCCAGAGGCGTGCAGGACAGTGCAGGTTAAGTCTGAGGTGAACAGATGAGCGCAGGACCCAGGGGTGATCTCATGATGACTGGTGATTTCTCCTCCATGTCACTTCCTGCGGTCCTTCCGTGACTCATCATGACACTGTAAATGCTGCCACCGTGCCGACCCAGAAATGGGTCAATGTCAAACGCAACTGAAGATAAATACACCCGTGGGATTCTAAGCCTCATCTATTCTTTCATGCTTTCCCCCATAATAATCAGATTATCAATTCCAACACAGACAATGACTCCCTCTGAATCCCCTCTGGATATAGCAGATGTTATTGCTCACTGCAGCCAATTAAAAAACAATTTGCGGATCGGGGAACGGTGTGGAGGGGATCAGATCTTGTTTACACCATGCTAGGATCATCCTCGCAGCCTGAAGGCGATGAAAAAAACCACAGCTGCCTCAGACTTGTGCCTGCAACACGCCGCTTGCACTTGACTAGCAGACCTTCAAAAAGCTGACCTATTACAACATCCCCCTCCGGAGACCCATGAGTGTTGCATTGCCCCATTTTCCTGCCAAGGTGCCAGAATGAGAGTAAGAAAGACGCAGGCTGAGAGAACAAAGTCACACGGTTTTGTCAGGCTGATGTGTCAAAACGCGATACTGCACCTCCGGACGCGAAGGCCAGCGCGCAGAGTCCCGCCATCTTGTCCGCGGACGGTATAAAGAAGGGTGGACGGCTTGCCGGCGTTGAAGTGAAGCTGGTTTGTGGAGCTGTGTTGCAGGAGAACAGGGTGGTACTACCAAGCCGATCCAAGACAGGACATTTATGAGGGCTTGACTCATTTCCAGACATTGTTCCTCTCACTCGCAGGAAAGTAGCAGCATACTACCAAACAACACCCCCCCCCCCTCCCAAATACCTTCCAAAAAAAAAAAAAAAAATCCAAAACAATACAATGCACTGTATGTTTATAATGGGTTCTCTCAGACCAGCAGCAATCATACCCGTCAGTGAAAGCTCTATAGTCCTTATCAGGGCAGAAGGAGTTTAGTTGCTTTACGGACACACTGTTACTGCTGCCGATTGTTATGGTTCATTATATACAGTTAGAGGTTATCTCAGACACCCGCTTCCAACAAAGCTGAGAGGGATCAATGAAACAGCCCCGAGGCCTCTGTCACAGGGGGGTGCTCAGTAGTGGCATGGCTAACTTTGTTTGACTTTTAATTAATGAAACCACAAAAGACATCTAATTTAAAAGCGGGGATCGCCGAAGTTTGATCCGGATTCAGGAGGCAGCCTCAGTGCTTTTCCAAAGGGTCAGGGTAGGAGGCGGGCACGATCCCCTGCACTTTCAAGTCGGTGTCACGTGTTGATGAGTCAGCAGCTGGACGTGACACCGTGGCGACAGCTCTACGAACACGTTACACCCGCGTCCACGTAGGGGATCATTTCAAAGGTCTCTCGCAGTCCGTCTGACCAACACAATGCTTCCCCTCCCAGACGCTGTTTGGAAATAATAATAATATTAAGAAAAATGGCGCCTATAACACTTTATTAACTAATTTTCCGTTTCCCGATGAAAGTCTCTGCTGAATCCTGTGGTCCGCCAACAACAAAACACCAACATACTCCAGCGGTAGGTGGTTAAGAGAAGCCAGAGGCATCCTGTTTCATTGATTGAGGTAACCTTTCCTGATAAGTGTTTTTAATGACAAGCGCTCTCTATCTGTGAACACCACTATGAGATAAAAACAGGATGATGCTGGAAAAGGTTTGACAGCGTCGTCAGCAACTGCATTCTTCAGTTACAATCACTGCTAACAGTAGTAACAGTTAAGTGTTAGTAGCTAGTATTAGTTCAGTGGAATGCAGCTCTAGTGTCCCTCTTTGGCCTGAATTCCCTTTTTGGCATTGACAACATCGTTATTTAGATTTTATTTGGGCTGCAAACACATATTTACATATTTTCTTACTTTATTTACTTTCCTTTTACTTATATTTTTTATTTTTCACATGAAGATCCCAGTATAAGTTTTCAGTGAGATACTCAGCGGTGCTCTTTCTTCCTGTCTCCTCTCTTTATAGAATAAATTCAGCCTGTCTGTTAACCCCGTGCTCGCTGGCCCCCTCTCTTATAGTGTCATACTGTGTGTGAGTCAGGTTTGATGGGCGCTCATCGTGCTCTACTGTATGTTTAACTCTGTTTGACTCTGAGATAACACTGTAGTTAAGGAAGTATTAAATTGACACCTCCATTAATAATCTACCTTATATGTTTGAGTAACTGATTCAAACAGCACGTTTCTGGTCTTACACAGGAACATATTGGGCTTCAGGGTTGCGTATGTTGTTGATTTATACCTGCCTAAGTGTGACTGTCACCAGATGCATGCGTGAACTCCTGTATGATCATGTAACCATGGATCTCTGAGGCATCTATGGTGGTTTGGCTTTGGAGAATTAGGTTGATTATGTTTTTACAGGGAAGCAGGTTGAACGCAGCACGATTTGACCTGAACAAGACAAACGCAGGTGCACACACACCAAAGAAAACCAAGGGAAATCTTTCTTGGGGCGATCACTGTCACCAGACGAAGAAACCAATCTGTTGATTGGCTGATACACGGCGAACACTCACTGGCTGTTTGGCTGCTGGAAGGAAAGGCTCGTTTTGCTTATTGAATGCTGATTCTTCATATTTGAACACTAAGAAACAAACATATTGTCACTGCAGTTTTCACATCTTAGCATTCAGTCAGCATGTCCACGTTCACTCCATCTGTTGTGTGTGTGTGTGTGTATTGACAGGCCAGTGTTAAGGTCACTGATTGATCACGTCCTAAATTACCTTGCGTTTTAGATTAACAGCCCGATGCCAGGGTAGCCACGGGCAGAAAGCAGCTATTTCCATTTCTGCTCATCTTCCCTAAACCCCAACTCGCTCGTATAAGAGCCGTGCATTGATTTGGGAAAGCCGGCCTCATCGGGGCTTATGTAATCAGCTGGAGCATCGACACAGCGGCCGCAGTTATATGTGAACTCGTAATACCTCTAATGTGTAGATGAGAGACACTCCCACAGAAGAAACATTAAAAGAGCAACAACTGAAAACAACTGAATGTTCCATAGCCTCAAAAAAACAGTCTGACCACATTTCACAAGCGCAAATTCAGCTAAGAAGCCATCAATCAAACATCTGATCCGACAGTTATTGTTGTGAATGTGGATAGTTCAGTAGAAATGTGATGCAGCTATCAGAGCAGAGCAGATGATATCCCAGTTTGGAAACCACAACAAAAAAACAACGACAGAGGTCGACAAGTTCATGAAATAAAATCTGATTTATCGATCACCTGCTGAAGAGTGCGTGTCAGTCATGTTTCTACAGTGACAGAGGAGAGGAACGGTGCGATGACTGTGAGAAGTCAGTCTGTTGCTGGTTCTTCAGTCGTCTGAGGAACGTGGTGATGTAACATCTCCTCTGTTAGTCATTTCATATCAAACTGACGTCAGGGTTGGTTTCAAATAGCCTGCAGCCTCCTGTAAGTCAGCAAGATGATGAATATCTGAGTGTTCAATCAATCTCAAGTTTATGTTTTCTGAGACAGGAAGTGGGTGGAGATGCACCTGCGCAGAGAAGGAGCTTAGAGATGGGGAGGTCACATAAAGGCTGAGTGTGTTCTCATTAGATCCCCTTGCTTCAGGCCACGCTGCCACACCAGTTAGCTGGATGACATCATTTGACTGAACCCTTTGCTTGAGCTCATGCTGCTGCTGCTAAGTGATGCTGTCCATGAACAGGATCCCGATGAAGCCCTGGATGCTCCTTTAAACTCGGTGGATGAATTATGATCTGATCCTTTGTTGAATTCCACCAGTTGCTGTGTGCATGGTAATATTTTGTGATTAATGTACTGCTTTATTATACAGGCTGTATTTGCAGGTCATACGTGAGTTTCTACTTCCTGTTTACGTCTCATGCTTGTATTTTAGATATGGAACAAACAGCAATTTTTGGAATTAATCATTAATCTATTGACTTTTTTAAAATAGTGATGTATTCTCTGACATGTAAACGAAGGCTGATCATCACATGTTCCCAAACTCTCATTTAGAGTCAAACCAAACAGAGAAAACAAACACGTTTTAAGTTTGAGAGGCTGAAACTTCATTACCTATTCCTCCCATTGAGGACACTAAGATCATGTATTGAAGGGGTTTTCTATATTCCACAGCAATGAGACCACACATGACAGCACTTTAACACCAACTGAATTAAAAAACAAAGCATCCAGTACTCCCAAACAGTCGACTGACCGATGGTGCGGTGAGCCACACAGAGATTCTGGTGGCTGACCCTGTTGTTTTCAGGCAGACAGTCTCTTTCCTCCATCACACCTAAACTTTACACTCGAGTCAGTAGTTCCTCACAGGACACTGTGATTGGTCTGAGCCACTGTGCTTCAGCCACAGATGCAAAGCTTGAAGCCCGGTGAGATGGGTTCTCAGCTCCAGTGATCTCAAGTCATCCTGTGTTATCGTAAAAAGGGCAGTTGACTGCATTTCATTTCAGAATCGCACTTATTAAGCAAGTCACCCTCTCACTGCATTCTCTCTCAATATTTCAATAGCTAACTCACTGGATTGTGGTAATGCACAGTAAAGTAGAGCATGTCCTTCCCAAGTCAAGTGTTGCTTCAGATAGAAATGGATAACAGAAGCCACACACTCTAACATTGTTACTAATAACTTCCCCGAGGAGACAGATAGACAGAGGGTTTTAAATAGGTTACACAGATCCCAATCAGCAGCTCCCACGGCGCTGAGAACAACCGAGAGGCACAAGTTGTCAGGACTGACAGTGTGCAGCTGACAGAGGAGAGCCTCGCATGCTCCCAGCAAAGGCAAAGCAGGGAATATTCAGTTCAGACGCGGCCGTGGAGTCTGACGGACCTGGTGAAAAACGGCTTAAAGCCATCGGATTCATGCAACAAGACAGCAGCTCCGGTGTCTTGATGCATAATTAGCTTTAAAAAGAAGTAACATGTTTCATTAAAAGTGACCAATTCCCTTGACTGGGTGAGCGCTGATGATGTCATTGCTTGGCAAAAAGGGCAAAGCGGTTCACCTCAGCTCAGCTCATGCAACCTTTCTGCAGAGCCTCACATGCTCTCCGTCTGTCTCTCCCTCTGCACAGGCAGAGACAGACGGCTTCACAGAATCATCCACGCTGACCCCAGATCCCCTACCTTTGACTCGGAGGTAGAAAAGCAGTGTGAGCAGCATCCCTCCTGCTGAACGTTACCGCTCCGGCGCCTTCACACGCCGGATCTCATGGTGTTCTCCTGCACTTCCTCCGCTACTCCTCTCCTCATCCTGCCTTCCTCCTCTTCCTCCTCCTCCTCCCGCTGCTCGCGCCGAGCCGCTTCACTTGCCTCTCTCTGTCGCTCTCTCCTCCCTCCCCTCCCTTCTTATTTGCTTTCATTCCCCTTCAGGCTCGTTCTCTTCATCTCCCCGTCACATTACACACACACACACGCACACACACCTCAAGTAGCATTCATCAGACGTACAAACGTGCACAAATTCTCGATGCGCTTTTGCACTGAATGCTCCTCGCTGAACACAGATCGTGCCACATTGATTGAGGCTGAAACTGCTGCCTGCTCCGCACTGCGTTTGCACGGTTTCAGCCACTAGATGGCAGAAGTTGCTCTGATTTGGGCAGCAGCATCCTGAGCGCACAACAAATTCAAACCTAAATTTAAACCTTGTGGACTATTTTTAGTGGCTGCGCCTGTTGGAGCACATCCTGGATGACAGCCACGCTTTCCTAGAGACCTGTCTCTGGATGCATTAATAGCTCCCTGTTCATGGGAACACTGGGAGCTGTGTGTGCTGATGTACATCACCTACAGACAGACTGTGTCTGTTATTTTTAATGTTGTCCTATACAAACCACAGGTATACTGTATATATTTGGGTTTCAGTTCATTGTATACGAGGGCACAGTTTCTACCTTTCAAAGCCAGCCAGGTGAAGCAGTACTGAATCTCTCACCTTTGGAACAAGCTTCCTGAACACCTGAGCTGAATCCGTCAGGGCTGAAACCATTCCAGTTCACTGCAGCTTTCCAGTAAATTAGATACACAGCGTGTATTTAATCTGTGGCTTTTTACATGTTTGCCTTTCAAATGATTTTCTCAGCAAATAGAAAACAAAGTTTTCACTATCGCTTTTTTTTTTTTTTTTTTTTGCTTTTATAGTCTTTTAAACGCAACTGTAATGTTTTCCTAATGCCTCATTTTCAGTGCAGTTCTATGGCCCGTGGAGCATTTTCAAATGTCTAAATGGTGCTGCGGAACTGGACACAAATCAAACACAAAGCATGCAAACACAAACTGGAATTCTTACTCTCACTTAAACAGTAATTCTTGAGAGTACTTGAGAAAAATCACACCTCCCAAACACAAAACGAGTCGTATAATCAAACTAAGGTTTACCTAGGTTACCCTACTGACTCCAGGCCAAGTCAAGTTTAACAAGGGTGGGCATATTATACTTTTGGAAACTGGCTGTGGAACAGTTCACACTCAGATGACATTTGTATTTTTACATCTTCATAGTATCATTTTAATCATCCAACTGGATTCTCAAACCACCTGTAAAAAACTTTGAAGAACACTTTGTCTTTTGAAAAGTGTTCCATAAATCAGCAGATTACAGACACACGTTGGAGCTCAGTTGCGGGGGCTGTTCACAGCTGTTACATCAGGTGTGATCAGGTCGCCTGATTGGCGATTGGTCTTTCAAACATCTGATACACAAAAGTCAGTGTACCGGCTGCTCGTACCTGTGTTCATGAGCAGTGCTGGGGGGATAACTGGGACAGATGCCTGCGTGTTGCTTCATCTTGACAGTAACAATAAGAAATCAGCGTTCTTGGCACTTTACACAGTCACATCACCGCACGATCGCTGTGCAATCCACACAGAAAAGGTCTATTTTCATTCCAGCCCCAACTGTATCAGCTGAACTGTCAGCCAGCTGTCAATTCTTCCCTCTAAAACTGACACTGATCTCAAAAATTCCATATCAGTCGAAAAAATAAAGTAAACATCATCTCACAGTTTGTCCACCAGAGAGCAACAATGAGTTTGGCTTTCAGCTGCCAGTTGTCCTGCTCGGTTTGCTCACAGTTCATCAAAACCAGAACTCTAAGGGATTAGTATCAAATTTGTTTGTGTAGATTACAACCACTACATTATTATTACTATGTCATTATATATCCATATCCGATATGCCCATAT
Organism: Datnioides undecimradiatus; assembly: GCA_008933995.1. Classification (NCBI taxonomy): domain Eukaryota; kingdom Metazoa; phylum Chordata; class Actinopteri; order Lobotiformes; family Datnioididae; genus Datnioides; species Datnioides undecimradiatus. The sequence goes on along the minus strand of WARS01000126.1, from coordinate 46,761 downwards.
CAGTGGAAAAATAAATAGAAAGTGACACCAGGAGATGCTCTGATGGAGAAGTTCATGCTTCAGGTGATGGGACGATTAAGAGTTTTGATTATTTTAGATCAGGCACACTCAGGCCCCTTCCCTCTCTCAGCCGAACACTGACTCGGACACATTTACGTCTCTCCTTGCCCGGCAGTGTTGCAACATCGAGGAGGTTGTGCAAACATTTTCTGCATTCCTTCACAGTGAGGGCGGAGGGCTATTCTCCAGGCCGGACTCGTCTCTTTATCAAAGCAACCTTCAAGACATTTTTACTTTATCGGCACTGCCAGGAGCAGGCGGTGCAGTACAGACGCCCATTCGCCGTGGCTCAAGGCAGCAAAGTGCACAGGAGCACACCACGTTCTCTGTTAGGAAGAACTGAGTGACTGGATACAAAGATAACAGGTTCCCTTTACTCTGCGCTGTTATTAGCTGTTAAGCTAACTTTGCTCAAACTGAACATTTACAGAGAAAACTGCAGCTTGTAAACAGCGTCTTGATACCATTTGCCATTTAGTCTTTTATTGCACTTCTCGTTCTTCTGCACACTCTGAACCCTTTTCCCTCCTGCTTCAGCGTGAATCTTTCAGTTCAATTCAGTTCAACGCTCAAAGCTCACTGTTTACTTGTACCTGCAGGGCAACTGTATGCAGAGATGCATATCTGCCTTACTGTAAGGTCTATATACAGAGCTTCACTAATATACTTTGATTTTTATGCTTCACGTTTTCACACTTTTGGATTATCCAGTGAACTCAGGACCGATTGCTATTGATCAGCTGCACTGTCATAAACGGCGAAGTCGACCGAAGCTGGACTTGTCATTTTAAAAAGTTGCAAGTGAACAGGAGTCTGCATAAAAACAAAATCTGAACATCAGCTGCTCGGAGTTATGATTGCCCGCTATATGATTACAATAAATCACTGAAACCAAGCACCATCACCGGATATCAGCTGTTCACTGCGCGGCTTGTACCGAAATGTAGCAGCGGTGCCGTGAGTTTCACCCACAGTCAGCTGATTCAGAATAACACCGCACACGCGAGAACAGCATTATAATGGTGTTTGGCTAAATCCTAATGTCCACACTTCCTGCTCATGATAAACAGCGTTTCAGCCCCTTGACAGACCATTGTACGCTCACTCTGTCTGCTGCTGTATTATGCAAGACTGCGGGGCTTTTAGCTTTGACTCCAGAATGTCAGAAAAGACAAAGAACAGCAAGGTGACCTGGGCAGGCATGTGCTGCACTAAGTGGAGGAATGCAGACTACATGGGAGGATAAGGGAAAAAAGAAAACAGCGCTGACATGCAGAGAGCAAAGTGTGAAGTGTGAAGGAGACCGACATGACGGGGGGGGGGGGGGGGGCCACAATAAATGAAAGAGGAGAGTATTAGACAAAGGGGAAAAGCCGGGGGGAGGCTTCTGAAATGAGGCCAACAGCTCAGACAGTCAGTCGCACTCGAACACGAGCCGGCTTGATTTAGCTCACCACGTAGCCTCGCCAAGGCTAGCTTCAGCAACGCTATTGTTGCACGGCCTGTTTGTGCCAGCTGAAGTGGTTGCCCAGTGGGAGCATTATGCAAGGGACCAGCCTTTTGTGGATTAGCCTTCTGAACAGATGTGCTCCAGGCTAACGCTATTCACTGCAGAGGTTCAATGGCAGGACATGGCAGCCACTCCAAATCCAGCCCCCAACAGAATGAGGTCAGGAGCATAGGTAGAGAAGAGAATACGACCCTCTGAGATCATTTTAAGGAACTAATAAACAGTTCTTGTTGCAATCATACTGCTAGTTGTGATCTTATCCTTCTTCCTGTCACTAGTCCAATGATATCAAGCAACTAAAGCTGGATATTAGAGGGGTTTTGAGACTGAAACTGATTTTAGAGGAAAAATGTCAATAGCAACGTTTATAAAATTTCATACAACATCCAGGTCGAAGTGTACACCTATTCAATTATCCATGGCTGACAAAATACATGAAAATCTATTTCTGTTTGTTCTTATACATAATTTTGACATGTTCCTCCTGTAAAATAAACTGTGACTAGTGCTTATGTAATCTTGAACCAACCAATTTCATCCAATGATATCATGGCATCCACCCGTCAATCAATCTTTATCTTTTAACTGCACAAATCTAATTCACATTAGTTAGCTGACTAACAACAGCATGTTATATCCGTGTGTCTCTGGCCTAAACCCTGTTGAGGTGGAGAACATCTGAACCTTGGGGATCTCATCCAACTAGGCGTCACTCAATGGCTCACTAGAGAGACACAAGATCACTTTTTTCCATTTATGCAACTAAAATGAAGTCTCTCCTCTCCATGACTGATAGAGGACTGATAGTCCTCAAATGGTTACAACCTAACCAATTAAGCAGATTTTACCACAATGCATCAATTTTAGCCTGACTTCATGGCTCCCTGTCCAGGTCTGTTCAGAAGTCTGACGAGTATTAAAGTTATAAATGGTCTCGTCATCAGAGTGCAGGGATCCTGTCTGTCCCTACAGTTAAAAACAAGTCGGCCGGCTGCAGGGCCTTTCTTCTCCTGTAGTTTCCCCTGTTCCTCTGGAATAACCTCCATGTTCACATCAAAGATTGTGACCTTATACATGTTACCATTATCCTTCTGGCAGGTTGATCTCAGTTTGTAAAATATATTACCACCAGTGCTTCTAGTCCACATCTGTCCTGGAGACAGGAGTTCAACAAACTGCACTGCAACCACGGCATTTCTCCAACCTTCTGCTGTTTTCCTTTTGCTTTCTACAAGCCACCTCTCTTTTTCTCTCCTCCTCTCCCTCATTTGCTCCTCCTTGTCCTCCCTTTTTGCTGAGACTTCTCTTTGCTGGACCATCAGTCGTCCTGAGACATCCCGCCTCAATTTCTCCTGCCTGCTGGTGCTTCATCCGGACGTTTGGATCTAGATCATTGTCCTGGTGGAGATTCATCCTCTCCCCCTCTCTGTAGTGTGCATGTTGCTCTGGCTGTTCTGGCCTGTCCTAATACAAGGTCTCCATGGTTAAGGGAGCTTGTCTAGCCTAACACCTGAAGATGCTCTACATCCTCCTGGAGCCATACTGTTCACTTATATTTTAGAAACTGTGTATACTGTATCTATAGTTTGTCTTCATAATTTGCATAATCTGTACAATTTTTTTTTACTGATGGATGTCATGTGCTGATATATGATATTGGGCTAAAAGAATAAAATTGCTTTTATGTAACGGTGAATTCCAGAAACTTCTGCAAATAACACTGATGAAAGTTCTTAGAAACATAAATGCAATGAAAGCCAGGTTATCTTGTTTCCTAAAAGAAGCTTCTAATAATCGCCCATCATTTCACATTCATTCACTCTGACGATGTGTTTGTGGTTGATGGTTTACGAATGGATGGCTACTTCATTTTGGCCTAACCACTGTTTCCTCTCAGTAGAAGCTACCAGGTTAACTTGCTGGGAGGTAATCTTTTACCAATGCTAACCAACCATTCAATTCTAACTGTAATAGCCAATGGAGTTCATGTGTGTGTGTGTTTTTGCTTGGTATTGAATTATCCAGTTCACATGTCTTTGAAGATTAGCGCTTTGCCCTGATCGGGTCCCTCTGGTGCTGGAACACGACTGCCTTTTTAACAGCCCCGCAGCGAGTCAGACCTATTTTAGTAGGTAACATGTTTCCTCTCACCCTCTATCTCTGAGTCACTCTGCTCGTTGTGAGGAGAAAAACAGCTCACTTTAAATTTTGCATGAACCGTTCGACACACTGTAATCTCATAAGCTCTTCCTCGAGAGGCCTCTGCTGCACGGGCAACCCATCAGATGTGTCAGAAGGGAAAAAAAAGGCTCATGATATAAATGAACTCGATCCATAAAGCCAACCACAACTGAGGGCTGCAGCACAGGGGTTGTCTTTATATAAAACGCCCCAGTTCTCAAAGCTCTAATCATTTCTTTCCTGCGGATTTGGGAGAAAGGGATTGGTCAGGAGGACAGGTTAAAGAGAGTTTCACTCATTGGTTCTTAAGTAAAACATTTCTTCATCCGAAGGGTGATATGACCCAAATTCAAGTCAGATAAGACAACTGCCATGTTACTTAAAGGTTTAGTTCCAACCCAGTTAGTAAAAATAGGCAGAGGGGGAAAAAGCGCTCTCGAAAGACTGTTGACTTTGTGGAGGCCGGGCTTTTCCAGAAACCAAGGCGCTCTCAGGAAACAAGAATGAGATTAATTCAGGTCAGATTCAAATGTAATCCGAAGTCATATCGAGTGCAGAGAAATCAAGACAGCTGTAACTATATTCAAAACTCATTGCCCTTCATCAGACACAGTTAACTTTATGCTTAATGCCACCAAACACACTCTGCTAATGAGCATCAGCACTGATTCTCATTGAAGTGTCCTGCTGTGCACACGCTGTTTACTGTATGTTTGGCAAAGCTGGTTCCAGTGGGAGTTCAGACGTTCATATGCTTTTGTATTGTCACCCAGGGAATTGAACATTGGACCATGGACAAAGCCGTTGTTTGACGGGAACAAAATCAATAAGGCACACATGTAGATGCCGGTGTCCACGGGGAGCATCACTCATCAGGAGTGGGACGGCAGCATGCAGAGATGCTTGAATGACCCCGTTATGAACTACACGCTGACACCTGCATTTTTTCTGTTAGCCCATTTTATGCTATCTCATTACGCATGTGATCCAACAGAGCATGGAATATGATAAATATGATATCATATTGATCAGAGAGTCAATAGTACATTGTGTACTTACAGGACTACAGAGAGAATCTCTGAAGCAGTGGAGGTTTGCACTCTGGTCTACCTTTCAAGAGCAACCACAAGGTGTTTAGAAGGCCCGGGAGTGTTATTTGTGTTGGAAACTGCCAGAAGACCGTCTGGTATCTCTTAGTTCAGTGACTGTCTAGCACGTCCTCTGGGCACTAAGTAATGTTTTCACTGCCCACAGCACAAAACTGTGAGAATATTTCATGGGAGAGCTGATTGGGTTTTTAATGAATACCCATCACGCAGCGATTGTTTAGGCAGGAGCTGACATTTAAAGCTTTTCAATCTTCACTGTGACCTCTGCCTCCACTCTGCGGCCACCAGCGGCAGGCTGAATGAACAACACCAAGGCATATTTTCGACTAAGTGCATCAACATCTGCTGCCAGGGTGTCATGAATGAGGCTAACCTTTCAATTCCACACACGGCGGCTGAAGGAAGCTGAAGACGGAAGTCGACGGGGATATCACGAGCTGGTCTTAGGGCGCAGTGTTTCAATCTGACAGCCTTCACATTTACTATACGGTGGAGTCTAATCGATAAACCCCACTGGCAGAAAAAGAGCACTGATAGACCTGCTGTACGCCTCTTACCCAGCACCGAATGACACACTCTCAGGTGTTGTTGGAGACTGATTCCCTAAAGGGAGATTTAATGCTGGCTTTAGATCTGTCACACGAACCCAACTCCAAATAAGGGTTAACACTGCTCCTTCTCTGCTGTTTGCTGACACAATGGAAACAACTTTGGTGGCGATACGCTGCTGATCTATATCAGTTTGTTGTCATTATTCTGTCTTTTCACCCACTGCAGGAGGATCAGTCACACACGTCTGCAGTAATATATATACGGTAAGGTTTAGATGTGCTTATTATCATTGTTGTTTTCATTGCTTGAATGCAGCTGCTTATGTTATAATGACTAGCTCACCAACACGCAAGTGACTGATGGCACATAACGTGTTGCCAGGCAACAGCAAGACGCCTCTCCGTGCAACAAATACCTCAGTGAAATCAGAACTGCAGCATCACAGTGTCTGCTTTGACTGTCTCAGTTCTGCTCTGTACGCGCTGTAGCGGCATCTACGTTCAGAGCGTCTTCCAAAGCGCTATCCTGCTCCCTGTGAAGGCATCCCATGCTTTTTGACAACAGCTCAGCCGCAGGGCGGGTCCACTTCCTCTATTTCCGATGCAGATATCAATCATCCTTGTAGACATCTTACAAACGGCTGAAATTGGCTCTCAGTGAGTCACTTTTGAAGTAAGGACGCAGCGCTGGATGTGAGCATTCACTGACCCCCTTTTCAGCTTGTTAGACTTTATGTTAGAGGAACGAGCCCACAGACAGGGAGGCCTAGAACGAGACTTGATAACAGCAGAGTCAGAGTCACAGTGCTGTCAGATGAGGGAAATCCTGCAGATAAAAAGTGGGAGAGCTCAGAGGACGAGGTGGCACCTGAGGAGACACTGCAAGCTGTCGCTGGGCTGTTTCCATCCCAGGGAAAAAAAGAAAAAAAAGGCACATGCTTCTTTGATTCGGCAGCCAGCCATTTGTCCTGATGATGAAATGTGTGAGACTCTGGGTTTTGTATCCATTCCTCTTAATCTTTGTGTCCATCAAAGTATCATTATTTTCAACCTGGCAAACTAACAATTCCAACAAATGCTACAGTGATCACAGCAATCCATAATGTGAATATATGAAAGCTCATTGGGAACTTGAAAGGGTTTAACTCCTTCGAGGCCTGAAGGTCCAAAGCAAACATTGTGGTAATCTGCCTGTTATCTTAGAGGAGAGCTTGTAGAATGTCCCCACAAGAAAATGGCAATAAGCTTTTATTATAAGCTGTGCAACTGGAAATGAAGATTTATCCTTTTCTTGGTGACTGGAGCAGAGGAAGGCGATGTGGATGGATATGGCATAAAATCATTTTTTGTGACAACAATTTGTGGCGATATGATGCAGCACAGCAGGACAACTTACAGATCAACTATCCAACTTTAGGGTAACTACAACTCAATGCAGCCAATTGAATTAGTCCCTCCGATGATAAGCAAACTAACTTCAGCCTGGTGTTTGACAGCTTTTTGCCAACTTGCACTGTGTTGGTTGTGGAGCGAGCCGTCCACTGGTTACAGGGCTGTCGGTCCTTGAGCAAGACACGTAATAGAACCTATATATGTTACCTAAAGAGGGAATATACTCTTTGTTTTAATCTAATCAAACCACTTCGTCACCAAATCCCAGTCCTGCTAATGTGATCAATACCAAACACCCATAGACCATTATTATCCATATCATGATATGAGGCTAGATGTATCATTGTAGATTTTGTGTATCATAATATAATTAAATGGCATCCGTGTTGTCTTTTCCTGGTTATTAAGGTAAATTACAGGAAAATGATGTGATTTTTTACTCATTATCTCATCATTGTTTATGAATATGCAGACAGAATGACGTGGCAATCTGGCCAATACTTGTTATGATGATATCCTGCTACTGACTAGTGACTGATTGACAGATGTTCAGTATATCGCCACCCTTTGGTTCTGTCTTCAAAGGAAAGAAGTGCAACGCGGGAAATGACTTTGCTTCTCCTGTACTCCGGGCTGTTTCAGAGCCACTCGATCAAGTTTATGATCCTGCAGGGATATCAGCAAACACTCTGCGAATCAGCTCTCTTCACCGGCTGTTCGGTTTTTCAGTTTCAGTCCAGTCAAACCGCGAAAATCTTCTTTTATCTGCCATGCACCCGCAGAGCTGCATCTCTAAGAAAGAAGCTAATCGAACCTGCCTCCAATCTCAAGCCCTCTCTCAAATTAAAAAAGGGGTTTAGGACAGGAGGTGTAGTGATGTAATCAGCCAAGCAGTGAGTTGTTTGACGGCCTGTTTTCTTAAAAGGAACCCACAAAGACCGAACTACCCCCCTCCCCACTAAAGATCACACTGAAATGTCAGTTTCCTGATGCTTTTTCATCTCCAACAGACTGAAATCAATTTGGCTCAGGTGCCTTTCAGCGCCGCCTTCCCCAGAGAGAGATTTCCCACTCTTAAAGATGAGAACAATATACTAGCAAAGAGAGGTAAGGATATAAAAATGGAAACAATGATTTGTCTGAAAGATACGAGTGATCCCTCGCAGACGCAGGAGCATCATCTTTTCCTCAACAGGAACCTATCTGGCATCAACTCCAGGCCCACGCGATACATACAGCTCCCTGAGACCGTGGAATGAGAAATCAATCCAAAGGTTCTTGAAGCTGACAGCTCGCAGCAATAACTCGGTGGGAATAGGGGATTCCTTGGTGGGCAAAGAGACCAAAGATGACGTCTTGCTGCAAGGGGGTCGGGCTTGGTTTTGATAGATCATACAACATTATGCAATCAGCATTCCAACAAGACAGAATACAAGTTGTGAACTAGATACACACAGAGGTAGGGAGACAGTGAAACTACAGCCAAAGTCTTGATCTTATGCATCGGTATGTGCTTACATGCTCTGATATTCCCCTGGTCACAACACGTAATCTGTGGCAGTGATGCAGCATTGAACGAAACTAAGGTCAGATGCTCGCACGCAGCGTGAAACGGCCACTCCGGGATCCCACTAGTAAACCAGGCTGCGAACAAACTCTGTTGAGCCTCAGCCTCCCATTCTGTTGCCACTGCAGCCTCCCATTCTGCGCACAGTAATCCAGATAAGCTCTCACGCTCGTTACGAGAAACTCAAACTATTTCAGGTATGCAAATATTATCCGAGCTCCTGAGGAATGCAGTGTTTGCACAGTGAGTATAGTAAATAAAACACACAATAAATCAATGTATTCAAAGCTGCTTCCACTCTAATATTAAATATGGATCAGACAGCTAACGTATGTCTAATGTAGAAGGTGTAACTCCCACTGCCACAGATGGGTTACCTGTGCAGGCCCTTTGCCTCTCTTCACTCACTGTTTGGGGTTTTCCAGCTCACAAACTCTGCTGGGTGTTCTCTTTCCAAACAGACCCTGATGCTCACACTCAGGCTATGTCTAACACCAGCTTATTGTTCTTAGCAGATCTGATATATGTATATAGCGGTTCAACGTAGAAACAGTACAAAGAGAGCAAATGTGTATTTCCAAAACTGGTCCTTTACATCGCAGAAGCAATGCCATTCAGCTGTTAAGTGATAAAAACATTCTTTTCTTATCGGCAAACAATATTATTGGAGAGATTATTTTTAGCCTGGGCGATGTTTGCATGGTGACACAAAAGAAAGGTGAAACAATCCCATCAGATTTGGCTAAATATCCACAGAAATGAAACGGGAGAATGAGCGGGATTGGATGGGAAAACCCCTGAAGAGATTCATCCCAGAACAGAGAGCAGGTGTCAGAGCTGGTCCATCCTAATCAAAGCTTGATGGCCTCGGCGTGTGCACGTGCGTGCCTCATGCTCTGCCGTGGCTTCATCTGATTTATTACACGCCGCTGCTTTATACTCCCTCTCCCTCTTTATGCGTCCCTGTCTCTTCGGCACGCGTGAAAAACACTGCGGTCACCAAAGAATCGGACTCATCTGCATGGCAACTGGATCAACCGACCCATTTCAGCCTGAGCGGAAAGTCAATTGAGTGTCATGGCATGAGAGAAGTGATAAACAGTGTGTAAGAGACTGTGGGCCTGTGTGGAGCGGCACTGATGAGGAGGTGGGGCACAGCTCAGCACCCGGCAACAGCTAAAACTCTGACTACTGTCGTTAAATAGGTTGCATTGTCATGATTCTTCACTGCGAAGCTCATCCCTCCCTCAGTGAGGACCTGCAGACCCTCACGTGGGCGTCAGCAGCAGCATAAGTCCTTACAATTCTTTCTTTACATAAGACAGACAGGAATAAGCTCACTCAGAAACATCGCAGCTTTGAGTGGTGTGACCATGTGGAATGATTCTCTATTTAGCGGCTAACCCTCTTCAGCTCTGCTCAACGCTCTTTTTAAGAGGGTGGCGTGCAGCAGAGGTGCCAGGAGCCTTCCCTGACCCTAACCCTCAGGACGGAAGGAAGCAAAACCTCCTCTCATTCAGCCTTCACGTCTCTTGACCTCTGCCTGCACTGAAACTTTTCCATTAATTGGATGTTTCGAATCATTTGCTCGCATTGTTTGGCCCACTGCTGCAACACCATTAAAACACTGGATGAAGTCAGTCTAACATTTGATCCATATGGTCATTTGTAGCAGAAGAATGTGTGTTAACCTGTTGCTGTAGGAACAACGGTGACATGACCTTTGAAACAACTTAACCATGTGCCTGCGGATACGCACGCATCCTAGGCTCAGCCCGGTACTTAACTAAAACAGCACCGGACCTGGTGTCTGCGGGTCCTTGAAGACAACAATGAGATCGGTTTAGCGTCTGAATGTACTTTTACTTACTATTGAAGTTTTTTAAAAATCATTAGAATCATGTACTAACATTTGATGTTGTTGTAGGAGCCAGGTGATCTATAAAAATGTCCTTGCACAGGAAGTGGAAGCTGCAATGAGACACAGGAGCTGCACTTTCTCCACATCTGACCCAGGAGACCCCTAGACTGTATTGGAGACATATTCAACGTAACACAGCTCCAGCCAGTCAAGATCCTTTGGTAGCGTTGAGGTTTGTGCCAGCAGCATGTGGTCTCTCTGGTCAGGTGATGGACATTACTCATCATCGTTAGAATGTCATCAAATGCTCTTCCATGAGCTGTGCTTGTGTAACATTGTTCAACAGCGCCGACGGTTGGCTGTCTGAGGGTGTGACTGAGCACGCTTTACTTTACCATCAACTCCACCACGATCACACGAAGCAACAACAAGAAAAGTTTAACATGAAACTATAAAACGGTAGTTTGATGGAAACAGTTGGGCCTGGGACAGGGCCTGAAAAAGCAACTGAATGGATTATTTAGTCAAACTCAAGTGTTTAGTCCGTAGAGCAAATTGAGAAACTTGTGAGTTGATGTACATTAAACCTCATCATTAACATGTGTTTTCTTCTATCTGCAGGTAGTGCATATATTCTACACTAGACAGAAACCTCTGGGAATATGAAGAACATGAGAACTGTATGGCAAAAGATCTTTTTCCTGATCTTCCTCATCCACTGAGAAAGAGCTCAAAGCACACAAAGCCATTTCCATCACGATCTTCAAGCCTGCGTTGCAAGTTTTGTAGGAATCATTGAGTTTTTAGATGTGGGGTTGTATCAGCTACTTCTCTATGTTCAGTGTAATAACGACTGTAGATGGTAGTCAGTTTGGAGAAGCTGCAGGAGCACAGGTGTAGGACCTCACAGAACCCCACTTTGTAAAACCCGAACAAGCTCTTTAAAATCAAATCATCGTCACTTTGCAGCCGTTGAACACTCCGGGCCACAAGGACAGAACCTCAATACAGATTTTTTAAGATGGCGCCAATTAAAATACACCACGGCAGAAAGCTCATATTTCGGAAATGAGAGAATGTGTCATGGTTCTTCCTTTAGTTATATCCGTGACAGATATTCACTGCAGCAACATTTCCTCACAGGAGGGACATTTTGCTTGTTGCGTGCTACAGTGAAATAGCCCATTAAAAGACAGCTTTTCGTCAGACATATAGTGTTAACACAAACCCAGTGCTGTCTCAGGAGAGTGCCTCTGTCATCCACAATGCATCATTCTGGTCTGGTATAGAAACCACAGTGTGTTAACGGCAGAACAATGGCGCTCTGCTGTGCCACAGTCAACCCTCCACACTAACAAGGCTAGCATTTACAGCTTCAGTGCTGCCTTAGCTCTGCGATGAGGCTAGCAGCGACGCAGCTGAATACACAGGCCAAGCCAATTTAAGAAGAGGTTAAGAGGAAGAAAGAACAATAGCAGCAAAAGAAAAGCTGTGGCGAGCGTGGGCTCTTTAGAGCTGCTACCGCTACTCTTACAGATGCTAAACCTGTGATGTCATGGTTGCCATTATCTTAAATTTGATCATTTTGCATGAATCAAGTGGTTGTGATCCAGTCTGATCAGTCCTATTAAAGCAGTGCCCTGCATGTTTAATGTCCTGTAGGCACCAGGCATGAGTTCCGGATAGTGAATAAAGCTGACTATTGATAAGAAATTACATCAGTTATCTGCAAGTCAAATGCATCTGAGCAGAGCCGGCTAGCTTCCGCATTCAGATCAATGCTAGAAAGCTTCCCAGCTGCTCGCTTATCAGCAGCAGTGAGAACATGTGGGTGTGCTGCAGTGCAGCAGGGAGGCCTGACACGTTACAAAACCACTGTTGCTATTTCTGGAGCTGGAGATGCTTATACGTCAAGAGGTGTGTTGAGTAGCATGGGTGTGGAGCCCGCATACATGTCCAGTTGGTCTCATTAGCGGTAACTGCAAATGACACCTGGCATATGACGTTCTCATTCGCTCTAAACGGGCAGCTGATTCACTGGAGGCAATTAGCCAAGGTGAGGGGAATAATGGGTGACATGTCGGCTACGTTCTGAAAGGGAGCTGCTGCTGACACAGTACGTCGCTGTGAGCGGTGGATACAGATCTCCTGCAGTTTCATGGATTCTTTCTTCAAATCAGATGGTAAATGAAAGAAAAATGAGTCAGCTCTAGTTTCTAGTCGTCTCAGAGGGTGAGTTATGCAGGGTGAGATAATGGTTTAAGCAACTATCCAGAGATACCTGAGGTACAACAAAGACATTATTTTGCAAGTCTTAACAATGAACTCCCTCTAATCAAGTCCCAAATGCAGATAAACAAATGTCAAGTGTAGTTTCCTGTCCTTTTGACCAGCCTGGAACACCCTCTCTTCAGTGCTGCCCTTTGAGGGTGCAGGTAGTGGGGGAGTTTTCTGTGTTGCACCGTTTTATTTCACCTGCTCTGTTGGAATATAAACCATTGTAACAATAAAGCATGAAAAAGGAATTGTTTGCAGACAGAGCTGATTGCGCAAACGCATCTTTGGAATAAACCCCAGCTTGCTAGCGTGCTAGCAGCTAACTCGCCAGTTCATCAGCGGACCCTGCGAGTGCAGTCAGGACGTCTCCAAACTCCAGAAGCAGACATTTCCCAAAGACCCTTGGATTCATTTAGCTGCACTGCCGTCTCAGATGAGATCACTTGTTTTTAAATAAACTAGTTTCCATTTAAAATCTAACTGAGCAGAGGCCTGAACTATAGTACAACATACCCTGGTTATCTTCTCAATATCTGCCTTGGCTAAGCTGAACAACCACAAACACATTCACACAATCAACCGGGGCTTTCTTCATCCAGCCATGAGTGCATTCACATAAGAGGTGCGATGTTTGCAGCATGTGACCAGTCGCAAACATGGACAAGTCCACTGGCAGGAGAGCGGGCTAACTATAATATTAGACAAAGAGGGAGGAAGTTACACACATGGTCCAGGCTAAAAGCAACACCGCTGCAGAAATGCAGGAGGGACCTTACACAGATCAGTCAGCCGACTACATCAGAGTCTTTGCAGTGCACGTGAATGTGTATCCATCACTGCCTGCTGGCCGCTGCCGCAGACTGTATACAAAGATGGACGACGTGCTAGCTCTCACATAAGTGAAGCCAAAACATCTGGGTTGTCCCCCTGATGGTTGGCCGCAGTGTAGGTCTCAGTCATTTGAAGCCGCTTTCATGTTCACTTCTGTTCACTTCTCAGTTTTAATGAGTTAGTATCACCAGATATCAAGTCTACGGCCTGTAGATGGGAAGCAGATCATTTAGGTAAGCCTGTACGTAATGAGATGATCGCAAAACAATGCACACGGCTCACTGATAAAAATGACTATTTCATTAAATCATTAATGTCTGATAAGTAGTAGAATAAGCAGACTTATGGTTGGTTTCTGGTCCTGCAGTTACAGCGTGTGCACTGAGATGCAACATTCATTGTAATGTTAGCAAATTGGGCATTTGAAACTCTGAACAGACACCACTCACTGTGTAACTGGATGAAAAGTGGTGTGTGAGATCTGACCTGACATGAACCAAACACGAACCCCCTGCTGCACAAGTTATTACAATTATTGACACGACACACACACACACACACAGAGCGAACACAAAAATACATTCATCTGGAGTGAGTCATCTTTCAAACTGATTCTAGTCCAGCTGCATGAGATCATTGTAGAGAGCCAGATATAAACTGCTGCGCGGATTAAATAAGTAAATAAGCAAAGAGATGATGCACAGAGCCTGTCGTCACACTGTATCTACAGACCTGAAACAGAGCTATACACCGCAAGCTCGGGACCTCGTCCAATGACATCATCTCATTTCAGGCTATTCTATTTTATTACATTTTACATTTTATTCTCAAATCTTCTTTTGTTTCTGTTTCTCCAGTAGAAGCTTCATTTTACGGTGTGTCCCGACACATACTCATCTACACCCATTAGTAGAGCTGCACAGTTTATCAATATCATATTAATATGGTGACGTCAGACTAGATATAAACTTTGATTTTGGGCATCATAATACTGTGATATGACACAAGGGTTGTCCACTCCTGGATTTAAATACCTTCACACAGTAAAGTGATGTTCTTCTGTTCCACTCAACCACTTTGTCATCATATCAATATTACTAATGATCATTTAACCTAAATAAAGTCAAGTTATTCTAAAGTATAGTCATATTAGATGTTTCCCATTTTGCCATTGGACTTCCTCAGAAATCAAATGGGACGGTGATGGAGACACCCTTGACCCGCGGCACCATATCTAAAGACCATGTATGAGACATTGACGTACATAAGAAACTCAGTTATACAGTGAATATCAGTATCTAGTTGTGACATCACACTGAGTAGCTTCATCATACGGAGATGACATTACACTATAATGATGAATGATAACATGAATAACAGTTTATATTCTGTCACATCACAGCTGATGAAACAAAGCATCATATCCTAACAGACCCTGAATGACATGACGGCGACACGAGGGGGTTCTTGTTGTCCATAACACCCTGTCTCTGTGAAATGACTGACGTTTAGACGAATGTCACTGGACAACAGCCTGGGAGGATGAATACTTGAATGGTTTGATCCGGTCTATTAACATCCTCCCTCCGTAGCCCCACCCCCGCCATTCCTCTGTGTAGCGTGGCCCAGACTAAAGTAAGTCATCACTGGCACACAGGCTCCCACACTTTGACAGTTGAGTCCTGTGATGCGTAAAGGACCTGCATGCTGACTCGCCTCTCTCTCTCTCTCTCTCTCTCTCTTCCTCTCTCTCTCTTTCTCTCTGTCTTGCTCGCTCACCCCCCCTCCCTCCCCACGCTCTCTCTCTGCACTCACACAGTGCACAGACTGCTTTCTTTCATTCTCCCAGCAGAGCTTTACAGTGCACCGTGCACTCAACACCAATCCCCCATATTACCCAACGCACATGTTTACACACTCTGCAACTATCAAAACACGTAACGGCGAACAGGTTAGGATGGAGTCTGTCCAATACATGTATTTTTTGACCCATACTGGAGGGAACAGGTTAGCAATATAGCAATATGGCAGCTGATATGGTGAATGCTGAAAACAGCTCTCTTCTATGAGGACTGTGCTGCGGTTTTGCAGTGATATGACTCTGCAAAGGTGCTCAGCTCAGGCGGCTTTCTTCAGGGACACCGTGGAATGAACAGCCACCGAGAACATACGGGCCGATAATATGGGCTGACAAACAGACAGCCAGGGTAGACAAACTGACTGTTAGATTGGAAAAAAAACCCTCTTGATTTGCAAACAGGATGTATGTTTCCATTAGAAGACAGAGATGAAGGCTTACTGGCCATCATATTTCAGTTCTGTGATGCTTCCTTCAACTCATACATCGGTGCAATGCCATTCATCGTGTTTACCTTTGTTTATCTGTGAGCCCTTCTCTCCATTTGACACACCTCCTGTGGAACTCACAGCACAGTCTCTCTCCCTCTCTTTGGCATTTCGTGTGCATTTGGCAGTAAACAGCCGACAGTAGGGGAGAGAATGAGGTGGATGACATCCAACAACGATCCTAAATGAAAAATCGAGTTGAGGATGTTGCAGTAAACTCTCATGCACCATGACGCCACTGAGCGCAGTGTTTCTCTACTGCTTTATACTTCCTGAAACCATCGCAGGAAGTTGAGGGATTATACACACAGTTATTGCGGGATCATGCCTGTATTTTAATAGTCACATGTCCCATTAAAGGTGCATTTCCCCCTGACATGACGCAGACGCTGTGCTGCAAACCCTCCGGTGCTGCAGACTGGCTGTCACACACAGACAGAGCTGAGCATTAGTTCAGACACTCATCCTTCCTCTGACATCACGACGTGTTTCACCTGCTCTTTGTCAGAGGAGCTGAGCTCTGAAAGCTGGAGTCAGACCGGCAGCCAATCACACGTCACACGCCACACCAGCAAGAAACCAAGCCCACAGGACCAGATCTGGGCTGAGCACACATTTAGCAAACTGCAGGTCACGTGACAGACTGTGACCCAGAAATGTGCCACACACAACCACCACAAAACAAAGAGCTGTAAAACACTGTGGCACACATCAAGACGTGACTTTTTTGTCACATTAATTCATTTTGAGCGATTAGGCCCAACATTGTGCCGAGAACACGCAATCACTCTGATCAACACTCATTCAGTCACCAGACGTGGCTTCCACCCATGTGAGCCCTGGCAGTGGAAACTCAGCTCGACGCTCACACTTGCTGACACACAGTCTCCAAAAATAAAGAAATACACCCGCTAACCTGAAAACAGCTGCGTAACCAGGACATCCGTCCAGTTCTTTGTTTTTCTGGATGCAACAGGTTACGTACGGATTCTAGAAGATGCTGAGATCTTTCAACAGACCTGCTTTGCCGTAGAGCGACATTAGCCCAAAAAATAAATTAATGAATAAAATCAAATGTTGTTGTCCGGCTTTTGTGGTTCCCTCCGCTGCTGCATCAGTGCTCATTACGTTATTTGTAAAATGATAAGAACAGAAAAGGTGTGTGTGCTACACGGCTTCAGAGGGACTTCTGGTTCCCCATGG
Organism: Datnioides undecimradiatus; assembly: GCA_008933995.1. Lineage (NCBI taxonomy): Eukaryota > Metazoa > Chordata > Actinopteri > Lobotiformes > Datnioididae > Datnioides > Datnioides undecimradiatus. Next base: position 29,873 of record WARS01000126.1, on the reverse strand, counting down.
AGCAGAGACAAAGTGTGACGAGATAAAACTCCCACAGCGCTCATGAACCAAAAGCAAATATTATGCTTTTTTTGCTTGGTAATGACCAAAGACTTACAGGTGATTCTGACTTTGTCACTGTTGCTTTGGGATTAAAGCTCCATGGTGGCCTGGGCGTTAAGGCCCAGGTTCAAGCCTGGCTGCAGACTTGTGATCCATGTCCTTCCTGTTTCTCTCTTCCCTCATTTCCAACTGTTGGACAAATAATAAAGTCATAAAACACACAACAAGAAATACTTTACACTACAGATTTAAGTACAGTGTTACATGTGCTTTGCCTCCACACGGTCACAGCGGCAGGCCAAAAAGAGCTTGTTGGTATGTGCAGACAGACAACCGCCTGGCGTATAAAAGCAATGGAGGACATAACGGAGCTGATGCTCTGAGTGGCCGGGGCTCTGCTGGCAGTCATGCATGCTGGAGAAGTAAAAACAACAACAATATGTGTAACGCAGCAGGCTTTGATGCTCTTATTGAAAGGATGTAGGAAACCGCCACGAAGCAAAGTGTCAACGTGGGAGAACATGAGGCAACAATCTGTTAATTCAGATTTCAATTTCTAGTTTGTTCTTTCGGTTCTTTTGTTTACTTTACATTGCATGTTGTCATAAAAAAAGCTAAAAACACATGAAATTCAAATTTCAAGGTGTTTTACAGTTTGTTCTGAATAAGTAATCGCCAACAAATGGACAGAACTAACCAGTCCTGTACACTGGTTACATGTGAACCAGGTTTCAGAGGATTCGGAGGTGAATCCTAGATGAACTGCGCATTAACACAGAGCCTCAGACCAGCTATGTACATCATGCATTGTATTTCGCAACTTGTTAGGGCGTTGGACATCCTGCTTTACAACTTTTCCAGTATAATAGCACAGAGCCCTCACAACTAGTTAACCATTCAGCACATTGTTGCACATCATTAAACAGACTTTAAGGGCCTGCCATGTTACGTAAAGCGGACGGCTTTGGCCTGGAACAGTCATTAAATGGGATTGGGTATAAACGGGAGCTGCCGCAGCTATGTTGGAGTAATTGGACCAATCCCCAGCCTATACTTTAACCCTTCCCTGCTAGGGTCAGCGCAGCATACACTGGATTAAAACCACTTCTCTCCCTGGATTACAGCGCCGCTACCTACACATTACCGTACAGGCCGCACTGGCACGTTTGCGTTTAGAAGGTAAATCTCTACCCAACAACATTTTCACGTGTCCCAAACCCTTTTGACCCACCTGAGGAGACGGTGAATTATGAACCATTCACAGAACATGAGGGGCATTTAGAGAAGTATGAGGAAGTGTGAGCGATATCGTGCCTTTGCACCAAGATAATTACTTGACTTGCCTCTGGTTTTGTCCACATCTCTGTGGTAGTGCTGAGTTTCTTCTAAAGCTCCACCACTGTATCTGCAGGTCTTGTACCAGAGGGTACTTCATCTTCAATTTATCCAGACAGGAAGTGTCTGGAACACACTCTCAGGTTGTACAGGGTTCTGACCATTCATTCATTAAATCTGTCTCTCACAAACTTAAAACCCTTTGCGAGTGTGATGATACATCCCTGGAGTGCCTCTTTGGTTTGGCTTAGCAGTGGGCCACCAACAGCAGTGGAAAGTATCTAAACACATTTACTACAGTCAGATTTTGGGGTCAGATCTAGATGTTAAATACAGCGTGAAGAGAATTTGACTGATTAGGTTTTTGAATCCAGGACTTTACAACATTTCACTTCTGTGGCAATGCTGCTTTGAATAGAATAACAATAATAACTTTTATTTAAATGCCACTTTGTGTTACAAAGACTCACAAAATCATCAGCTTTTAAAGTAAAACAGATAAAAATGAAGAAGAAAAAACTTTTCAGAGGAAATAAAAAACTGTTTTAACTGTTTGTTTTAAGAATGGACTTAGAGGAAATCAGAGACTCAGCAGACCTGACTAAAGGATCCAGATACTTCTTTTCCCACTGACAACAGTATCCAATAAAAATCAGTGGTCACAGGGTCACTGATACAAAAGTGTTTTGACATTAAAAGAGCCCAGTTTGAAATCTAGTCCTGCAAGGCTAATGTGCTATATAAAGGGTCACATGACACCAAAATCAGTGTGAATCATCTTTTGGAGACTGTGAAGACTGCAAAATTGCACAATCAAGCCAGTGGTTGATGCAACACCACCTTTCAGTGTCTGTCCAAGGCAATATCATTGTATGGTCCAACTGCTAGTGGGGCAACACAAATACTCCACTGCAAACTGAATGGGCTCAGAAGTGAAAGGTACACATGCAACAGCTCTCAGTGATCAAGTGTTTGAGGAGTTCTCTCACTTGTCACACTTACTACTGATCAATATCAGACCATAAACAATAAAATAACGAAGTGGAGGAAATGACCTGCCTGAGGCCCACAGAGTGGGCCGCACCTCCTGAATAATGGACGGGCAACATTAAAAAGACCAGAGGTGTTACACCGGGAAGCCATGCGACATCATTCCCCTAAACAAGGCAGCTGTTCCTGCCTGGAAGCTGCTGCAGCTCGCACCGTGTTGCTGTTGGAAGCCTGTTGTGTTTTCATCCTCGGGGGGTCGGGCCACAGTTTCAGCACAGTGATTAATTCCTGCTAGTACATTACATAACACTATTGTTACAGATGCAGCTGATGTAGTGGACCCTCTTTATATGCTGCATGCAACAGTAAATTAACACTGCACTGATGTGATGCAGTGTGTTAGACGTCTCTGAGACACCATTAAGCTCTTGAGGTGGTTTCAGTTCCAGTGACCGGGCAGAGTGTAACACTGCAGCTGTTACAGCGGTAACTTTACTAAAGGGTTATTTCATTTTCCTGAATCTTTGTGGTGATTCTGCATCCACTGTGGATGCAGAGATTTCTTGTTTTTGGGTAATTTTGGGTAATTTTCCAATGTAAACTCCTCATTCAGAAGAGGCAACACCCCCCAGCCCCATGAGGATTAACTCCACCCAGCTACTGCCTCCATCACCAATGGCAGGTGGAAGCCCATAAATAAGCACAGCCTCTCTTTGGCCCTCGCTATTGATTTCAATGAAACTAGTGTACGCTCTTGGCTCTTGCACCATAGATCCCGTACAGGATCTGTGTGGGTGTCAGACAACCAAGACAAGACAAGGCAAAGTCAAAATGAACTGCGTGAGTGTGTAACTGCCACCCAAGATGGCATCAAAAAGGCCCCTGTTTGCTGGAACAGAGCAGGCAAGTGAATGAGCGCGGGGACCATGAAAGGAGGAAGAAATCATTATCACGGGGGTCAGGGGTGTTTTTATGCTACTCCTTTAAGGCCCCTCCGACTCCTCTGCGTTTACTGCTTTTGTGATGAAATGGACAAAGGGGAGCATTGTGCTACTTCAGTCTCCGCTGCCAGAGGGATTTGTCTTTCTTCTGAAGCCAGGCGCTCACCTGGGAGCCGCTTTGAAAAACGGTCTTCAGTGAAACTTAATGACAATTTGGGTCTTACTTTTTGAGCTGTTGCTGTATTTTCTCCAGGTTATGATGACATTCTCACTGGGTGATCTGGGAAGATGGCGGCAACAGAACAACAAAGTCTGATTGGGCGTTCAAGAGATAGGATAGGTAGAACACAAACAGATAAACAACAGTTAATCCAGATTTTTATCCGGGTAAAAGTTGAGAGAGTGAGCGCACATGAGATGATGTTTGTAATCCCTGCAGCTACAGTAGGCATAGTACATCAGAGCTGAAGCAGGAAGTGGGTCTGTGACACGCAATTTCACTCTTTGTCATTGTTTTCTCTTTCAACCCCACTGATCAGCTGATTGCTAAAGGAAAACACGAGTTATTATGATCAATAAGATGACTCAAACTACAAAGACAGGACACGAGTTCCTTTTAGTGTTTCTCTAAAACTGGGAGACATTCAAGATGCAAATTAATGAATCCAATTTCAGACTTTATGCAAAAGTAGTTGACTGTATTAAACAAAGGAGACCTCATTTATCCTCGTGAAGCTGAACACACGAAACATCTCAGTTTTACAGAGACAAACCCTATTAAAGATGGATCTCGGTAATGACTGCGCACACATTTGGTTCTACAAATGAGCAGCATCTGTGAATGGAAAATCCTGGATAGTGGGAGCAGCCCCCGAGCAAACTAGAAAGCACTTGAAACTTGAAAAATTTGAGAACAAGAGAAAGTGCTACTGATGTGTTTTAGATTAGAAGACTGTGACTATGGGAAAAAATGAATAGTGAAAAATATGGGCACCTTTTATTTTGTGGTGCTGTGGAGAAGCAGATCAGATCATATCTCTGAGGCATCCCAGAGGATTACATCAGTCACTGCAATTTAAAGGAAGTAATGAGTGCGCTGAAATTGGATTTTTGAAAGTAGCTTCCCAATCTCTGGTTCCATCTCTGGTTCTGGGCTGACGGGTTTATGTAATCCCACAGTTTGCCAGTATTGAGCGGGCGAGTGCATTCTCTGCAAACGATGCATCATAGCAATGAAGCATGAGGACAACCCGGGGTCATGATTCAACGGGACTAAGTTGCAATGACAAATTCATTTTTTAGCAGAGAAGCACTAAAACAAGCAACCGCCCTCATCACTAATTGTGAATGCAAACTGTTTCAGCTTTAGGACTAATCCCTCCGGGCTGGCACTCTCCAAAAGCCTATTTATAATTGGAGTGTTGTGTGATGTGATCAGAAAACCCTCTCTCTTGCTTGTCCGTCTACTCAGAAGGAATGCTTCGTCCTCCGGCATTGATGGAGGCTGTCACGAACGACTCTTCCCACTAAGGTCAAGCCTGAAGTAAAAACCAGCCAGATTTGACGAAGTCAGAGCCTTTAGTTCTTCACCTGTCATGTGATTTACACTCGTTTGTTTACACCTGAATTATATAAGTGCAACAATTTTGCTTTTGCTTTCATTTTTCATAATTTGAAATTAGAGATCCAAGACTTTTCCCTGGGATTTTGTTCAGAAATTGAGTCAGTATCTCATGTGATGACACAGAGTTGATCGGCATTGACCAGTCCTCCTCAGCTGCTGGAACATGTCGTCATATACGTCAATCCTGAGCATCTCAAACATGCTCAGTGAGTCACAAGTTTGGTGAATATGTAGGCCATGCAAGAAGTTGATGTTTCCATTAATTGCGTACAGAGCCTCCCAGCATGGGACCGAGCATCATCAAGCTGCAGTGTGAGGTGATCTAGAGGATGAATGGCACTGTGCTAAAACACTTGTTGTTTCTGTCCATACCATGCTCCCACCGCTGCCATAGCGCTCTGTTTGCAATGCTGACACAAGAAAACACAGCATCATACATGCAGCCTGCCATCTTCCTGGTACACGGCCTCATCAGTGAAGAAAACATTACTCCAAAAATGCCGGACAAAGGTGAGCATTGCTCCCTGTGGTCAGATACAACAGTCAGCATTCAGGTCAAGACCTTGTTGAAGATGGCGGTGATGGATTTCCATGGCAAACAAGTAAGAACTCACTAACATGGATTTAAACTGATTTGGGAGAGAAATAAGCCTTTTGAGTGCAAAGGAAATGCCTCAGATCTTTTATTTTGGCTAATGCTAGGTGGAGATTGGAGAGGTTTCCTAGGCCACAGTCAGCCAGACATTGCAGGCGGCAGTCCATTGAGCCTGGTGGTCTCCAGTTAACCAGTTTAACGACTTACAGTCTGGCTGGAACTCCATAATTCAGTCCCAATGGGCCCTCTAACCAATACAGCAGAAAACCTGGAGGAGAGCAGCGGCTGCTGATGTGCACTGATGCACTAACAAGAGGAAATGGTCGCAGATGTATCACTTTGTAGCATTACATATCAAGAGACTGCATTGCAGACTGAGCCGTTCAACCTAGCTTTATCCATAGAGTGCTATTAATAGGTCAGTGTACAGTCAGCAAAACTGACACACGGGAGAGTAACTTCTAACCAAACACACGCAGCCAAAGTCCTACATAGGCTCATAAATAGTTGGACGAAGCGCAGGGATCAATGCACAGGATGACTCAGATTGCACAGCAGCCTAAAACAGCCCAAAATGCCCCCTAAACCAGATATAGCCTCTGAGATGTAATACTCCAGCTCAGCATTCACCTCCCAGTGCAGCAAAGAGCGAACCAAGGACAGAGACTGCTGGATGTTAAAATGCCTTGTCACTTTAGGCAGAAAGCTTTCAAAGAGCCGGGCCAATACCAACAACAGCCCAGCATCGCAGGAATGCACTGTGGCAATTAACACACAATGTCACCCAGACGATGAATCATGTGACAGCCCTGAAGGATGAGCACTTAGCGTCACGGTAGGACAAAAACACAGGCACTGGCCTTCTTTCACTTAAAGAGTAAGTAAATACCTTAATCAAATCACAATAGATGGCAATGCTTTTATAATATTTCAAAGAGTTCGTGGGGCCGTCATGTCAAAGCCAATGTTTTAAATTACTCAACTTTATTTCCAAAGAATCACATAACCCTGTCGGTTTGGTGGGGCACAATAAGAGTCAAACAGGAACAGGTCTCAAACATGCTGCTCGTCTACGCTGCTGCGCCAGCGTTCGCTACTGCAGCTTGCGGCAAAACCAAGCAAAACCAAAAATCAGCTACCATGAACACATCGTCCGGCTGAACCACGATGAATAAATGCTACGATATCCATGACACTCAGCCACAGTTGTGAGTCAAAGAACCAATCAGGGTTGCTGCAAATTCAAAACACTCCCCATACAGAAAACTGCCTTTTGAGTTGTCGTTAACATTATCACACAAACTGAAACTTTAACGAAGTGTCTGACTTCACTAAAGTTTGGAGAATTGCAAGAAAATTCATTCTTTGTCCTCTTGGCTCAAACTCCCAAAACACTAAATCCTACATTGCCCACAATGCCTCTTGATAGTGTCTTGAACCTCAAACCTTTTCGGGCTCGTGAACATCCAGGTTGCTACAATTGCTGCAGTATAGGACACAGGTGTGGACAGGAAGTCCATGATGTCGAGTGTGTAGGGGTTTTTCATCCATAAGAAAACAGTAGAGTATTTAGCAGAATCTTGAAGGATGTGAGGGACTCAGGAGCTTGGTAACTCATTTCACTATTTAGGATCGACAGAGGAGAAGGGTCTAGGTCGTGATTTCCGGCTGGGCTGTGATGATGCAACGAGACATCTTTTCATTGGCCAACTGTAGAGCACGGGATGAAGTGTAGGCCTGAGGTGAGGGGGTTCAGGTAATCAGGAGCAGTTTTAGGTACAGTTTTGTGAGCTAGCATCAAAGATTTGGGATACCAACAGAATCCAGGTCTTCCAAACTTCATGGATGTGACTTTATGAGGCTTTATCAACTCCGAGCCCAACGACTTCGCCAGGGTTAGTGTCTCAGATCTGATGAAGCTGCTCTAATAACACAGACAACATCATGCAGTTGTTTTCACAGGCTGAGTAGCACTAACCATGAAAAGTTAATTGATTTGGCTTGTAAAATTGCCACAACACACACACACACACACACAGACTCACACAGACAAGACTGTGCTAGACTTCCTTTTCTCTTTCTGTCAGAAAGGGAGGGATGAAAACAGAGAGGAGAGAAGACTTCTGGTTTTTTTTAAACTCTTTGTTCTTTGAGCTTCTCCACTGTAGCAATGAACACTGCTGCCAGGTAAGCAATCCCCTGGAACCCCTCCACACACACACACACAGATATATATACAACCTGACTGAGACGGAGAGACATTTTGGTTCGTCATCTGTGCAATTTAAGGTGCAGCAGAAGGTTTTTGAAGGTCAATCTTAACACTGACATTTTTCAATTATTCAAGCTGCCAGCGACAATGTCCAATCTTTCAGCCATTGTCACGGCAGACATATTTCTATTGAGAAAAAGTCCCCTGACAAAAATGCATTTTCATCAGGACGGATAAGCCTCTGAAGCATCATTCAGACCAACCAGAGTGACACTGTTCTAATGTGCATTCAACCTGTATCAGAGCCATTATCTCAGAGGTGGATGTCGCTCACTGCAACAGATCTGAATTTAGGACCAATGCTAGTCAGATATAATGCTTGAATCATATGCTGCCGTAACAATGCAACCTTTACACACACACATATGCACACCAACACCATGTTGCACTCGCTGGCAGGTGTAGCCTCTGAGTGGACTGCCAGACAGAGCAGGGCTACGGAGCAGCGCAGGAAGCCAGCCGGGCACAAGCACCAGCCACGCTAGCACAGCTAGCAGGCTGCATGCACACAATCCCTGCCTGCAATGCGTGACACGATGAGCGATAAGGCATGAATCAATCACACATGCTAATCATGGAGGCAGATAGATCCCCCACACGCAGCGCGCACACAAACAACAATTCAGGCAAGGACACGCTCGTCTAAATCCATTGTCTCAGGGATCGCCGTGGAAACATAGATGGATTGATGAAAAGATGGAACGGATGGATGGATGGAAGGATGCAGAGATAGATAGCTCACCGGTTTGCCTTCTTCCTTTCTCTCCACCTCTTTCAGCACATTATCCAGGCTAAGTGTGCGTGTGTATGTGTGTACATGTGTGTGTGAGTGTGTGTGTGTGTATGTGTGTATGTGTGGCGAGCCAGCAAGGATACACACTGCTACATCCCCTCCTCTCCCCTCTCTCTGACAATCCCTCCCTCTTTCTCTCTCTCCTCCCTGGGATTTATTTAATTATTTCCTCCCTCCTTCTCTCACTCACTCGCCCTCTCCTCCTCCCTCTCTCTCCTCACAGCTGACGCTCTCCTTGCTTTTCTCAGGGCTGTTTAATTCTCTCTCTCGTCTCTTTCTGTCTTCTTCTCCTCGGACTTGTTATCCTCGATGAAGTCGTACCTCTCTGGTATTTTAGACAAAAATAGATGAATAAAGGAAAAAAATGGAGTGCCTGCCTCGTATATTTTAAGCTGATATCTGCACGGTACAATGCTCCCCCCCCCTCTCTCCCTCTCTCCCTCCTGTCTTTCACTTTCACGCTGTGTCCCTCGCCTGTCTCTGTGTCTTGTGTGATGCAGCAGTGCTGTAGGCTCCTCCCTGGAGAGATAGCGGTGCCACACAGCTGAGAGAAAGAGAAAGGGATGCTGGGAAAAAGTGGTGGCAGTGGGAGGGGGAGGGTGGGACTGTGCGGGTTGGGCGTGGCTTGGTGGTATGGTGGTGGTGGAGGGAAGGGGGGGGTGGCTGCTGGAGAATCCAGTGCTAGGCAGGGCAGCCTGCATCACCCAGGATTTCAACTCTTCCACCTCCTCCCACCCTCCATCATTCTCTCTCTACACAGAGGGGGGTCTGTTCAATCATCACACACACACACACACACATACACTAACTCGCACTTTAAGGCTGAAAAAAAGCCATGCTGCTTTCAAGGGGATCCTTGTCTATTGTTGCCAGCTCTACCTTCTCCACAGCATTTCCTTTTTATATATTGGTAACATAAAGTTGCCAGAAGCCGCCAGCGCTGGAGTTTAAACTGTGTGTTGTGAAACTTCATTGATCAGGAAATGAATTGAAAAGCTGGGCAGAACAAAGATGGATTACTTCATGGCATGAAAGAGTCAGAGCTGTGCACATCACAGTTTAATAACTCAAACGGCTGTTTTTAGGGAGGGCTGTGTTACTGCTACTTTGGTCAACGTTGAATTATATGAATTTCTATGGGAAAAGTGAAACACGGGTTGGTCCCCAGGGGATGACTTCTAACGAACAAGGCTTAATATTGATCAGCCTCAGCTGTGCTTTGTGTTTAGCTCTAATCATCATTTGTTAGCATGCTAACATGGTCAACATTAGCTGTAAGCCATGTCATTCACTGGTCCCCACAGACAAACATTAGCAGTGAATGAAGATTTGGATGCTGGTAAATTATCATCATTTGGCATCGTCGCTGAAAGTTTCAGTGTCATCGGGTGATCCTTTATTTTGATTTTTGCAGAATAATTTTCAAATGCAAATTACTGCATCATGGGATTGTTAGCCAAACATAATGCACGTGTAACGGATTACAGGTTTTTTTTGGTGCATCATGGGAATTTTTTAGGACAATATATAGCAGTATATAGTATAGGCTTTGCGATATAGACAAAATCAAATATGATAATAGTTTTGACCAAATACCTCAATATATATATTGCAACAACATTGTAGGGACTGATGCTTTCAGAAATATTTAGATATTTTGATGAATAATGATTAGCGATATAATGTGTTTAGTTAGTTGGGAGTTTAGTCTAGACCTGCTCTACATGTGAGATAACCACTGATGTGATTTGACTATAAACAAAAAAACTGAATTGAATTAAAATAAAAATTAAACATAATCAATAAGCAGGTAAATGACAGAACAGCTTGATCAGTCTTGTAAGTTCACAAAATCATATCACTGGGGTGTAATGCAGCCTTTAACACCAGGAAAAGATGACAAAACAACACTTTTGATGTATCCTGATATGATACTTGCAGACCATATCCAGTATTATAGCTCCACATCCATACAATATTAATCTATGCTACATTTGCACATGACAGTGCACAGGGAGAGATTGTCTTAATCTGGTTCCCTTTAAGAACTGGGAGGGCAAGCCAGAACGGATTTATGGAAAATATGACTTTAACTGTACTTCAGTGTTATTTTTAATAATGGATCAATATTTTTACATTTTTAACCTGAGAGTGATATAACCTCTGGACTTTCATTGCACACACTGAGAGGACCGGGATGATTTTTTAAGTAAAAAATGATCAATAATTATAAATTACGATGCATACACACCATACAGGTCGTTTGGTCTATAATTAGCCCATAATATACACTGAATGAATACAGGTTCAGAATTAAGTTCAGGATTCAATTCACATCAGTATTCACTCTGATGTATAATATGCACTTTTTATGACATGAAAGCATAAAAATATCCGTTCATCATGAATATCAATAACTGTCAGAAAGTAAACGCTGCTCCCCTCTATTGTGAGATTCCATGAGCGGGAAGAGAAAATGATATGTTTTGTTTTTCGTTAATTTAGACGACCTGACCCTTTAATGTTTCAATATCTCTCCAAAGTTTTAACTTCTGTGTATTTTCTGAGGCGGCATCAGGACAGAGTTCACCTTGAAAAACAAAAACACTAAAAATGAATGAGTAACAGTGTCTCCCTCCCTGCTCCACTCATTCTCATTCTCTCCTCCCTTCTCCTCGTCTGTGAAAAGAACAGCTCGATCCCTGCCTCCCCCTTCCACTCATCTACATCAGCAGCAAGCAAATGAGGTCTGAGCTGGAGGAAACACTGCAGGAAGCCACAGACAGAAGTGTTAAATGTACAATATTACACGTCAACCGCCAGGCGCAACAAGCAAGGGCAACAATAATTTGTTGTATGTGTGTGTGAGAGAGAGAGAGAGAGCGGGCGAGAGAGAGACTGCACGTGTGTATCCTTCATTACCTACCTACAGAGTGACAGTCACATTCTGCTCTTCACACAGTAAACCAGTGGTCTGCCTCAGGGCAAACGCACAGGCTCACCGCCCACACACACACAAACTCATACAAACATACGTCCACACACACAGGCACACTCAGAGGAGTACAGTCCACAAGCTGCTGAAACATGCTGTCACAGCAAACAGACAGTGAGGGAGCGCAGGAAATAACATGGGAGTATGTGAGAGAGAGAGAGAGAGAGAGAGAGAGAGAGATCGAGCAGCAGAAACTATAGCGACTGGTCACACTTACAGACCAATAGCTAAACCATCTTCCATCAAAGCTGGTCAATCTATTGACTAATTTACATGTAATTCTTCATGTAATAACAGCACAACACGCAAAGAATGCATTAAAACACAGATCTCAGATCATTTCACCGGTGATTTAGATAAAGTTTCACATCATGAAATGACGCGGCACTTGACGCGAGGATATGCTGACAGAAGCCAGAGACAATGGGGGAGACGCTTTAGCTGCAAGGCAACAGTCCCATGGCAGACAGGGGCTGTTTATCTAGTGCTAGCCAGCTAATATGCTACCATGTTTACTGCTTTGTGTTATTCCTAGTTTGTTTAGTGGTTTTATTTAAATACGTTACAGTGGTTGATGAAGTGCTTTCGGTAGGCTGAGACAGGTAGATATCTATCAAGCTTGGTCACTAACAGGACAAACACAAAAACTCTTTTAAGGGGAGTTTTGCCACAGTTAAAGTTTGAGGTGTGACCACTAGTAGCGCTACGGAGCAATGATGTCATCATACATGCGAGCTAGCAGTGACACTACTTCATGGTTCCTCAAGGTGGCGCTTAATATACGAATGAGGGAAACTAAGTTAACTAGCCAAAGAGGAAGACATTTTCAGCTGGATGGCGGACAGCGGTTCGAGGAAACACTCAGATGTGACAGCCACATTGAAGTCCAAAGTCTGGACCCAGTTTGGCTTATATACGATTGATGTGACAAACAAATGGGATAAGGAGTAGGCGATATGTAAGAACTGCACTTAATCTTTTCACAGCAATTTTGTATTTATAGTTATAGATATTGTGATATATTATTATTGTATAGTATGGTATTGTATCGTATCGTGAGGTGCCCTGTGATTCCCTCCCCTAACAGACAATGCAGGATTTAAGACATTAGACCTTAAGCCTCACTGAAACACAATGGACTTTAATAAGAAGAACTTTCAACATCATTTTTGTTTCTTTCAACGAATATCCCCCAGAGCACCTCAAATATGATTCATTCATTTTTAACTCTCAGACTCTCAATTATCTCAAAGCTCAGCACTGTCACTACGGTTTGCGGTTGGTCAATGGCTTGAATTCGACAAAGTTAAAGCCTCCATGAGGAAATCCACTTACTGCAGCGATTCCTTTGCTGGTATGTCCAGGTCCTCGGGACAGACTGTCCAATTTGCACACAAGATATTGTATAGTCTAATAGGAGGACTGCCATGAAATTGGCTGAGCACAGTCATGCTCCCAAGAGCACAAACCCTTTAATGACCACATGTCCTTTCCTCTACCAGGCCATTTAACTGGGCAGGTTAAAGGGGAATTTCATATTATAGAATTAAAGTTGCTTTTTAACTTTGTCAGTAACTCCACTTATTCCACTAACTCATTATTCCCAATTAATTAAATAAATCCAGGAATGTATCGATGTTTATTTTGAATTTTAAAACTAGTTGGGAAGTGGACTTCATCACTTTGGTTTTAAAGTCAAACACTACAAGAAATGTCCATCCCTCATCCTAATAATACTGTAGCTAATGCTGCCCGGTTAGTTAGACCTTAGTTCTTCTAGTTTTCAAAGTGGTAAACTGAAAACTCATTCTGACTGACTCACCCTGGCTCGAATACAATTGTTGCTGCAACACTGTTCTCACTGTTAACTCTGAATCATGGTTCATGGCAGTCTGCTGCTCTGATCCCAGAATATGTCTTCTAGAGCTGCAAAGCTTCTGACATCTATCAAATGAGCTCTCACCTATCTGCGCTTTGTCCACACCAACACCAAATGCCAGGTACATAAGTATTTAAGCTAGTGTAACAGTGCTGGTTCGACTGAGATCCTGTGTGACCCTGCCTGCTGTACACAGCATTAGAAGTGAAGGTAATTGTGGTAATTGGGGGGGGGGGCAGACAGTGTAAGCAGTGCTGATTTACTCACTGTCCTCTCCTGGGCAGGGCATGCCGGGCCGCTCCGGGATACTGGGGAACACTACAAAAGACCATAAATACAAGGAAACTGATCATTTCAATCTCTTGTTCTTCTCCCATCAATGAGCAGATACGTGAGAAACAAAGGCACAGGTCATGATAATGAAAAGCAGATGGTGGACACCCTGAATTTAAATGAAATTTAGGTCACACAGCTTGGCCAAAGGTTCACCATGGAGTCAAGTCATCTCCGAATCTCTATTTAGGAAAAGCCATGAATAAAGGCCTTGTCACTCCTTCTAATGTCATGGCCCTGTGTGTGTTTTAAGGCTCCCAAAGCTCGTCCACTTTGGCACAAAGTTCAAAGGATATCACATGAATAATTCAAAGATTAAAAGGGGGACTGTACTCACCATGCAGCAGCAGCCCAGACCTCTTGGTTCGATTGTAAATGCGAAAAGCCTCCTCCAGTTCCATCTGAGATGAGATGGTACAAGGGTCCCCTACACAGACACACACACACCGACACACACATCATCTGAGTCTATCCTTCACATTATCCACTTGACATGAGCACATTTGTCTATTATATATTATAACTAGTTTAATGCTATACTAGCTCAGTTTTCAGCCTTTACCAAACCAAACGTGCTTAGACCAAACTCTGGATTTCACAGTAACGTACACCTGCTGCAGCACTGAAGGTAATGCAATATTCAATTCAATTCAATTCAATTCAATTTTATTTATATAGCGCCAATTCACAACAAAAAGTCATCTCAGGGCACTTTACAAACAGAGCAGGTCTAGACCACACTCATTACTGTTAGTTACACCCAACAGTTCCACCATGAGCAAGCACTTGGCAACAGTGGCAAGGAAAAACTTCCTTTTAACAGGCAGAAACCTTGGACAGATCCTGGCTCTAGGTGGACGGCCATCTGTCTTGACCGGTTGGGGGGGGGACAATATAGAATAATGACAGCAAATGACAGCAATAGGCAGCAGAGGACACGGGGCAGGTCGGTGGAGCCACAGGTCAGATGTTCAGCTCTGGAGCCACAGGTATCTGTAGAGAGGTACAGAGAGAGAGAGACCAGAGAGAAACAAGCACAGCACTAGGGGAGAGAGGACACAGAGCTAATGGAGTTTAAGGAGAGAGAGGGAAGAGGAGGAGTGTGGAGATGATCATGGGACGTCCCCCAGCAGCCTCGGCCTATAGCAGCATAACTGGGGGATGGCATGGATGGTGTAGTTCAGATGGTAACTAGAGCTAGCTGTAGGCTTTGTCGAACAAGAAGGTTTTAAGTTTTACTTTAAAAGTAGAGAGGGTGTCTGCCTCTCGGACCCAGACTGGCAGCTGGTTCCACAAGAGAGGAGCCTGATAGCTAAAGGCTCGGCCTCCCATTCTACTTTTGGAGATTCTGGGAACCACAAGCAAACCTGCACTCTGGGAGCGAAGTGATCTGTTGGGTTGATAGGGACTTAGCATCTCATTGAGGTACAATGGAGCTTGGCCATTAAGGGCCTTGTAGGTAAGAAGAAGGACTTTAAAATCTATTCTGGACTTTACAGGGAGCCAATGAAGAGAAGCTAAGACCGGAGAAATATGATCTCTCTTGCTAATTCCCACCAGAACCCTCGCAGCAGCGTTTTGGATGAGCTGGAGGCCTCGCAGTGAGCTAGTCGGACAACCTGACAACAAGGAATTACAATAGTCCAGCCTTGAGGTAACAAATGCGTGGACCAGCTTTTCGGCATCATTTTTGGACAGGATACTCCTAATCTTAGCTATGTTGCGCAAGTGAAAGAAGGCAGTCCTAGTGACCTGCCTAATATGGGACTGGCAGGACATATCCTGGTCAAATATGACTCCCAGGTTCCTCACAGTAGAACTGGAGGCCAGGGTAACACCATCCAAAGCGACTGCGAGGTCAGATAACCTGTCTCTGAGGTGTTTAGGCCCAAACAAAATCACCTCAGTTTTGTCTGTATTTAGGAGCAGAAAATTATAAGTCATCCATGCCTTAATGTCTGTCAGACATGTCTGAAGTCTGACTAATTGATCTGTTTCTTCTGGTTTCATAGATAAATATAGCTGTGTATCGTCCGCGTAGCAGTGGAAATTTATGTTGTGCTTCCTAATAATATTGCCTAAGGGGAGCATGTAAAGGGAGAACAATAATGGTCCAAGCACAGAACCCTGTGGAACTCCATGATTAACCATTGTGTGCACGGACGAGTCATTATTAACGTGGACAAACTGGAATCTGTCAGATAGATAAGATTTAAACCAGCTTAGTGCTGTTCCTTTAATGCCAATGACATGTTCTAGTCTTTGTAGTAGGATACCGTGATCGATGGTGTCAAATGCAGCACTGAGGTCTAGCAGGACAAGTAAGGAGACGAGGCCATTGTCGGAAGCTATTAGGAGGTCGTTGCTAACCTTAACCAATGCTGTTTCTGTGCTGTGGTTTATTCTAAATCCTGACTGAAATGCTTCAAATAAACTGCTCCTCTGCAGGTGATCACATAACTGATCAGCTACGGTCTTTTCAAGGATTTTAGAAATAAAGGGGAGGTTGGATATTGGTCTATAGTGCGCTAAAACACCAGGGTCGAGAGAAGGCTTTTTGAGTAGAGGTTTGATGACAGCAACCTTAAAAGCCTGTGGAACATAACCTGTTAGTAATGACAGATTGATCTGGTCTAATATAAAAGTGCCAATCAGGGGGAAAACATCTTTTAGAAGATGAGTTGGGATGGGGTCCAAAAGACAGGTTGAGGGTTTGGATCTAATGATCGTTGAGGACAGTTCAGTGAGATCTATAGAAGAGAAGTGGTCCAGAGATAACTTAGGGCCTGCAGACATTTCAGGGGCTGCTGCAGATGACACACATGGATCTCTAACAGTTGAAGAGAGTGCGTGATGAATTCTTTCCCTAATATCTTTGATTTTACTAGTAAAGAAATTCATAAATTCATTGCTACTGAGAGCTGAGGGAATAGTTGGCTCAACAGAGCTGTGACTCTTTGTCAGCCTGGCTACAGTACTGAACAGAAACCTGGGGTTATTCTTATTTTCCTCTATTAATTTGGAATAATAGGCAGTTCTTGCCTTACGCAGGGCTGATTTGTATGTTATAATACTATCTTTCCAGGAAAGGTGAAATTCTTCAATATTAGTGGATCGCCACTTCCTCTCTAACCTTCGTGAGGACTGTCTTAAAGTGCGTAACTGTGTGTCAAACCAGGGAGCTAGCTTCCTTTGCTTGATGGCTTTCTTATTCTGTTTTATAGGGGCCACATTGTTCAGTGCTGTGTGCAGTGTAGCTGCAGTATTATCAACAAGATAATCTATATGTACTGGATTAGTAGTTAGGCTGCTACCCTCTGTTGTAATGGCACGTGGCATAGAAGCCAAAAGAGACGGAATAACTTCCTTAAATTTGGAAACAGCATTATCAGAGAGACACCGACTGTAGGTAGTCTCCCTGCCAAATGCTGAGAAGTTCATAATTGTGAACTGAAATGTTATTAAAAAATGGTCAGATAAAAGAGGGTTCTGGGGAAACACTAATACATAATGTGTTAAGTTTTATACATTTTTCCCAGTTGTCAAAATAAAATGGAATGATCTCACTGCGTGTGTGTGTGTAGATTTAAACTTGTGGACTAAATGTCTCCACCCATTATTTGCACAATCTACCATTAAATGATTGTGCCGTAAGGAGTCAGGGAGTCTGGAGCAGAACATTCACATCTGTGGCCAAAAACCTGGAGTTACAACCTTAAAATCTAAATGAAATCATGAATCGTCAACTTACTACAAGTTTGAAACTTGCCAAACTCAACAAACAGCTGATCTAAGTTGAAATGCCAAGTGGAAAAATGTTGGGACCTATTGAAACAATCCACAGTCTATGATCGAGGTGTATGGAGCAATTCTACAGTGCCCTTTTTCAGATGCTTCTATCCAGTAGTCTGGAAAACTATAGTCCTTAGCTGGTTCTTGAAAGTTGTGAGGGACTCTTTGGATAGAATGAAGTTGACGCCACTCCACAAGCAGAAAAGATTACTCAGTAACTAATTCCACCACTGAGGAATGAATGGGGTGGTTCAGGTAGGCAGAAGCTGGTTTAGTTATAGTTTTGTAAGCAAGCGTCAAGGAGTTGAATTTGATGTGGGCAGCAGCTGGGAGCTGGTGGAAGGATATGGATATACTGCTGCATTCTGGATCATCTGCAGTGGTTTGGATGTGGATGTGGATGTGGAGAGACCAGCAGATACGGAGTTGCAGCAGTCAGTGGAGGGTATGATGCGGGTCTGTACCAGGACCTGTGCTGCATGCTCACACTGGTAGGATCTGATCTTCCATCAAAGCCAGTTCCAACTCAGCGTTATTTACATGGTGCATGACCTGGGCGCGGCATTAGCCGCTAAGGGATTGTATTTAGTCTCTTAAAGTGACAGTACAGGACTTGTCTCTCCTATCCGGCAGTGAGAGTAATTACATGAACACTACTGATGTGCTTATGAAGCCATTAACTCCTCCTACTCCTAGCTGCTGTAGTCTACTCCATAGTTACAGTTGCTCCTCCCTTCAGCTCTGGTGAACCAATCATTGCTAACTGACCATCAGTGCTCCATGGCGGGAATGTCACACCAGACACCAGGTTTAAAAACTCTGTATACCGAGAGTATCTAGCAGTAATGCACTTCATCAGTGTTGAACGGTGCCACTTTGCACCAGGTGTAAAATAGCACCTTTTAAGTTAACTTTTGACCCCTTCTCAAAGTTTGAATCATTTGTTGAGTCATTTGTCTTTCTCAGATTGTTTCATTGGAATAATTCAAAAAGGCTTGAGGGGACTTTGTCCACTAATTTAGAAATAAAAAGGAGCAAATAGGTTTATTTTATTTTTTGTTACTTTATCTGATTAAACATCCCCACAGATTTATCTTGTGACTCCTTGCCAGGAACCACTGGCTTAAGCCCATATCGCTGTTTGTCCACCATTAAAGCTGAAAAGAATTCACAATTGCACACAGGCTTAAATGGATTATAAATCATATTCGTTTTATCTTTATTCTTGGTGTTTCTGTTTCAGATGTGTTGTTTTTCAGTTAAAAGCCTATGTGTTAGTCAGTCCAGCCGGAATGGTTGGCACTTTTGCTTGACCCAAAGTGTCTGTGTTATGTTCGTAACTACAGTGATTGTGTGATGGGCTCTGAGTGCTGCCAAATCACAGGTGACCAGTACTTCACCGTGCCTGAACGCATCCCGTACTGCATCAGCACAGACGAGGCCTGAAGCTGCCACTGAATTTCCAAAACAAATTTACTCATTTGTAAAAAACTAAAAACTAGGGTTAGAAACTCCTTCTGTGTCTGCTGGTATTCACAGACATTGTTGGTCATGGATGCAAATTAGTGGAGTGTGGACAGCTGGATTCGAGCACTTCAAGTCATTCCAGTGTGCAGTGTGATGTGGCAGCGATGACTTTTGGACTGGCCAGGAGCCCGGGAAACGGGCCTCCACGCCGCATTTTTGAGCCAGAGTTTAGCAATCGGGTAAAAAGACACAGCGGGCGAGCGAGACCGCACAGCCTGATGTATGGTATTTTACCTTGAGGTAAAGCACACCCACCTTCGTCGTCGATCCACTTGAGCGTGATGGGCTGCTGCTTGGCAACGCTGCACATCGTTCTCACCTCCTCGCACAGCTCCACAAAGGTTACCGTGGCTGCCAAGTCTGTGATCAGCATGTCCCTGAATGCACACATGTAGAAAAGGTTTTTGTTGGAGCAGAGATCAAGAGATCCTCCAGCGACCACAAGATCAGGAATTCATTCACTACATTATTATTGGTTTATTAGTTGAGCTGTACTGGGTATTTGGATGTGTGAAAAGATTTGATGGAGTAAAGGATGAAGGGAAAGGTTGGCTGGGTTTGTGGCAGAGGTAATGACACACTCTAACACAGCATGATGTAACTCGCTGTGCACGTCTCTTTGGGTTGGCTCAGGTCCGTCTCAGGTTATGCAGGTGTTAAACAGTATCACCGGATAACTTGACAAATGGACGATATTAAAAGATCATTAGGGGTAAGACAAAGGAAAACAGATGTAGAAGGAGCACGGGCGTTTATACTTGACCAGGACAAAGCCATATGACTTCAGCTGTAGTTAGCACAAACTGGTAACACAGTGCTCCAGTTGTGACGCAGAACCATCTGACTATGAGAAGCTGTCACCAGAAACTGGCAACAGCTTTCAGAAAATACACGGCAGATGATTGGCCGAACATTCCAACAGTTCATCGATCACAGGCTAAGTTCAACAAACCATGTGACGTAGTGGGAGGGTTTACGAAGACGTCAGAGGAAGTGTAGCAGCTGCGCTAACCTCTTAAGGACCCGCCACTGTTGTTTGTGAACCGTCACTTCTCATGCCGTCACATTTAAACCACATTCCTCGTAGGGAGCCAACTGGTTGGACCCACTGTGGGTAGACCACAGGGCATAACTCGAAGCCAGGCGAGATGGATTCTCACAAAAACCAGCAGCTTCACAGGGTAAACAAACTGATACCATAGTAACTGTAGCGGTATTGGCTGAACTGTTGGTAAAAACAGTATGAATAGAAATGAAGTCGTAGCCAGTGGCGCTACAGTAACCTCAACAAAATCCGGAAAGATTTAATCTGGCTCCACTTGATGGGCGGGAATTGCATGAATTGAAGTTTTTCAGTTCTTACTTAATCCTATAAATGTATACATTTCAACACCATCCAGCACACCATAAAACACAGTTTTGCCACAAATCCCTTTATTTTATTAATTTAACAAAAGAATCCAGTGTTCTCAAATGTTAAATTGCATCTAAACATAAATGCCTAAGGAATGTTGACATAGGACTAAGACTCTGACCACATATTAACGCAAACACATGTAGATCGGTGCTACACACACATTTCAGCTGAGCTTTGGTTATGAAAGGAATCACAACTGTAGGATAAACACCATAAAGACAAAGTTTGCATGGCAACACAGGAGGCTTTGCAGGCAGAAACTCTGAACTAAATAGGATACTGTGGGCTTGACAGGTGGGATGTAAAATGGTTGGAGTCAGAGGCTCTACGTTCTTTGTTGACCATCCCTCTGTTTCTGAAGGCTGAAGAAAAACAGAAAGCACCAAGTGGCTGAATTTCATATCAGTGCTGGCCTTCAAACACCCTTATCAGCTGACGACTCCTTTAAATAAGGGTGTGCATGTTCAGTTTCAACATCAAGCCTCACTGCTCTGCTGCTGGCTCAATGTGACATTGTGGCTGGTGCGTGTGTAAAAATCAGTGGCTGAGTCAGGGAGACTGGGCCAAGTGTGCAGCCAGGTATGTGTGTTTTATACAAATATCACCACCTGCAACATGCTTCTGACTGAGAGTGTGTCTGACGGGTTTCTGTGTGTGTGTGGCAAAGTGTTTATGGCAAGGGTTTGTTGGACTCTGACAAGGTGGAGCAGAGGCAGCTTGCTTCCCAGCAGGCATTGCTCCACACAGTCAACGTGGGATGATTCCACACACACTTACACACACACACACAGTCAGGTTCTGCCTGTTTATCAGTGTAGATATAAGTTGAGTTCTGATGTGATTGATAGATTTTACCAGTATCGCCGTGTGCCCTTTGTGCTGGTTTTAATTGTTTTAATTGCCCTGATTTGTATTGTTTCTATTTGTTATTGGATGTATTTATAATAATATATTTGAATATTGTATTTTACATTTTCACTTACATTGCAGTTGCCTAACTTATTCTTATTATAGACTCCTTATTGTACTTGTTGATTTTCAGGCAGTACCACCTGAACCTAAACCATCAGGATGCTTACGTGACATGAAGATATATGGTGACATGACAGTCCCGCTCTTAACAGGGCATACTCATAAGAATGTGTTATCCTCTGTAGGTTATTCACTGCCAACCATGCTGAAGCCAAATGCTCAGGGACAAACCTCTGACTACAGTCAGCTCTCTGGCCGACCCTTGGACCAGACTGCTGCAGAGTTCTCCGCACAATGAGGGATTGGTCGTCTCCAAGAGCATAAACTTTCAACATGTTGACCTTTGATCCTTACAATCAAAAGACTTCTGTCACCCTCCAGCTCAAATGCTGTGTTAATGTCACTGTGTGCTGGTTCTTTGTGTTTCCATCTCCTGAAAACTAAACCTTATGCTGATGCTTATGCATCAGACTGAATGAAGGTGATTAATTAGACTCTTTGGCCGAAAACAGCCTGCTCCCCACGTGGTCTGAGGGTAAACAGCACTATTTAAGGTTTATAAGGGTGTAAAGACGGATGATCGTGGGGTAGGCTCCGCTCATATTCATCCACTAATCTCCTGATCTGCGACTGTGGCCCTCACAGTGCTTATTACTGCTGTGAGACTAAAGGACTATGCTGTAATATTTATGTCAGCGGCGGCAGGATGCTCTGTGTTTCCTGTGTATGCATCAACAGATTGTTTGTGTACTGTATGTGGTTACAGCAGACACCAGGTATTATTCCAGCCCTTGGGCGTGTTCCTGTGTGGAGTGAGTCAGCCTCACGTTCAACGGTGCAGAACAGCTGGCTACAATATATCTGTAATAACTGTTTAATATAGTTTGGGGCTAGTCTTTGGAAGCAAGGAAGAAATTAAAAGGGCAAAAACAAATAATAAATATTGTGTGTGTAAGTGCAAATTAAGTATTCTGGTTGTCTCACTGAACACTGTCCACGCCATAATGTCGTATGAAAATAAAGAGAAATTTAAATTTAAATCCATCTCAGCCGAACTGATTTAGAAAGCGTTTCGCAGTACGTTCTCCGCCTGTCCATATCTCCACTCCTGTAGGTGCAAAAGAGCAGAACTCAACTCATCACACAGTTATTCAGAGCCACGTGGGTCCTTCCAGCACGCTAGCTGGATTAATCAGCCATCGAACAAGGTGGCTTTTCATTCTGGTTTCGATATTTTAGTCTGTTGAACCTTTTCTGATCTCTTAATCGTGAGATGCCAGTGCATGCCGGGCCCAGTCCACTGTGGACCCTGTTACTGTTAATCCAGCAGGGATCCAGACAGTATTCCGCAAGCGGCATTCATTTATGCACAAATGTCTCCATCACACAGTCTGTCTTCCAATGACAAGTTTACTTTTTATCAAAATGTCTGTTTATTTGCTGGGCAAACATATATTTGACCACATACCTTGAATGGAGAGAGGTGACTATGGGTGCTTTCACAAAACATCTACAGTTTGACATGTTATCATCAGTAATGTGGATCCTGGGCTGTCACGATGGGCAATTATGTATCAAGTTTTATATATTATTGATTGAATAATTATAGGTTGCAGCTGTACTGAGGAGACTTGGCCCCACGATCTTTCACCTCCTCTGTGGAGGACCCTTCATGTCAGTGAGGCTCTGGTTTAGTTCTAGTTCTGCTCTAGTTTCTATGACAAAACCTGCTCTTCTGAAGCCAAAAACTTGAGTAACTGACAAACTAACCAAACGATGAATAAACTGCATGTCAGACCTGGATTTTAACTGGTTACTGATTATTTGTCCACTACATGGAAGGAGCTGTTTGCATGCAATGTGTAAGTCACAGAAAGAAGTAATCAGATGTATATATTTTAGGTGTATTCAGTGTATTCAGAATCCAGTAAATACAGACATAGCAGGGGTCATTAGGACCCCAGGGCTGCCTCTGGAGGTCAGTCTGGCCATGTTAATATCCTGCAGAGAGGTGCACTGACTGATGACCTGACAGCCCGTGAATACACAGCCCAGTGATGAGTGACAGCCTTAGAGTCAGTTTAGCTTCACGTTGAGGACACAGAATTGACGATGTAAAGCACTGCCCGTTATCCTGCACCAGGAATAACACCACTCCACCTTTAAGTAGTTAGTAGTAGTAGTTAAGTAGTTTATGTGCATTCTTGCATGTTTTTCAGCGTTTGGAACAAGGTGGAGCTGCAGCATGCAGCTACACCCACAGCTATAAAATGCTGATAGCACATTAAACAATGAAACAGCCTCTTCACGACAAGTATTCAATGTTCCTATCAGGGTAGGAGCTGCTGCTACTATCACTTTTAACCTCGTTATTTTCATTCATGTCCTGGTGAGCATGAGATTGGTCAGGTGAACAGGAATAGGGATCCTGGGAGGGAGAGGCGAAGCTGCGTGACCCTGACCCAACTCGATGCATAGCAGTGGTATCTCTGACCTCATCCCCATTTATATTCCAGGTGGGCTTGTTTGAATAAACTCAAAACTGGCTGCTGTTTCTGAATCATATATGATATATGTTACATGTTGATATATTTTTTTCCCAGTACATCATGCAGAAACAATGTTTGGTTTAGTATACTGATGTCACTATGAGTTAAATAAAGAATATTAAAGTAAAATCTATTCTTGAATAAAGTTATTTGCTTATTAAATCAGCCATGTGAGGAGCTTTGCATAGTCATATCAATGATCAATCCACATAGCAAAGGTCTATCTAAATATATGGTTAGGACTGACTGAATATTGATATCTTTTACAATCAAATAATACATTCATGTTTTTGATAAGATCTCCTGGGGTCTAAAGAGTCAGGATCTGAAGAACACAGAGACCAAGACGACCCCACACCCACACCCCCACCCACCCACCCAGAGATTGGCTGCGGATCTGTACCCCCGCCACATATCTGGAGGTCTGCACTCCACAGGTGTGCCCTCTTCTCTTGTCACAGGCACACAGCTGCCTTCTTGTGTCCAGCGGAGCGGCTACTTACCCGCAGTAGTGTGCTTTAATTTTCACAAGCTCCCAGTCCAGGTCCATTATGGATCCGTTTGACGCTGGCATTTGCATTGAGCAGTTTGGTGGGACCAACCCAACGTTGACCGGACGGGCCCAGACGAGCTGTATCACCGGGTCACGGCGGCAGATAAAGTTTACATGAGACGATCGGAGCTGGAGTTTAGTCCGACACCGTTGAGGCAAAACTTGTCGAGCTACTTAGAAGTTACTCTCGTTTTAGGGCGACATTAGAGGCTTCTCTGGCGGAGGAGCTGTCAAAGTTGCCCGGTTGACATTACTACTTCCGGCTATGCGTCACAAAATAAAACGCGTTGTTAGAAACGCGCTGTAATGGGGTTTACAATTCTACAGGTGCTTTTATTTTGAAAGGGAAACCTCATGACCGGGGATCGCGTGAGCGCAAACACTGGCTAACGTGACGCAGTTTCTTTGACTCACTATGGTTACCGAGTCCAAATTCACCTGTCCTGTTGTTTCTAACGGGGCTCGTTCATTGCTCCAACAAAGAGTCACTCATATAAGAAGTTATATTCAACACGTGGTGACCTGCAGTCAGTTTATGGTGAATTTACTAAATGCTGCATAATGTTAAATTGGACTATCTTGTATTTTCATTCTGGTTGTGTGTCCACTCACGAATGAATACGTAATGACCTTCGTCACGTAGTCTACATTTCATCTTTCCTATTTAAATGTCATATTCCAGCACTTTCTTTCCTGTCACTCCCTGTCAAAATAAGTTCAACAAGACTGAAAATACATTTTGAACGATGTGCTTGTGTTTGATAAAAGCCCTGAAAAACTGTTTTAACTGGCAATTGGGAAACTTAAACTTACAGAATGAACGTAATTCATTGACATGAGGTTTGAGGCCTCAATGACTGTAATGCGGTGAACAAGCGCCTCCTGCAGGTTCATGTGACACACATCCTGCTGCAATTACAGACGAATGCATTTTGACACAAAGCATACTCATATTTAACTACATCTTAAACATGATTTCTTTAAAGCTGCTCCACCGATAAAGAGGGAAGGGTCGATGAGGGTCCTGAAGTCCACAGCCACCTTGGTGTCACTGCACTGATGCAGTGACGCCACCTTGGTGTCACTGCACTGATGCAGAGCTTGTTTGCTACACTGGGTCTCAGGTTTTCCCACCTCCTGCCTATACACAGACTCATCATTGTCTGCAAATTTCACAATATGATTACTCTGGTACCTTGCCAAGCAGTCATATGTGAAGAGTGTGTAAAGGAAGGGGGCTCAGGACACATCCCTGGGGTAAGCCGATGTTGAGGGTGACGAGACCCCATGGATTTTCACAGACTGTGGCCGGTTTGTGGACCCAGTTGCAAAGAGATGGATTCACCCCCAAGTTGCAGTTTGTTAACTAGAGTGTGGGATGATAGTATCTAAGGTAGAACTGTATCCCAGGAAGAGCAGAATGGATGACAGATGAGACTGGATCAGACACATTCCGGTTCCTCCTGTAGGGACATGGACTCCCATCAGGCATGCTGATGCGAACATGAGCACTTGTCCATGTTGCTTTTCCTACTACATCTTTGCTTGTGTTGTACCTATTCTACATGTACGTCACATTGGATAAAAGCATCAAAGGCCAAATGACATTGTAGGATTGTAGTTCAAAGCTTTTTATGTCCATCGGTGTGAGAGCCACTGAAGTCTTCAGGCACATTGGCAGCATAGGTTGGGAGAGTGAGATGTTAAAGATGTCAGTCCACACCCCAGTAGGCTCTTGAGCACAGACCTTCAACACTTGTCCCTAGATGGTGTCCAGGCCTGCCACCTTGAGAAGCTACTCACCTGGTGTGACTGAGAGCCTGGTGCTGGGGGAGGAGTTGATAGCCTCAAAGCAGGTGTAGTAGATGTTTGGTGCATCAGGGAGAGAAGGGGCCCGGGGACACTCAACATCCTGTGCCCTGTGCCCTTTTGATGCCAGCCTCCAGTTCCCTCCTCACTGCTCTCAGTGCGACTTCATCTGCTGACCTGAAAGCTGCGTTCTGCGCCTTGAGAAGGGCCCACACCTCTCCATTCAGCCAGGGTTTCTGATTCGGATGGATGGTGATATTCCTGGTGGTGGTGATATGATCAATACGTTTACTGATGTAACTGCAAATATGGCAATTTTACACATTTGACAATGTAGAGTGCCAGGACAGTAACAAACAGGACCATGTCTTGATGAAACTGTGGTTTTTCAAGCACCAACAGGTGGAAGGACAGAAAAACTCTCCTATAATAATGAAACAAACGGAAATGATTTGGTGTTATTAATGGACAAACTGCATCATATTCAGAACTGTTATACAGCTACTCATGTATCAGCACCAGTGAGTGTCCAAACAGCACAATGTAGATTTTCAAACCTATTCTCTGACATCAAGATGACAGTGTCTTCACGTGTTTATAGTCCCTCCCCACACAGAGGAGGAATTACAAAGTCTCAAGCGCCCTCTGGTGGACATTTTGGGGAAGTCAGTGTTTTGAATACGCTGGAAGTGAAGTCAGTCAAAGCTCAAATGTTGTGCTTAAATACATTGTTTGAGTAAATGTAGTCAGTAGACACATAACTGGTTAACATAGATATATAAATACATAAATATGGCAGAACACAACTGATTTAGATGAAATCAGATTTTAAAAATAAGATTCTAGCATCATAATATCAATGCAAGACTTTATGAGAGTGTCAATTTTTTTCATCTTTTGAGTAATGTCATTTCTTTGAGGGGCAAAATCTCATCATTTGAAAAGTATGAAGGAAGTTCACATAAACCTTTTGTACAGTGTACATGTGATTGCATTTTACATGTGTTTCATTCTGTTCATCAAAGATTAAAATGGTGTTTAACATAAGGAACTCAACAAATTGTCGAGGATACATTCGTTGCATTGTTCTGATTTCACAACAACAATAAAAGCGTGTCACACAGAGACTCATTGAAAGCATCACCATTGGACCAAAGTATCATGACTGATTCTGAAAAATCTCCAATCTTCAGCCTGGGGCTGTGATGTTTCAGGTAACTTTCTCAACATGCAAATACAATCAGGGAAAAGTGAGCATTGCTGGATTAACTCACTACAGGCCACACAAGAGTTACATGATCTCATTCCCTCTGCTGAGAACTCTTCACCGAGTCTGTCTATCAACCAGTGGTTTTGTGATGGACGACTGAGTCCCACATCTGATGTGTGTCAGCAAGTTTGAGATCATGTTAAAAAGGAATATTTGTTCAGGAAGAAGAGTTATCTGAGCTTAATATCAGAGTGAAACTCAACAGAATGAGGTGCCAACTTAGATTCTCACAGTTTCACGGCCTAAGTATTTTATTAAACAGTGGTGCACATTTTTAAAGAAATGCAGTCAACCCTTTAAAGTTTCCAGTAAAACATCTCCAGAGCTAAGAAGACACATGTTTCTTTTAGATCCAACTGGACTGATATCTGAAACCACTGATGAATTGACATGAATCCCAGTGATGGACGGTCTGTTTGGGGCAGTCTCAGCAGCTGAGCTGCACCAAACACTGAGGTTTGGGCTCCTTTGACCCAATAGTTACACCAAGTGTGCTCGCCAGCAGCCATAAGGGATCAAAACATCAAGCAGAGATACAGTGTTTAGTTCAATGAAGTTGTGTTGGATCGAGAAAACTATGTCCCTAAACTGTGTTAATAATTCCAGATGGCTGGCCTTCCTCGTCACCTCCGTGACCATTGCAGGATGGACCCCAGCTGGAGCCAGAGCAGCACCAGCACCAGAGAGGTAAAGTGTTTGGTTTGAACTTTCTCAGATGCACCCAGTAAAAGTGTGTGTCCTGTCATTTGTAATTTCAAACTGTTAATAATTTGAAGTCACCACAGCTGTAACTGTCTGTATCATCTGTGAATATATGAAGGCTCCATATTCTTAAATATCAACATAGGTATGAAGGCTGCTGGAAGAAGCAGCAGTCTTTAAGGACAATAAGTGAACTAATATGACTCTGTCCTTTACTTCCCCCCCTTTATCAAGCAGGACAGCAGAGACCATGAGGCAGGCTCGAGCTCCAGCCGTCAGACCTCCACCTCTGCACCCCAGCTGTCCACTTCTGGTGAGGTAAGACCTCCAGGAGACACGTTGCAGGCAGTCCAGCCCAGAACAGTCCAGGAGTTCCCCTGGCCTGGGCTCTTCAGGCCCCAGCCTGGTGTTCTTCCATCCTCTGCTTTTAATGCAGTGTTGGAGTCGTTCACAGCTTGGCTGACAGCCTGTACAGCCTTTTTCACTTCACTGAAATTAAATATATAATATATAAAATTTGTCTCCTCCGAGTCAGTCCTTATCAGACTGTAGATTAGTATTTCTTAGTGATAAGTTTTAAATGGTAAATGATTTATTAGCTTTTGATAAGATCTAACTTCATTAGACGCAGAAGGAAAGTGACTTTAGGAGGGTCTACATGCAATCTTCCATCCAAATCTATTGTCATGTAGTTTATATATCAGTATAACAACTGAACACGTCTCAAACATGATTTACTGTAAATATTGTGACTTAAATGCATCAGAGGCTGTTTATTGGATCAGAAACTTTTTGGAAAATTTCATGAGGAGACGAACAACAGGGGTGAGGCTGAGGGAGGATCAGACCCTCCTAAAGATCGTTGCTTCTGTCAGAAAGAGCTCAGCATCAGGTCGCCTCTCATTAATCAGCAGCAGAGGCACTGATAGTAGCAGTGGTCAGGATAGTAGCAGCAGCAGCACTGGAGACATTTCAGCACTCTGTTAGTTTGTGATCCGTTTGAACTCTTTTCTTCTTATTTGCTGAGAGGGTTTAACTCTTTATAATGTAGATGAGTTTAATAAATATATTAATATCAATCCTGTCTTTGTCTTAATTCCTCTGTGTGTTGACTTTTGTTTTTATTTTTAAAAAGCTGAAAAATGCTTGAACTCTTTTTATACTTGAGTTGTAATGACTTCATAACAGAAACAAAAACATAATTAGATATTTGATGACCCTGACATGATCCCTCCATCCTGCTGGCAGGAGGGATGGTGATTGAGCACAGACATGCCTGACAGAGACCTGCTTCCAGTGTCTCATAGCAGCTTTCTGAATGGCTCTTAGCACACTGGGACTGGACAGCACTCAAGGCTCCACTCATGATGAGCAGCACACAGTAGTCCTTTATTATCACTAAAGGAATAATTAGCTCACACATCATATGCACTTCTTGTTTCTCCTGTGTGTTCCTCTCTTTCTATCCCACGTCATAGAAAAA
>WARS01002768.1:0-12872 GCA_008933995.1 Datnioides undecimradiatus | reverse complement strand
CTGAAACACTGTTTGGCCTCAAATAACTAGGTTTTTAATCATATGGTGCAAGTGAGTAAGGCTTTGTCACAGCTTAATGAAGCGCGAGGCGTTGACACACTCTTTTACGCACGAGTCTGGCCACTTTTCCGTGAGCGATAGTGCCGCTACAGGACAATTAGACAACAGCGGACGTGAGAAAACGTAAACGAGACTCTGTGAACATCAGCCAAACGCGAGACGTAACGCGTGCTGCTCTACGTGCGTCAAGAAGCACAAAGAATCACGGGAACATTGATTCAATCACGCGCAACACATGACAGGACTTCTCCAATAAATACAATCCAAAAATAATCCACATGCAGAGCGAACTAGTCGTTTACAGTTCACTATCCGCACAGTTTATGAACGTATTATCACTGCGCTCACGCTCCCACGCGTGACATGCAGCGAGTACACTGAGATGCTGTGACAGATTCAGTGCCGTCGCGGCAACATCAACCGTCTATTTTGTGTCCAAAATAAAAACGTATAAAACCACAATATCCAAAGTGTTTGACGACTGAACGCAACAGGTCAGGCTGGAAAACGAACCAACTCAGGGCCCCACACACAGAGGAACGTGCGCCGCCGCTTTGAATCCGCCTGTGCGTCGTGACGCACTGACGTCCGGAGCTGATAGGTCCGTCGTCTCCATGGTGCCCCCCAAAAAAATACATTTCGAGCATTTTTTGAAAATTGGCCCGGTCGCCATCTATTTTGCTACATTCGGTGCAAACTCTGGATAATTTGATGGCTTCAAACCAAAATAACAACGTGTTCAAATCATCGCCAAGAACCCACGCGTGTCCCGGCAAAATGAGGACATTCTCTCCATCAAATAATCATGTTACACCCAGAAATCGTCCAGTCAAAGTCTGTTTTCACCAAATCACTGCTTTTCCAACAGGCCTAATAACAACGCGCCCGCCTTAAAACTGTAAAAAACAGAAACGCTCCGCTGTTTCTGTCTTAATGACGCTTTTAAAGGGTTTGGAGGGACGAATGAATGAATGAAACGAATGAATGAAAGCCATCAAATCAATAGAAACGTGCCTTACCTGCAGAGATGACGTCCAGCTCAGGCCCGACTCCCACAGGCAGGCAGGCAGGCAACCAGGTGCTCCTCCTCCACCACGCGATGCTCTGCTCAAGGCCATTTTCACGCTGTCCTTTCCACAGTGGTGAGTGATGCGGTAGTTTTCTTCTTTAAGTCTAGTCAGTAGGTTTTCTTCTTGCTTCAATCCTCCGAAGAGTTCTCTGTCCACACTTTCTGGTTGGCTTTGCAGTCGCTCAGCTCGGGTCAATGTCCACGTGGAAGGAGAAATCACAGAGGCCTGCGATATTTCTACAGGACCTCTGCGGCTCATCCTTCTGTTGCCACTTGCTCAGTGACGCGCGTGCGTGCCTGTGCATTGAGACCTCTACAATTGATCCGGACCTTATTAGCCTTAACATACAAGTCTTATTCATCTGTCTAATTCTATTTTACATTATAATGTGATTTCGTTACATCAGTGATTATTTGTTTTAATTCATCACAGCAGAGCTGGAACACACTGATTTGTAACTTCAAGTAGAAATAAGAAGTTCTTTAGGTGAATGGCACATTTTCAGTAGTCACGGGCCGTTTTTCAGCCAAAACTGTTTGCTGTTTGTTTCGAGATATACACTCCCTACGTGGCTAGAAATATTCAAACTATCTTAATGGAAGCTCGAAGCTTTTAGGAATATGTTGACTTTCTTGATAAGACTTGGACGAGAAGAGCCACACCACATACTTATGATATTTGACTGTTACATACAAAGCTGCAGCTGCCACCTTCAGTCATGAGTTTTATGATTAGGGAAGTAGCTAAGAATAAGTCAGCAGTAGTCAGGTTCTTCCTGCTCGTTTGTGCCTCCTTCTTCACCGACTAGTGGTAACACTCATTCATCCTGCCTAACTGCTCATGTTTTTGGCACCTTGATGTCAAATGTTTCCAAACGTGTTGTCAGACTTTGATTTAGACCAAAGTGCAAATGAGAGGCTGAACATTGGGAATATTTCAGGTGATTTATTATTTATTGATCCAAAGACAACAACCACCAAGGCTGTGTGACTGAGGACTGATGACTGTCAAACTACAGTGTGTGTGTGTGTGTGTGTGTGTGTGTGCGTGCGTCGGTGCGTGCGTGCAAGCTGTTGATAGTCAGAACAGATGTAGGCTGTGACGTCCTCTTCTTCGTCCGCGATGATCGCGATGACTTTGGGGGGGTCGTCGTCAGCAGCACGTCCCGTGATGTGGTGCACACCGTCTGAGGAAGTTCAAGCACCGTCAAGCACATGTCAAATGTGAAGCGACTGTTTCTTGGCGTGCGCTACAAGACAGTGGAGACACGCTGTGAGAACCGCTGGCCTGGCGCTGGAACCAACAGCTCTGTGATGACAGCAAACAAAGAAATACACAAACTCTGTCATTATGACGTAATTCAGCACAATTATTAAATAGCATATATTAAGTTGCGATGGTGATGATGTATCGAAAACATAATGAGGGCTGCAAACAACAATGTCTTTAACCAGCAGGCGCTCGCGAGCATTTATGGCTGTTTACAGGAGTCTTGGCGCCTGTCACATGAGACATTCTAATTGATCCTCGCTATGCTTTAACATGCATAAGTCTTATTCATATGTCTAATTATAGTTGACATTATCGTGCGATGTGTTCATACAGAATATTTGTTTTAATTCATTACAGCAGAGCTGGAAACCAGAAGCCGAGTGAAATCGACCTTTAGATGCCTTCAGAGTGAAATGAAAGAACAGCAGAACTGCTTCCAAATGAGAGGCGGCCTGTTTCACTGCGTGTTTACACTCAAGGCAATTGGAGACACGCTGGCCACCGCGCCAGAGACCAACAGCTCTGTCGACAAAGTAAAGGCGTATAAGCACTACTCGGTGTTCCAAAGTGACAGGAGTCTGCAGGAGCGTGCGTGTCTCCTCGTGTCAGTATTGCGTGAGCATGCGTGTCTCCTCGTGTCAGTGTTGCGTGTCTGCAGGAGCGTGCGTGTCTCCTTGTGTCAGTGTTGCATGAGCGTGCGTGTCTCCTTGTGTCAGTGTTGCGTGAGCGTGCGTGTCTCCTCGTGTCAGTGTTGCGTGTCTGTGTGAGCGTGCGTGTCTCCTCGTGTCAGTGCTGCGTGTCTGTGTGAGCGTGCGTGTCTCCTCGTGTCAGTGTTGCTGCGTGTCTGTGTGGCGTCGTGTCTCTCCTCGTGTCAGTGTTGCGTGTCTCGCGTGAATGCGTGTCTCCTCGTGTCAGTGTTGCGTGTCTGCGTGAGTGTGCGTGCGTGTGTGTGAGCTGTTGATACTCAGAACAGATGTAGGCTGTGACGTCCTCTTCTTCGTCCGCGATGATCACCATGACTTCAGGGTCGTCGTCAGCACGTCCGTGATGTGGGTGCACACCATCTGAGGAAAGTTCAAGCACGTCAAACATATGTGTCAAATGTAAACCGGCCTGTTTAAGCTGCGTGCGCTACAGAAAAAGCAGTGGAGACACGCTAATGGAGATTTCACGCTGGCCACAAGCGCTGAATAACAACTCCGTGATGACAGCAAACAAAGGAAACGTATAAGCTTACTATCGCTGTTCAAAAGCGACACACAGTAATAATAAATGTAGAGAACCACTAAAGGCATCTATTAAACAAAGCGGTCCGTAAGACTTCACTTCCGGGGATACGGGAAAAAGGCGCTTCGGGCAGGCGCCCCTCCGTCATCACAGGAAGCGTGAGATCTCTTCCCAACAAAAAAGCGGACGAGCTGGCGGCTCTAACTTTCGGCACCAGCGGAGTACAGAAGCAGTGTCCTTCTGTTGCCGAGACCTGGCTCACACATTGCATCCGCACTCCTACCGGCCTGCTGGATAACTGCCTCCTGCGGGCGGGCAGAACGGCGGTTAGGGGGCCTGGCTGTGTTTGTGAGCGTGAGGTGGTGTAAACCAGGGAGCTGTGCTATTAAGTACAACTGTGTAGCAGGGGACATTGAGCTGTTAGCTGTTATGAGGCCATACTATCTGCCACTGGAGTTTTCGTGTCACTGCGATATCAGCGCACATCCCTCCCTCTGCTAATGCAGACACTGCCTCTGACGCCCTGTTATCGGTCACCAGTAGGCTGCGGACACAGCACCCTCGGGCCTCTTCCTCATCTCTGGAGGCTTCAGCCACGCGTCATCCCTCATGTGTCCCGCCCACATACACGCCTGGTGTGTGGCCTGCCCCTGGAGCCTGTACAACACTGGACTTGTTTATGCCAACACCAAGGAGGCGTAATGCAGTGCACTACAGCAGGCTGTGTGCAAACCTGCATACGGAGGATTGGAACAAGCAGCAACTGCAGCAAGCAGCGGGGCGTCAGCGGGGGTGCGGGCCTGAAAACCACCTCTGGCTTCAAGCACCATGCCCTAGCCCGCGCTGGCCGAAGTGCGTAAGTGGGTCAACGACCTAAACCTACACTTCAACAGGTTTGATCAAGCACCGCTCACGTGACTCCATTTGTCGTTCTAACACAATACATCACCTAACGAGTCGAAAACCAACTTTCCCCAGGCGTCTGCCACTCTGCGGCTTGATGCGTTGACACGCGGCGCACCGACAGTCCACTAGCTAAGTTGGACTAGCAGGTCCGGCCTAGTCGCGATAATGAGCAATAAGCCTCTCAGACGAAGGCCGCGTCTTCAAGACATAGAACCCGAGTCCTGTTGCGCTCCATTCACTTTCCTTGAGATAACTATGGCCCGGATGAATGAGAATATCCACGGGCCAAGCACCCACACCTCCACTCTCTGGCACCTGGATTGTGCCCCCACTGCCCCGCCCTTCACACACACCTTTGGAACGACCACTTCACACCTTTTAGCCAAAGGTGTGAAGTCCCCCCCACCAGCAGAGAGCCCCCCTGCCCAACCCTGAAGCCGGCCTGTTTCACTGCGTGTGCACACACACAGACGCTGGAGACACGCTGGCCACAGCGCCTGAACCAACAGCTCTGTGTGCGACAAGTAAAGAAGCATTATAAATATATCGGTGTTCCAAAGCCACACAGTAATAATGAATGTAGAATCACTAAAAGGCACATATTAAACAACAAAGTAATACACAATATGTCTGAAACACTGTTTGGACGACGTTTTAATTATGAGGCGTGCTAGGTAAGTCACAGCTTAATGGTAGCGTCAGCCTTATCTTTCTGGCGCTTTACGCCGCAGTCTGGCCACTTTTCCGTGGCGATAGTGCGCAACAGGACAATTAGACAACAGCGGGCGTGAGAAAGCGTCGGCAGACTCTGAACATCAGCCGGATCGCGAGGCGTAGCAGCGTGCTGCTCCCGCGTCGTCAAAGCACAAAGAACCACAGGAACACTGGTTCAATCATGCGCAGCGTGACAGGACTTCTCCAATACGTACAATCATCCACATACGGACCCGAAGCCGTCGTTTATAGTTCACTAGCCGCACAGTTTATGAGCGATATGCGTCACCAGACTCGCGCTCCCGCGTGACATGTGGCGTACACTGCACAGATGCTTTCACGACAGAGTCAGCGCGCCGCGATGCGGTCAGCGGCTGCATCAACGCCATCTACTGCGGCGTCCAAAGTAAAAATGCATAGAACCACAATATCCAAAGTGTGTGATGACTGGGCATAACAGGTCGGCTGGAAGCAGCGAACCAGCACCAGGGCCCCGCACAGAGGAGGCGTCGCGCGCCGCTTTGAATCCGCGCAATGCGTGCGTGACGCACTGGCGTGAATGAATGAAAAGCCATCAAATCAATAGAAACGTGTCTTGCCTGCAGAGATGATGTCAGCTCAGGCGACTCCCCTGGGCAGGCAGGCAGGCAGACGGTGCTCCGCGTGCTCTGCTGCGGCCATTTTCACACTGCCACTTTTTCCCGCGGTGGTTGGCGGGCAACCGTTTTCTTCTTCTTCGTTTTTTCTTCTTTACGTCTGATCCAGTAGGTTTTTCTTCTTGCAGCGCTTGATCCTCCTCCTCCTCCTCCTGAGAGAGCGGGAGAGCGAGAGAAGTTAGTTCTCTGGCTGGTTTGGCTTTGCAGTCCTTTCGGCTGCGTCAATGTCCAGCTGCAAAGGGAGAAATCACAGAAATGACCTTTTCCTGCAGGACCTCCTGCGGCTCAATTAATCACGTTATTAGCCTTAACATACAAGTCATAGTCATATGTCTAATTCTATTTTGCGTACAATGTGATATTTTGTCCATCAATGAGGATTTGTTTGAATTCACGCCAGCAGAGCTGGAAAACACTGATTTGGAAGTTTCAAGTAGAAACCACAAGTTCTTGATGGAGCAGTAGACACGCATAGTTTTTCTGGGTGAGACACCAACAACCTCAATGATTCTGGAAACACAGAGCAGATGATGCTGTATTACACCTGAAACGTGCTGACTCTCTATTATACCAAATTAGACTGTAAGTGGAAACCAAATGTGAAACCCTCACACACTGTTAGACGCCCCTTTACACCATCAGATTCATGAGAAATCAACTTCTGATCTCTCAGAATCCACCACACGCTGCAACGAGATGCGCATCTATTCTCACGGCTAATGACGCCGCCCTAACCAGACAATATCTAGCGCCGCCAGCGCCGTGTGCGATAACAGCTCAATTAGACCAGCGTGCGCAGATTATATGAGCGGAATGTCAGCAGGTGTAGCTTTTGATTAGATAACAGTCAGACAAAGCTGCGAGCTCAGCGGACAGCATTCACTTCACCTGCATTTAACCTGACTTCACTTTCCCACAGACTCATTTATTAAACTCGTTAGAATAAGCCTGGAGCACAAACTAAAAGCTGAACCAAGTAGAAGCTGGACTGACCTGTTCTCCAGTGGCACCATCATCAGTCATAGCGTCCTCATTTGGGGAAGGATTTATCAACAAGTCGTTAATTATCAAGGTGCTCCCGGGTTCGTACGCACTTGTTTCTTCCCTAACTAGTCATGCATCATCGTTAGCAATCATAGCTACTCTATACATCTGATTAGGTGTTACTGAGGATTAACGATCATCCACGCTCACTACCGTTCAGCGGTAACCACTCCAAAATTGACACCTTATATGTTAAAATATTCCCCAAATCTTGCTTTCCATCACCGGTAAAAGACAGCAACCACGAGGCTGTGACTGAGGACTGATGACTGAGGTCAAACTACGGTGCAGATCACAATGCGTGTCGCGTGAGATGAGTTTCGAACCCACCGTCATAGAATCTGATGGCGACAGCAATCTCCTCGCCCGGTTGGGATGCAGGGACCAACACAACCAGTGCCAGCCATCTTCCTCATCTGCTCCGCATCTTCTCCATCGTCGCCGTCGGGCGTAGACATTTTGCTCCGTAGGCACCTCCAGTCTGGAGAACCGTCTACACTGGCATCAACAGAAAAGACAGCGTAACAGAGGCGGCTTACTAATGACAGATTAGTACATGCGTTAGGAGGTGGATGGGATATGAAAAGTAGTCATTAATGAATATTTGGCATTCATGTTATTACAATAATGACTGTTAGCATACCTTTGGCTGTCTGTTACCATCGTCTACACTTACAGCAAACACATGATAAACCAACGGTGAAGTTCATATTCAGTGAAGTCATAAAAAAGAGATGGTAAAAATATCAAATATTCAAAACCAATACACACACATAAATGTCTCCTAACTAACCTAACCAAAATGGCTGCTGCACTTGACATGGATACATGCGTGTAGCCATACATATTCATACAGCTTACAATGCATATATGCATATGAACATGTATTTGCACATATTTGCTCCATTCAGTATGTTTGTCATTTGAAGTCCTTTGTCTTCATGTCTCAGTGTTTCACTTAGAATATTTATTTCAACTAATCAGGGGAAGTTCACTGACCTTTTCACTGTGTAGACATCTTGCGCATAGTTCATACGTCAAGAAACTGCACAGCTTTTGTTATGTAGCCAATTAGAACATTTATGTTTCATGGGGTTTTTTTTCCCTGTTTGACACTTTTAGTTACGTAGTTGTTTCTACAAATCACCACTAAAATAAATTGGACATTTTTGGAAATACATAGATCAGTGTTAAACCATTGAAAAGGCTGCCTTCAGAAAACCTTCCAACTGTCAGAAATCCCCTGAGAGTTGGAGCCCAGGACATCTCAGCAGCAGCAGCAGCAGCAGCAGCAGCAGCAGCAGCAGCAGCAGCAGCAGCAATACATAAGAAAACATCAAGCGATTGGCATGGCTGGTATTAATCAACAAGATTTCTCGCCACTGGCACAGACTGGTCTGAGCTCACTCCTCACTGTACAGTGTCCGTGCATGTATGTATCCTTATGTGTGGGCTACTGTTTGTACATTATTTAATTTGTACAGCACTTAATATAATGGTGTAAAGAAAAAAACACCCACCAAAGGGCAAATGTTTGCTGGAAGGGCACCAGGGCCTGTTTAAAACAGCTTCAGTTATTATAATATGTCCCTTTAA
Source organism: Datnioides undecimradiatus (assembly GCA_008933995.1). Classification (NCBI taxonomy): domain Eukaryota; kingdom Metazoa; phylum Chordata; class Actinopteri; order Lobotiformes; family Datnioididae; genus Datnioides; species Datnioides undecimradiatus. Next base: position 4,327 of record WARS01002768.1, on the reverse strand, counting down.
GGTTTTAAGTTTAACTACCTTGATCACCTGTAAAGTCTCGCTTGCTGTAATGACATTCAGCTAGGATCCAGCTCTTCCAACACCACATGCATCCTCTTCATACACATGGCCCATGATCTCTTCATTTAGCGTGCATCCATCAGTAACTGTGGAGCTGTCCGGGGTGCTGCAGTTGCTTGCTGATAAGTTCCACTAAGTCTGCCAGGCCCGACCAATAGGTGGTGAGTGCCCCTTAAGCTAAGTGTTCTTTTTCAAATGTCTCTAACATAAACTCGCCAACTGGGTGCAAGATACGCTGTATCTGAGCCAAACCAAATACAGTTCTGATCCTAATACCCTGCTATTGAGGCTTCTGTGTCAGTATACACTCCTTCTGTGGTGTACTTTGCATCCTAGGGTCTTTCTTAACGTATGAACTATGGCAACATTCCGTCAGTGAAAAGGTCAGTGAACTCTCCTGATTAGTTAAGAATAAATATAATAAGTGAAACACTGAGACACGAAAAGGACCTCTAATGACAAACATACTGAATGGAGCAAATATGTGCAAATACATGTTCATATGCATATATGCATTGTAGCTGTATGTGAATATGTATATTTCTACACACACACACACACACACACACACACACACACACACACACACACACATCCCTGTCAAATTTTAGCCGGTCATTTTTAGTTGAGCTGCTCTTCTTCTTAAAATAAAATAAAATAAAATAAAATAAAATACTGTGAAGTTATTTTAATTGTAAATGTTTTTTTGATTGTAATATAAAAAATCTAATCTAACTAAACTAAACTAAACTATTTTTCAAATTCTACTACCTAACCCTATTTTATGGCCTATTTTGTTTCCTATTCTAGTTCCTTTTTGGACTTCCTATTTTGTTTCCCCATTGTAGCTCCTAGTCTTGGGACTAACACTTGTCCAGGCGTGCTTCTGCAATGTGTCGTGATTGCTAACCGCCAGCACCAAACTTCCATCAACTGATTAAAGCTAAGCGGTGACAGTTTGATGTTGTCTCTCTGCCCCCTCTGGTGAAAACTGCATATTCATTCAATGTGTAAACCAGTCAAACAGTATACTGAGAGTTCGAATTAAGACAGTCTACCTGCCAAAGATCCGCTGTTGGCTAACATGCCATATGTTGGCATGTCAGCATACTGACACTGCCATTGATCTAAAAACAAACAGCCCCAGTACGACTCCACAACCTGACGTCGGTAGTAAAATGTTCTCCCGTGCACTGTGCTTCCAGCTATTTTCTCACTACTGAGCCAAGGAGAAGAGTCACGAGATACGTGCAAATAATCAAATATGTCCCAGGCTCTAGTCTCTTTCAACAAGGCTATGGCTGACTGAATATTCAATGACTGTTATAGATGTGGTTTTTATGTCGAAGAGACAATAGTCAATAAAGTGGTGAAGGAGAGACACTTTGCTGGCTCATTTCTCTGTTATTAAGCAGCAAAGCCAGCGCTCGTAGTCTTAGAATGGAGACCGAATGGGCCGTTAGAAAAAGACAGCTCCTCTTAAATTGGGGCCGACGCGTTTTTCCGCATAATACGCCGTGTTTAAATTTCCACAAGTGCTTTTTGAAAACAATCGCACATTTTCAGTGGTCACGGGCCGTTTTCAGCCAGAAACTGTTTGCTGTTTGTTTCCAGATATACGCACTCCTACGTGGCTAGAAATATTCAAACTATCTTAATGGAAGAGCTCGAGCTTTTAGGAAATATATTGACTTTCTTGATAAGACTTGGACGAGAAGAGCCACACCACATACTTATGATATTTGACTGTTACATACAAAGCTGCAGCTGCCACCTTCAGTCATGAGTTTTATGATTAGGGAAGTAGCTAAGAATAAGTCAGCAGTAGTCAGGTTCTACCTGCTCGTTTGTGCCTCGCTTCTTCACCGACTAGTGGTAACTAACTCATTTTTGATTTAGACCAAAGTGCAAATGAGAGGCTGAACATTGGGGAATCATTTCAGGTGATTTATTATTTATTGATCCAAAAAGACAACAACCACCAAGGCTGTGTGACTGAGGACTGATGACTGTCAAACTACAGAGTGTGTGTGTGTGTGTGTGTGTACACAAGTGTGTGTGTGTGTGTGTGTGGGGGGGGTCACCTCTGACACCGGCCACCTCTGTGCTGGAGCGGCACTCTTCAACCTCTTGGCTGCTGGGTGTAGAGGGCAGTGTCAGTGGTCTCGGTGGATGGGCGGGGTCTTCAGACCCTGCTCGGTGCCTGGAAGCAGGTAGGGGACTGAGAGCGGCTCGGCGGTCTGCTGTGGTGCCAGGGTTTCCTGGGATGATGGCTGGGTGGGCGTCCGCTCTCAGCTGCTCCCTGAAGGTCACAGACCCAGAGGAGTCGTGTCCTGTGAGACAGAAAAACAAGTCAGGAAGATGTTGTGGACACAACTATACAAGCTTTGCATTATTGGCATGTGGACTGAAGACTGTCACCTCCAATAACACAATGAGAAGAGAAATAGACTGAAGAGGCTTCGTGTGACTCACACTCACTCACTTATAGTCTCACTGAGGAGTTTACTCACTGAGCCCACTGAATGAAAGGTGACCAGCGCTCTCCAGCTGCTCCTGGACTCCTCCGTCCACCTGGTGTGCCCCGAATCTACTCCATCGTCATGGAGATCCCAGATGTGGAGCTTCAGTCTTCCGTGGTCGCTTCACGCTGGGATGTAGACGCCGTGTGTAAAGACAGAAAGTGGAAAACAGAGTGAGTGAAATCAACAATCTCTGAATTAAGCATCTGCACCTGCATAAAGAGGAACAGACAACAGTCCAACGGAGAGCAGTTCGTTAGTACCGATATAGTAACTAACTGAGATGAAACATGAAAACAATGTTGTTGTTAATGTGCCTTAGTCTGGAGGAACCATCTACACTGACATCAAGTCAAATACAGTGGAACACAGAGGTGTTCATTATTACTGAATTAGTAAGTAAGTTAAGTTAGATGTGGCTATGAAAAAAGTCATTCATTAATGACTGACATCAATGATAATGTAAGAGTCACTGTTAACATACCTTTGTCTGTTCTAATCATCTACTCTCACACCAAACAAATGATAAAAGAACAAGAGTGAAGTTAATATTCAGTGAAATAATAAAGAAGATATATGAAAAATATAAAATATTACAAATAAATATACACATAAATATCTGTTAATATGTTTCATCTCTCTTAACTAACCTCTGGTTTAGTCACCTAGAGCTAAAAGTGCCTAAAGTACAAGCAGGGTAACGTCCTGCCAACAGTGTGTGTGCGTGTGTGTGTCTCCTTGTGTCAGTGTTGCGTGTCTGCGTGAGTGTGCGTGCGTGCGTGTGTGTGTGTGTGTGAGCTGTTGATAGTCAGAACAGATGTAGACTGGGATGTCCTCTTCTTCGCCCGCGATGATCACGATGACTTCAGGGGGGTCATCGTCAGCAGGACGTCCACGGTCCACACCATCTGAGGGGGAGAAGTTCAAGCACACGTCAAACCTATATGTCAAATATGAAACCAGCCCGTTTCACTTTTTTTCCCATTTACACACAGAGATGATGGAGACACGCTGGCCACAGCGCAGAGACCAACTGAAACACTGTTTGGCCTCAAATAACTAGGTTTTTAATCATATGGTGCAAGTGAGTAAGGCTTTGTCACAGCTTAATGAAGCGCGAGGCGTTGACACACTCTTTTACGCACGAGTCTGGCCACTTTTCCGTGAGCGATAGTGCCGCTACAGGACAATTAGACAACAGCGGACGTGAGAAAACGTAAACGAGACTCTGTGAACATCAGCCAAACGCGAGACGTAACGCGTGCTGCTCTACGTGCGTCAAGAAGCACAAAGAATCACGGGAACATTGATTCAATCACGCGCAACACATGACAGGACTTCTCCAATAAATACAATCCAAAAATAATCCACATGCAGAGCGAACTAGTCGTTTACAGTTCACTATCCGCACAGTTTATGAACGTATTATCACTGCGCTCACGCTCCCACGCGTGACATGCAGCGAGTACACTGAGATGCTGTGACAGATTCAGTGCCGTCGCGGCAACATCAACCGTCTATTTTGTGTCCAAAATAAAAACGTATAAAACCACAATATCCAAAGTGTTTGACGACTGAACGCAACAGGTCAGGCTGGAAAACGAACCAACTCAGGGCCCCACACACAGAGGAACGTGCGCCGCCGCTTTGAATCCGCCTGTGCGTCGTGACGCACTGACGTCCGGAGCTGATAGGTCCGTCGTCTCCATGGTGCCCCCCAAAAAAATACATTTCGAGCATTTTTT
>WARS01002847.1:0-278787 GCA_008933995.1 Datnioides undecimradiatus | reverse complement strand
GGGGGGGGGGTTAGGGCACAGCTCAGCCAGGCTGCATGCCTAACCCAATCAAACGTACTTTTAGAGTCACATCTCAACCAGTTTCATCCACATTATCAAACAAATGTCACCCCTCAGTGGTCACCCCTTTGTGTGGACTTGGAAACTGTTCATGTCAGTTTTATTAGGCTTACTTTATATTGATTATATATTTTATATGGAGATTGGTTATCTCAGCATCTGTGTGGTCAATGACCACATGGGTTTGTTTTTTGGCTTGAATCAATGGTCAAATCATACTGTTGCTTCTGGAGGAGCCTGTTTTATCAAGAAACATGCACACTTATACATGTGTCTGTCTGCCTATATGCAAGTGCAAATATTATTTCAGTTCAGTGCAGTGCAGTATATTTAGCCTGGGACAAAAATAACCTATTTACTGTTGCAACACCTTTGTTTTTTTGTTGTTGTTTTTTTAAAATTGATCCTCCCGAAGAAATAATAAAAGTACCAGCATACAGTGGACAAGATTATGTTTGCATTACTTTGCTTTGGATCCCATAATAACATCATACCCACAGCCTCCAGGGTTTGTCTTAGGAACTTTAAAATGTTCAAACAGCTTCTCTCAGTACAACAAGCAGCTTCAGTGTAAACATTACTGAGTTAATCTTGCACAATACAAAAACACAGTATACAGTGGGTAAACTGTGTCAACCCCCAACACACTGTAAAAATGCCAAATTGCAGCATTTACTTGTTAGTCAAATACAGGAATGGAGCATGTATCAAGTGCAACTGCAGGGATGGATGGTAGGAGGAAGAGACAGTTTATTAGACACAAAGTATTAGAAACGATCATTCACAGTAACACTGGCAAAGCCTCGATTACCCTGTTATGTATTTAAAACATCTACATATATATTTGAACTTGTGTGCATTCATGTACTTTTTCTATTTGTTATGTCAAACTGTTTATGTAGATTAGCATTTTCTTGTGCCATCTCGTGGTGAAAATGGAGATGATGGTTTGTCTGTGTGAGTTGCTGTGTGGCGCCTGTTATCACAAGCACAAGAGGCTGAATGACATGTTAGTGATGGACACACACACGCGTACATACACTCACCTTCACTTTAAGCAGTGAACGGACCATCAGCAGCTGAATACAGTAAGACTAGTGCTTTGTTTCATCAGCGCTGTTTGCAGATATGTTGTATAAGATTGAATATATTGTTGTTATATGTGTGTTGTAATCATGACTTAAATGTATGTAATGTTGATATTTATGTGTTAGTATATCTGACTGATGTTTCACTCACAGGGAAACAGACTTTTAAAAGTTTTCATTTAAAATTTTAATAATGAGGTGAGTGGCTAACAGCTAGCAAGCTAACCTCTGATGGGTCTCACCGTCAACTCTATGATCACTTATTGACTAATGACTTTGCCCCAGTGACATTTGTTCCCTCACACACATTTACCTGCTGGCCAGTCAGACGGTTAATGCCATCTCTGCAGCATCAGTAATGTTCCTCATAGTTCACTGCTTGTGGAAGCTGCCTCTACCAGTGAAATGCCACTGTACCTTCCACTATTTGTGGCACTTGTCATGGCCACTGGCGAGACTCCATGGTAAATGCTTCTAATCATGGCACCTGCTTTAGCAACTGGGTGCAGACTCCTATAACTGTCACTGTTTCAGCTACAGCTTCTTGTGACTGCTGTCAAGATAACATAAAAACAAGGATGCAACCGTAAATGCTGGTGAGATGTCAGAGATCAGATGTTGGTGAGGTGCAGTCGCACACTGATTGGAGCTCCCAGCACTATGTCATTAATGTTTAAATAATAACAGTCCTTTTATTTTATATATCACTTTTCATACTCATAAATGCTTCTTTCTTTCTGTAGATGTAGCCTAATGCAGCACGGTGTTTCGTTCTGATTGAAATGAAACCTGCAGCAGAAGAAACAAACATGATGATCTGCTGCTTGTTTCAACTCACTGACACTGACAGACTCTGGGATATTTACCATGTCTTCATTCTGTCTGTCATTCATTCTTCATTCTTCACAGAGAGACACAGAAAGTGTGCGTATGTCCATGCGTGCATGTGTGTGTGTCAGTGAGTGTGTGGTTGTTGGTGCTGTATTTAGCTAGCTGTAGCCTAATATTTGTGGGAACCAGCAGAGTCACTGAACTGACAGATGATCAGAGGGAGACAGACAGACAGACTCACTGACAGAGAGACAGACAGACAGACAGATAAACTCTCATATCTGAAGTCAAAAATTTAATAAACAGACAACAGTGAAAACAAAGTTCATGATGCTTTGACCTGTTTGTTTGCACAGTATGTATATGTGTTGGAGGAATTATATTTTCTTTAATCACTCAGTTGATGAATCATATGTTCTCGAATTATAGGAAGAATCATATGTTCCTCCCTCTGAAACTCTCAACTCAGGAATGACAGATTCACAGCAGCTGGTTTTCTCTTATTTTACTTGCGCAAGGAGTCCATGCAGACAAGGTTACAATCGCACACAGTGTCTAAACATGAACTGAGAAAACTGAGTCTTTTTGTAACAACCTTCGCAGCAAGCACAGGTGCTGCTTCACGTTTCCCACAAGATAAGCATATCTACAGTTTGTGCATGTGTGGGGGTACCCATAGTGGAAGAATTCCAGTAGACAATTAAGCAGTTCTCAAAGAACAAGTTGTGCCACAGACTTACAAAGCAGCTCATACAGCAAGGTCATGTGAAAATATACAAAAAGGATTCATAACTAAAACAAAGTCTTTCTTTTTCCAACAATAAGTGCCAGTGTTTCCTCACATTGACAGCTGATCTGACTGAAATCCGTTGGTGATATGGCTTCAGACGATGTCTCATTTCTTTTAATTATGCATCAGTCACGTAAATCATGTAGAGAGACAGACAGAGAGACAGAGACGGACAGAGAGACAGATGCTCTTTATTTACTAATTTTCAAAAAAATCCAGTACAAACCAACAAAAACAAATGAGGTAATATTTTTTTTATCAGCCACATTAGCATCTATCTTATTCCTCCTACTCATAGAAACAGCCAACATGGCCTGTCCCAGAATAAAGTTCAGCAGCTGGCACTTGTGTCTACACCTGCGACTGTACCTGTATCCCAGTATGAAGCCCTGCAGTGAGAACACCTCTCCAAACCTGCTGAAGACCTGCTGCAGCAGCAGGAACAAGGGGCCGAATCTGCAGCAGTGTGCAAAGCAGTGGAAGACTGTTTCCCCCTGAGGGCAGAAAGGACAAGTTTCACAGACATTTGGATTAACAATGGAGACAAAGGCATTGACAGCTACCATCCCATGCAGAAGTCTCCACTGCAGGTCTGCAGCTCTCCTGGTTAACGGTGGTTTATAAAGCGCTCTCCAGGTGTGCCCTCCACGGAGTGTCTGAGCGACCATTCAGTTTGTTCCTGTTTAACACCTTCACCATTAGACTGTATATGATTTCACCTGTCAACATATGGAAAGGGGCTCTGCAGGACTCACTCAGCTCCAACAGACACCCTGTACAGCTTTTAAAGTCAGGCTCTGGAAAGGGGGCAGTGTTGTCAGGGAGGACACGGCCGTCACCGTGTGGAGCCAACAGGGACAGCTCTGTTGGTGTCTGCTGATGTTTCCAGGTGTTGAGCATGTGACAAATGAACCTGACAGAGCTAAACCTGAGGTGAGAGGCGAGAGCTGCTGCATCGTTCAACTGTGCACCACACCGCTGGACCACATGTTCCAGAGTCAAGATGCCCGCCGAGCTGAGCAGTGTCAGTACAGAAGATCCCACTGCATGCAAGGTGGTGAAGCAGGTCCCAAAGACCAGCGGCTCCTGCAGGAGCCAGAACAGTGAGTTGCAGTTCCGAAGCCTTTCCTTGGTGAACAGGCCCCACACTCCAAAAAGTCCACGATAAAATCTTGTCAAATCCTCCAGTTTGTGACTTTGCAGGTCCATTAAAAACAGAGTTTCAGCCAGTCCCAAACCACCATACCTACCCAGAATGGTCCGAGCAATGGGTCTCCAGGCCAAGTCTTTGGGACCAGAGAGAAACCTCTGTATGAACTGTAGACGAAAACTAGCACTCCTGCTGGGCAGATGAACAGGTCCTTGGCCTCCTTCCTCCTTTGGGAGAAACAGCACACTCTGAGGGATCCATTGCAGGTGATCCCAGAAAAAAACCACAATCACTGTCTGAACTTTGCCCAGCAGGTGCAGGAGGGTCCAGGCACAACAAATGATGCCAGAGCATGGAGGACACTGAGCTGTTGATGATTAAAACGTGACCTTTAAAAAACAGTTTGGGTAAAATCCATTTGCACCTTTTCATTCTTCCTTCAACCTTCTTCAACAATCAGTGCATCACTTTTCCCCCAGTATACCTTTGCAGAAGAAATCAGGCTGAAATTATTAACATTCATCACTAAAACATCAATGTCACCAGTGAACAAACAGTAAATCTTCACTGATCACAGACCAGAACGCTTTGTAGAAATCTGCAGGTAGACCATCAATCCCCGGGGCTTTGCCGCTCTTCAGACTCTGCAGTGCCGCGTTCAGTTCCTCAGCAGAGATCTGCGCCTCCAGCTCTGCATTGGCCTCTGCAGTGACCCTGGGGAGACCCTCGTAGAAAGACTGTTTCACTTCTAGGTTCTCCTGAAACTCTGCTTTAAACAGATTTTCATAGAAGGCAACCGCACACCTGCGAATGCTTGCAGGCTCCTGCAGCAGCTGCCCAGTGTCGGGCTGCAGGGAGTGCATGAGCCTCCTCTGACCATTCCTGCACTTACCTCAGTGTGGATGCTGTCAGGTCTGGTCCTATCCCCCTGTCCGCTCCCCTGTCTGTCTTCTGTTCATTTGTTCTGTCAGTCTTTTCCTGTTGCCCACTGCTCTTTTGTTTCACCTTCCTTGTACCTGCTTTCATCTGTTCATTATCTGCTTTCTGCTATTCCTGCTGCTCACCTGCCTCCGTCTCTTCCGCTGCTTCTGTTTCTCCTGTCTGACCCTCTGTCATGTCATTTCCTTCGTCATGACATTCAGTAGTTGTGTTATTGAAAACTATTTTTCCCCTGACTGAAGTGCCGGGTTTGGCAGGCGGCGGAGCCTCCACAGGCGGTGGCCTTGGCTGCCCAGCTCTCTCGCACTCTCTCCGGACACGACCGGATGAGAAGGCCTTCGTTCCCGCGTGCGAAACACTTCATATTATCAGTGGTGACATGAACGATGTAATCGAAGTTGTCGGACATGAATTTGAAAGCCAGGTTGAGACTCTACTTGTTCTTGTTGAGGATCATCAAAACCTGCCTCTGAAAGGAAACAACATGTTTCAGATGCGGGGGCTTGCAGCCGAGCGGGATGAGTTTGATCGGGGACAGGAGCTGCCCGTGCCTGGCCAGCTCCTTCTCCAACACTTCATTCCAGATGAACGGCGGGCCATTGGAAATGATGACTTGTTTGGCCGGGTTGACTAAAGAGAACACGGGAGTGTGGGTGTCTCTGATCACTACGCTGCATTCAACCAGCTGTTTGGCCGGGTTAACTAAAGAGTACACGGGAGTGTGGGTGTTTCTGATCACTACGCTGCGTTCAACCAGCTGTTTGGCCGAGTTAACTAAAGAGAACACGGGAGTGTGGGTGTCTCTGATCACTACGCTGCATTCAACCAGCTGATGCACCTTATCTATACTGTCCACAAAGATCACCACAGTGCTGTTCATGCGGGAGGCCGACTTCACGCTGCCATAGCCGACAGCTCCCCCACCGCCAGACTACACTCCTCCACCGAGCAGCTAACCGCCGGGACCAGCTTCATGGCGTGCCGGCGAGTCAGCTGCTCCAACCCGGAGCCCTGCACCATGCTGACCTGCTCAGCAAGTAGCAGATGCTCCACCACCCCCTAAACCCCCTTTACCAAAACACCCAAAACTAATCAGTGATCCCCAAACACGAAGAACAAAACACCATCATAATAGGGGACTGTGAGCTCCTTCAGATCAGATGGTGTCTGACCATTCAGGGCTTTGTAGGTGAGCAGGAGGAGTTTAAACTCGGTTCTGGACTCTACAGGAAGCCGGGATGGAGGAGCTCATACATGGCTGATCTGATATGAAACACTGGATGCTTTGTGTCATTGACATGGCTGTCGTATGAACCCAAAAGCAAGACTCAACACCGGAAGCTCAAAGCAAAAAGGTTTAATATTGAACCACAGCAAACACAAAATTATTCAAGTGAGGCAAGGCAAAAAAACAGAAAAGACAAATCTCCTTGGCAAAAAGGCTCAAGGGAAAAATACCAACACAAAATCACTCTTTCGAGAAGTCCAAACCAACAAAAAATCACTCTTTCAAGGAAACTAGCAAAATGAATTTAACAAAGTATCAAAATAATTATTCTAAATACACAACGTGATCAGGCAAGGCAAGACAGAGAATCAGGATTAAGGCGCTGGTTGTCAGCACAAACGGACATGACGAACTGGCACAAGACGGGGAGACACGGACTTATATACACATGAGGAAGAGGGGAACAGGTGCAAACAATCGGGGCGGGGAAGACAATCAGACTGGTGGGAAACACAAGAGGAAGGGCAAGCCACCTGAAACGAGAGGGAAGTTAGTTTCAAAATAAAACAGGAAACCACGAGACAAAACACAAGACTAGACCGCCTTACTGATCCTTGACAGTCATAATGACTTGTGGTTCTTTAATGGAAGCAAATGGCTTTGACCTTGTCCAATTTTAGACTTCCGGTAACTGGAACTTACAGTGACTGACATTTATTTTGTATTAATAATCATTATATTTTTCACCAGTACTGATTTTAGTTCAAAGTAGTGAAACTATTCTGTGTGTGAAGTTTTAAAGCTTAAAACTAATCATGAAGATAATCTCATACTAAGTCTCTTCTCATTTTGTACACAGTAACTTTTCAATTTTACCTGAACTAAATACTTAAGAACTGGCTCAGATACAACATGAAGCAATGACTTTCATTTAGAAATCCTTCCTAGATTCAGTGTATTGGTCAGCATAAGGAGCAGGCCCAGTATTAAGCATTCAGCAGCTGCTCGTTACAGCTGTTGTGAATTAGAATACCAAGTTACTCTGCACATTCACCAGCTGAGTTACAGGCCATTATGTGGCCACTTAATGTCTGCTTGTTCACATTTAGGCCAGAGATTTACTTGATTTACAGAGTTTGTGCTGGACAGTGTTGAGGAGATTGTGATAGATGATGAACTTTCAAAGTCAATCAGTCATCAGTCAAAAGGAAAAACTAGAAAGTAAAAGCACCAATGTGAAAGCTTTAAAAGTTCTTAAAAAGACATGTCCTCCCTCTGAGGCGGAGGTCCATAAGTCTGGTCGGCATATTGGACCACTCTTGGCATCCATGTGTGCATGATGGCTGCCTCACCTTTCCTGTGTCCCTTTGTTATGTTGGTTGTGCATATCCTCAGAAATGAACACGACCCATTTGCAGGATCTAATATGAACAGAAAGAGCCGTGTAGGGGCATATGTGGATGGTGGAAGATGACAGTTGTTAGAAAGGTGTATTTACTTAGTCATTAACTATAGCTGATGCTCATTGTAAACAATATCCAGGTACAATTGGTTAAGGGAAGCATGTTTATGATAAATAGTATGTGTACGAGCACATAACCTTGTGCAACTCTGACTAACACTAACACATGATGTTGACATGTACATACTGGGATCTGTCTGACAAACTGGTCTGAAACCAGCTCAGTTTGATTCCTTTAATGCTAATGAATGTTCTAGTCTCTGTAGCAGGATGTGAGGGTCACAGTCTCGGATGCAGCACTGAGATCTAACAAGACAATTGCAGGGATGCAGCCTTTGTCTGATGCAGCTAGAAGGTCATTAATATCTTTTACCAGACATGTCTCTAAATCCTGACTGAAGATCCTGAGTGTCTGCTCCTTCATCTGTCCTCACATATCTGAGGACAAGAAGAGGAGGTCAGCAGTTGATCAGAGGGAGGTGAGGAGGGGCTGAAAGCAAATCATGTAGGAACACATAGAGGAATGAAATGTGTGTGCATTACAGTGTGTGTGAGTTTGAATTACAGTGTGTATGTGAATGTGTGTGTTGGAATGAGCTGGGTCATCGTAGTGACTGTAACTTTACACCGGAGGGTCAAGCTGACGACTTGAAACAGCTGCTGATGCTATGGCAACACAAGGGTGGGGTCAACCCTGGCAATGCTGAGACACTAGAGACAAATGTGTGAGTGTGTGTGTATGTGTGCGTGTGTTTATTTCTTCATTCTTCGTGTATTTGAGCAGCTCTGCAGCTGATTGGCTCTCAAACCAAGTGTGGATACATTTAAATGTTTTCTCTGTCTGATGTTTTAATCATCAACATCTGCAAGTCACTGGATGCAACACTCACAGCAATAATGATAGTAATATATATATCTAACAACCAATTTAAACATTAAATAAGGTGCTACGACATCATAAGTCATATGTAATATAAATAGTTCAACTCCAACAGTTCCTCTCAGAGCCTCCAACAGTTCCTCTGAGGGCCTCTAACAGTTCTTCTCAGAGCGTCAGAGAGATCCCCATAGAACCTCTAACAGCTCTCTCAAGACACTCTTTCAGACTGAAAACCCTGATGCTGGGCCGAATCTCGTTAACACACCCATCCAAACCATGTAAAAATCACATTGTAAATGAGACTAAAACCAAAAACCCAGCATAGATATTCTGAATCATGTTGATCTGTTGTCCATGTAGGACAAACCAAACTGTGTAAGTAAAATAAATAAATGAAACATCATAATATAACAAAATACATTTCTCAGTTGACAGTATCTTACTAATAAGAGTTGCCTTTATAATACGTAGGAGCTCAATATGATCAAGTTTTCTAATGTTCATTGTTGATGTTGTTTCAAACACACGAGGCGACGTGAGTGGCTGTTGTGTGCTGACTCCTGACTTCACTGCCAAGAGTTAAAGAGGACAAACAGCATTTATCTAATTTGACTTGACAAAAAGCATCATGTTGACACAACATGATGCTGACACAACATGATGCTTTTTTGAACAAACTTCATTGACTGACGGAGGAGGATCTGCTGGTTCACCTGATGATCACATGACCAACCAGCCTGTTCTGTCAGTCACTTTCTACTAAGCAGATAATGTTTGCAGTTGTCATTGCATTAATCATTTTATTCTTTTAGTGAAGTCCGATTAAGTTTTGGATGCAGCTCCATGAACATATGCTTGTTTACCCCTCCACCCATCCGACAGGACGCCGTTGCAAGGGAACAGTGAGATTCAGGCTGCATTGCATGATGCGAGGATGGCGCCTCTTTTGCCCCCTGTTGGTTCCGAGATCTTCAGACGCTTCACGCCAGCCTCACTGGAGGAAATCAAACGACGACATGAAGCTGAGGAGAAGGAGCAACAGAGGAGGAAGGAGAAGAACATAGAGGTACAGAACATCATCCGTCATAACAAGTAATCAATACATCTCTGTCTGCCTGCCTGCCTGTCTGTCTGTCTGACAGCTTGTCTCTCTGCCTGTCTGTCTGCCTTTTTGTCTGCCTGTCTGTCTTTGTGCCTCTCTGTCTGATTGGCTGACTCTGATTGGCAGATAGCGGAGGAAAATCTTCCTAAACCAGCCAGTGACTTGGAGGCTGGGAAGCCCCTCCCATTTATCTATGGAAACCCGCCTCCCGAGCTTCTCAACACTCCATTGGAGGAGCTGGATCCTTACTACCAATCACAGAAGGTGTCTATCTCTCTTTGATAACGTATGTTCCACTGTGATGGCTGAAAGCCGATCATTAGCGCTGAATATGATCAATAATGACAATATTTCAGCTTCAGAGTAAAACTGAAGGTCATTTGTCTCTCTGACCTGTCTCTCTGGCCTGTCTCTCTCTCTCTCTGTGAGCTGTCTCTCTCTCTGACACCTCTCTGTGAGCTGTCTCTCTGACCTCTCTCTCTCTGAGCTGTCTCTTTCTCTGACCTGTCTGTCTCTCTGCAGACATTCATTGTGCTCAGCAAAGGAAACATCATCTACAGGTTTAATGCTGAGCCGGCTTGTTACTTGCTGAGTCCATTCAACCTTCTGAGGACCATCGCCATCAAGATTCTCATTCACTCATATCCTTTTTAATGTCAGATAAGACTCCTGCGTCCTCCTGGTCTGTGAGAGGCTAGTCAGATCTAATCTAACCAGAAATCTAACATGAATTTTAAATGCTGATACTACACCAGCTGTTGATGTTTTTTTCCTTACAACCAAAACTTTATTCAGTTTATTTATCATGGTGACGATTCTGACCAACTGTGTGTTCATGACGATGAGTGATCCTCCAGCATGGAGCAAGACTGTGGAGTGAGTCAACACACCCAGGAGTAATACACAGCAACAACAACAACAACACTAAAGCCCCTTTCACACACGAGCAGCTTGTCTCCTGAGCTCCAGGTGCCCCCTTCTCCCCTGGCAAGACAGCTAGATTTGCAATATCACAAGATCACATGCGATCAGGCAAGCTGAAAATCCATTTCTCCAGACGTCAGGTTGAACCACTCAGTCGTATTAGTGAAGACGCCACTAAAGCATCAGTTTTGTCAGGACTTGAGAGTATTTCTTCTTTGGAAGAAGACAAACAACTAAAGGCTTTAAAGATCTTTTCACTCTTGTCACAATTGGCCTCCACAAGTCCTTTCCTACTATTAATGTAGTCACTGACCTGACAGGTGGAAGTTAGATAGGTGATCCTAGCCACAGCCACCTGCCAAGAATATTTTGAATGAATGACAACTTCCCAGTGAGTAGCAATCTGGAGAATCAGGTACAGGAATCATCACCGCTCTCCTCACACATATCCATGCTCAATCAGTAAATTGTTGTGACATTATGCCGGAACACATCCATCAATTATTAATTCTTTCTTGAAGGTATGTCAGAGACAGGTGACACAGTCCGGCTGCTATGTCTTTTCATTTAGATCAACAGTATGAAGTTTTGAAGGCAAGTGGCATCCACAGTAGCTTGGATTGTGTCTGCTCAGCGGAGATGAAGCCATGCAGCTGAGGGAGAAACAGTGCGGCTTTCTTCATGAAACCATTGGTTCTCTGTGAATGTTCCCTCACTGCACTATCATTGTATGCATCTTTTGGTGGCAGCTTTTATATCCAAGAAAATTTCTCCAGGGACAGGTAATTTTAAATAACTGGCAACAGCTACAGGCAGGTGCCAACGTAAGGCAGCACCCTTGATGGGATTGTTTTATTCGGATGGTCTGATTTGTATTTAATGTCGAGTATTCTTTTCAGTCTCTATCTTGGGATCAAGCCAGTGTCATTACAGAAGCTTGGTCACATGACAAACATACACAAATCAGTGAGAGGAAACATGAGGTAGTGAGGGAGAGGCAGAACAGATACACAATGCATTTTGGGTAAACTGAGTATGTCCAGTAAGCTCATGCTGCACATTTTTGCTGATCTTGCACACATTCATAACAGAACATCCACATCCATCCATCCATCTGTCCATCCATCTGTCCATCCATCCATCCATGTGTCCATCCATCCATCCATCTATCCATCCAGCTGTCTATCCATCCATCCTAACCCAAATGTACAGGAAAATCTTCATCTGTAGTTCATTATCTCTCTTGTGTTATGTTTAAAACGTTTCAGTGGCTGAAGTATTTGTCGTTGAACAGATATGTGTTTACATTCATCTACACATTTGAAGCAACCATCAAAGTTCTGTCCAGAGGATTCTGTATTGGAGGTTTCACCTTCCTGAAAGACCCTTGGAACTGGCTGGACTTCATGGTCATCAGCATGGCGTAAGACAAAATAACACACCTGTGAAACATCCTGGACTCTAACATGCCTACTTTAAAATCATTAAATGTCATAAGTGTTTGGAGAACAAAATAAAAAATCTCAGCGAGAGGCACCTCAGTGATTAATGTACAAAACTAAAACAGCCGACAGACAAACAGCCACTATAGATAGCAATAGTTAGCCGTTTTGGCTACTTTAGCAAGAAGTAAAGCTATCAAAGCTTCAAAACTGAAGCCTTAAACATTTCACCAGTGAATAAAAATAATACTGGATGACAAAAACTGTCAATTCAATTTACATCTGGCCTTAAGATTTGAATCTTTCTGTCTATGGTTAATTTTTAGATGAAATGACATATGGTGATGTTGATGATAATGTTGATAATGTTGGCTTTTGTCTGTGTTTCAGATACCTGACAGAGTTTGTAGATTTGGGAAATGTTTCTGTTTTGAGGACATTCAGAGTTCTTCGAGCTCTGAAGACAATAACAGTCATCCCTGGTAAGTGTTTGATCTTAGAATTGATTTAACCCCCAAATCCACCTTAAAATGTCAGCCCAACAAATGCCCTTGCTCTATGAGGAATCAGCTTCAGCTAAGCAATATTCATTTTAGAAATTGTAGGTTTCTGATGATGGATCCCATGTTTATTATTCTGATTGTTTGGAAAAGGTCTAAAGACGATTGTTGGGGCTCTCATCCAATCAGTGAAGAAGCTGGCTGATGTCATGATCCTGACGGTGTTTTGCCTCAGTGTCTTTGCTCTGATTGGGCTCCAGCTGTTCATGGGAAACCTGCGGCAAAAGTGTGTCCTGATGCCACCACTGTTACTTAGCAACCACACATCTGATGTCAACTTTTACACCGGCTGCCATGGTAATGACACCCAAGTCAATAATACAGGAAGCACTGATTTTGATTTCTACGAGCACATCAACAACCCAGGTATGATGAGGATGGTGCTGTTTATGCTTGACGTTTTAAAAGAAGTATTCAAGTATTTCTGATGTTTTTATCTTAAAAAAACAAGTGTTAGTTTAAATTGTACTGCTGATTAAAGTCTATAATGGATTCTCTGAATGTTATTGAATGCACACATTAGTTCTGTCTCTCAATACTACAATACCCATGATCCTCAGCAGCTGTCACACAGCCAGAGGTGTCAAAGTTTCATCAGGTTTCTAAAAACTGTAAAATAACATTAGCTAAAAGTAACAGCGACACAAAGTCAAGCTCTGTGATTGGCTAGATGTTACAAAAATTGACTTTTAAGTCAAACACAATCAATTCATTGTTTGTTGGACCTGAGAAACATCAGGCAAACAGAAAACAATGGACTATGCTGCAAATCTCTATAATACTCACTGTCAGCTCTAACACCTGTCTGTCCATCTGTCCATCTGCCTGTCTGTCCGTCTGTCCACCTGCCTGTCCGTCTGTCCGCCTGTCTGTCTGCCTGTCCATCTGCCTGTCTGTCCATCTGTCTCTCTGTCTGGCAGAGAATTACTACTATCTGCCTGGTCACCTTGATGCACTGCTGTGTGGAAACAGCTCCGATGCCGGGTATGTTCACATGACTACCTCTGATAAACGCATCAAAATAATGATGTCATAAACAACAATAATGATGATAAAATTATGACAATGAAGATGATGATGTGTTCAGGGTCTGTCCGGAGGGTTATGTCTGTCTGAAGGCCGGAAGAAACCCAAACTACGGCTACACCAGCTACGACACATTTGGCTGGGCATTCCTGGCTCTGTTCAGACTGATGACTCAGGACTTCTGGGAAAGCCTCTTCCAGCTGGTCAGTCACTGACTGATCCCAGTTCCATCACTGGTCCTCACTTTGAGTTCTAGACTTTGATTCCTGAGTGTTTCTCCTGGTTCAGGTTTCTTTCTACATCATTTCCTTGGTTTAGAGTTAAAGTGTTTTTCCACTTTTGTTGCTGCAATAGTTTTGTTCTCAACTCATAAAAACCATCAACCAAAAACAGCTGATCAAAAACAACTGATCCAACACAGCTGATCCAAAAACAGCTAATATATTTATTTATACAAAACACTCAAAACCACTGACTATGTCTCCCACCTGTCTTTCTCACCTGTCTCTGACATGTCCAACTGCAGACGCTGCGAGCAGCAGGTAAAACCTATATGATCTTCTTCGTGGTCGTCATCTTCCTTGGCTCGTTCTACCTCATTAACCTCATCTTGGCTGTGGTTGCCATGGCGTATGCTGAGCAGAATGAGGCCACTATTGCTGAGGTCAAACAGAAGGAAGAGGAGTACACTCAGATCCTGGAATTGCTGAAGAAGAGAGAAGAAGAGGTAAGTTCTTCCAGATGAAACAACAAACAACCTTTAAACACATGCAGCTGAACATTATTCTTGTTCTTACAGCAGGAGGCCTGCAGGGCAGCACTCTTAGAGAAGCAAGATTCAGCATCACAGAACAATTCATCTGCTGAAACAAATAGCCATGAGCAAGAACATACTGCCATGGAAGGTACGCACACACACACACACACACACACACACACACACACACACAAATGAACTCCGGGTGGCTGTGGCTCAGTGGTAGAGCGGGTCGTCCACCTATCAGAGGATTAGTGGTTTGATCCCCAGCTCCTCTGGGCTGCGTGCCGAAGTGTCCTTGGGCAAGACACTTAACCCCTAACTGCCCCTGATGCTGCATCATTGGTGTGTGAATGGTTAGATTCCTTTGTTTCCATAGTTCCGTATGGTGTGAATGGTTAAATGCCAGCTTGTAGTGTAAAGTGCTATATAAGTACAGGCCATTTACCAATGAAGTCAATGAAAAGCAGTCTGTCTGAGTATGTAACAGGGACTTGAATGTCAACAAACTCAATAAGTCCTGAACTTTAACCAAAGTGTTTTAGTATTCAAATCAACAACAGGTGGGACTCAGGATATGAACACTGACCTCTGCTTTAGGCAGAATGAACGAGGAGGTAAAGTGAAACCCTCAGTAATTTAATTCATCATTCAGGACTTTTTAATCCTGGCGATCTGATCTAAAACATACATTCATCAGGACAAAAGTTAAAGAGAAAGACTGAAGTCTCAGGAGGTGCAGCACTGTTCAGCCCATTTCACACTGCACAACCAACCCAGCTTTCATCTGGCTTTTACATCAGTGTGAATCAGCTCCAGCTCCGATTGGCATCGATGTAAACTCAAACACTCAGGTAGACTAACGCTGATTTTCAACCCTTTTTCAGCCATGATGATCTGACAGACACAGAGCAGCTACTGCTGCTAGCTGCTAACAGGAGCTGCTAACCAGAGCTGCTAATAGCTCATTCAGATTACTGTTCATGGACACACACTCTGGTTGATTGATTGATTGATTGATTGATTGTCCCCATGGGGAAATTCTTCGTCACAGCACTGTACTCATTGACCAAAAAAGACACAACAACAGTAAACACAATTAACAATACTTAGAAAAATCCACCACCCTTACACGGGTACAATTCCAATCACAATCAACTCAGCAACTCAGAAAGGCCTAGTGTTGAGGTGTTATGACTGGGGGAATCGGGCTTTTGTATTGCACTGACACATACATACTTTGTACCTTGAGTGCTTCATCTCACTTCCCTGCTTCGTGTTTCAGACTTTGAGGGCGACCAAAGGCCATGTCCTCCATGTTGGTATGCCTTTGCTAACATCTTTCTGAAGTGGAACTGTTGTGGCTGTTGGCGATGGCTCAAGCAATGTCTCTATGCCATTGTCATGGACCCATTCGTTGACCTTGGCATCACCATCTGCATCGTCTTAAACACAGTCTTCATGGCCATGGAACATTATCCAATGACGGAGGACTTTGAAGAGCTTCTGAGCGTTGGAAATCTAGTGAGTGAAGAGGAAAAGTCAGTTACTACTGAACCAGCAGAGTCGTGGTCTTTACTTCTTTCCGAAGGTGACGTTACTGCCAGAAATAGAATTACTCATCAAACTATCAAGTCAAGTTGGTCATTTCAAACACAAATGATCTCCCTCAAGTAAACAAGTGAACATAACTCGTGCTTGTAGTCAGTTTGAGATTTCATGTCATCACCACCTCATTATTCCACGTTTCTCTTATTGTCATTTATGTTACACAATGATGTGACCAGATAAGCACAGACCACGTGTCGATTGCATCAGAAAATAGACTAGACATTGAAAGAGTCATTAAATGTAAGTAATCACGTGTGAAGTCCTGCTATCCATTGCAGGATTTCTTGGCCCTAATATTTACAATTGAATGTTAGCGTAATTACTCAGCCTCACTTACTGTTCACTGTCTCCTCTCTGAAGTGCTGATCTTGGACCAGCCAGAGCCTATTTCACTGAGAGTGAGAGTGATGACCTTTCTCAAAAAACTAGATATTAAGCAGTAAAAAAACAGTATGCTGCTTTAAAACTACTCTATCAAGTTACCCAAAAAGTAAATATCTGACCTTTGACCCTCAGCCTTTCACCCCCCCCCCAGGTCTTCACAGGGATTTTCACTGCTGAGATGATCCTCAAACTTCTGGCCATGGACCCATACTTCTACTTCCAGGTCTCACACATCTTGTTTGTTTGTTTGTTCCAGCTCAGTTATCAAGTTTGTTGAAGTTTCCATGTTTCCATGGTAACATGATGTCTGTGATTGTTCTGTTGCCATGGTTACAGGTGGGTTGGAACATCTTTGACAGCATCATCGTCACCATGAGTCTGTTAGAGCTGGGACTGGCTAACGTCCAGGGCCTGTCTGTGCTGCGCTCTTTCCGATTGGTCAGATCATCATTGTTATTGTGTCATCATATTATTAATTAAAGCAATTACATCATTTCCTGTTTCTTCACCTGTTTATATACTGTGTCCCCACCTCCCTGACTGCCTCCTCACCTGCATGTTTACTTGTCTCCTCACCTATTTCACATCTAGATGCGAGTGTTTAAGCTGGCTAAGTCATGGCCGACCCTCAACATGTTAATAAAGATCATTGGGAATTCTGTGGGGGCTCTGGGGAACCTGACTCTGGTTCTGGCCATCATCGTCTTCATCTTTGCAGTCGTCGGCATGCAGCTGTTTGGCAAGGCCTACAAAGACTGTGTCTGCCGAATTGCACTTGACTGTGAGCTTCCTCGCTGGCATATGTACGACTTCTTCCATGCCTTCCTCATCATCTTTAGGGTCCTGTGTGGAGAGTGGATAGAGACCATGTGGGACTGCATGGAGGTGTCAGGACAGACCATGTGTCTGATTGTGTTCATGATGGTTCTCGTCATTGGCAACCTGGTGGTGAGTTAGTCTCTGATCTGAAGGTCCGACGTACCATGCTGATGCGAGCTAACTAACTAATGAACCTTAGCACTTTGCTGCTAACAGCTGGACCCTGATTGGTGGCTGGATGCCAGGTTATCACTGACTGAAAATAGTTGTTCATGTTTATGAAAGCTTACACAAAGAACCTAGTTGAGCATGCATGCACCAGTGCTGCGTTGGTATGCAATCCAAATGTTTTACAGTTATAAATGACATTTTTGTTTTGTAATAGTTTGTTAACAATTTGTCAAAGCGTGTCAAAGCTGAACCAAGGCAAACTCTGCCACCATTTCCTAAATCTGTATAAGTTGCAACCAAAATGTTGGGTAATGAAGCATAGCCCAATAACAAGCATACAGCAGCTGCTAGCTGTAACTGTTTAAATCAGAAATCTGCATTGCATTACTCTATCACAGGCTGTTATATGCCCACTTGCAGTGGTGCACCTGTGATCCTGCCTGTTTAAATTTGCACATTGTCACCATGCCAGACACAAAATCTGTGACAAAGTCAAAACTTTATGTGGAGGCTGATGTTTGTCTCCAGAGAGCAAACAGCAGCCTGAGCAATGGAGAAGCTGCAGAGTCATAGAGGGAAGTGGCTGCATCAGATCAGGAGCACATGCTGGTTGTCTCCTCCCACATTCGCAGGGTTGTGCACCTTGAAGCATTAAGTGGAGCTGCTTAGACTGCATCAAAAACTACAACATGAATAGAGGAAAAACAATGAAAAACTGCATCAATTTAAACTACTGCATTTACAGCATATAAGTCACTGATTACAGTGACTAGTCACTGCAGCTGAATTACTAAATTATATCCTACTCTTGTTGCAGGTTCAAAAAATGATTGAATCTGTTCCTGCTCATGTTTCAGGTCTTGAATTTGTTCCTGGCCTTGTTGTTAAGCTCATTCAGTGGTGATAATCTTGCTGCCACAGAAGATGAAGGAGAAAACAACTTGCAAATTGCCATAAACAGGATCAATAGGGCTGTGGCCTGGACAAAGACCTGGATCGTGGAACACATCTGGTCCTTAATAGGAAAGAACCACATCAATCCAGATCACACAGGTAGGACTACACCTGGAAATGCAAAGACCTTATTGATTTATTTAAATTTTTGTGTATCTAACTCTTGATCTTCTTAATGGGGCTGTACCTGGCTCCTAGTTTTGGTCGTCCAGTCAGCTTTTGCTTTTTGATACGCAATTGACAATTTATGTATTTTCCTGCTTTAATACAGACTCAACCAGAAACCAGTGTTCATTCAGATCACATTACCATAGTCGAATGCAACATCAAATGAAAATGATTGAAGATTTAAAATTTAAAAAAGGGTTGAATTAAGTTGTATTTAAATGGCTGACCTATAGCCTAATGCTAAGGCTAGCATATGGATATGTTGTAAAATAATGAGACAGGCAGCACAACGATTTCTGTTCATTCATTCAAAGATTTATTTGGGATTCACAGTCTTGAAATGGTTTGATGTATAGATTCATCAGTTCCTTCTCCCCTTTTTTTTAAATTAAATATATAACATGATTTCAAATGGATTTGAGCTCATGTTTCTGTAAAACCAATATTTATAACTGAACGTTTGTTGTGTGATTTACGGATTTTTCATCTTTGTGAAATACATATTTTAGAGGTTGACAGTGACGAAGACAACACGACAACAAAAGAACTTTTGGCTTTGACTTTTGTGACCTCTGACCAGTCAGTGTCTGAGGTTAGGTCCCTCAACTGTAATCTTGACAATCCAACCAGCAACTACCACAACATTGCCCTCCTGAGGGTCCCCATTGCTGAAGCTGAGTCTGACTTTGAGATGCCAGACAATGAGGATGAGGAGGAAAAAAATGAGGAGGCTGAGGAAGAAGAGGAAGACAAAATTCACTCCCAAGTAAGTGATAATGTACTCAACTAAGCTTTTACTGTATGTGATCAGAGCCACATGCAGTGTTTTCAGACTAACTGGGACCGTAGCTCATGGAGAATAAAACCTATGGTCTTCTCAGCACTCTTCAGCAGTATGAAACACAATGTGGAGTTTCACACTGTGGACACTAACTGTTGATCTGTCACTCACACATTGTTCTTGATGTGTTCATTCAGTGTGACGAGTCATCGGTCTGCAGCACTGTGCAAAAACTTGCTGAAGTGCAGGAGGATGAAGATAATGAAGATCATGATGCAAATACACCCGTGGACTGTTTGACTGAAAGTATGAACACACACACACACACACACAGTCATAGTCACACTCAGAGTCCTGTGAACTACCTGTACTTAAGGGTAGTGTGTCTACTTTTGTCGTGTGTTGTCCACGTTTCTACACTGGAGTTATTATTATTATTATTATTATTATTATATTAGTGTTGTTGTTATAATCATTTCTAATTAACCCAGTTAAGCAAACTTTCGTTCAATCATGCCTTTGTTATTTATGCTACTGTTTTATTAGCTTAGCATAGCTAGCCAGTTAACTTTGTTTCAAGCCTCAGAGGCTGAATACAACAAGTTATTGACATGTACTGAACAGACAAAGCCCCTTTTGAACCTGGCTGTGGGCTGTAATTTGGGCCCAGCTGGGCCTCGGGACCATGGCCATAGGAGAGACCCAGATCTCTGGAGCTAGACCTGTTTTACGTAACCACTGGTCTCAAAGATGGTTTGGACCACAAAGTGCAGATAATCTGCCCCACTGGTCTGTTCCTTCTGACTCTACCATCAGAAAGACCCTTCGCCTGGAATGGTCAACAGAAATCAATCAATTATTCACAGAAAGCTCCAACAAGTCATTGTGTCAGGACCTCATCCAATAGCAGCTTCCTCCGGAGCCCAGTTGCATTTAATATAAGAGTGACTGACGTTTATATTTCTCATGTTGAAGAAGTACGTACTTTTAGCTGCTCTGCTCCTGTTTGAGGAAATAAAGTATTAATCTCTTTAAATATTAAAATGATTCACTAGTTTCTGTAGGACTAACCTGTCCAAGCAGTCCAGCAGAGCGAAAGCGAAAACATGTTTCGCCATGTGTAACCACACACGTGTGTGTCACGGGTAACATTGTGTCTGGTAAACTGATGCAATATATATTTTTATTTTGTATTTTACACTGTGTTTGATCGGCAGTTTCACAAAAGAAAAGAGCAGAATAGTTGAAATGCTGTTTCATCTCACCTGTACAGGTGGTCAGGTTCGACTGTGTTCTTTACCTGAGTGTTGATAATTTTGCAAATCCCTGTAATTATTAGAACAATTTGTAAAGTAACTGTTTGATTCAAATATAATAATATTTGTTCTTTTATATTTCAGAGTGTTACCGACGCTGTCCATTCCTGGACATAGACACGTCCGAGGGCAGAGGGAAGGTCTGGTCTAACTTCAGGAGAACCTGTTTCTCCATCGTAGAACACAATTACTTTGAGACCTTCATCATTTTCATGATCCTGCTAAGCAGTGGAGCTCTGGTAAACAATATAAAATTATTAAACAATATTATAGATTATTGATTGGTAAGATCAGTACCAATGCATTTTTATTTGCTTTCTTGTTTGTCCCTTTTGATTTAATTTTACCTTTTTGCTGTAAAGCATGTTTTATTATTTATGTCAAATGCTCCATCAGTCTGATTGCTGTTCAATCCTCCTGGAGGGTATACTACAAAGATTCACATGTTAACCATGTGTGTTGGGTCTACACTCAGGGTTTTCAGTGTCACATTTGGGTAGATTACCGAAAAGCTGATAACCACCTCTTGGTCCCTGTCATTGCTGTCTGGGGTTTTAGGTTTTGTTGAGTCAGCTCGTTCAAAGAAAGTCTGGCTATGTTGGAACTGTTTAGTGCACCTCCTGGATGCTGGTTGTTCTATTTGATCTGACCACATGACTGAGCAGCTCAGATCTAATTGGTTGTCAGGAATGTCTGTGGCGCGAGAATTAACCTGTGAAGGCAAAATGGCTGACAACGGAGCGCTGATAAACTGACCACAGGGCTACTAACACGGCTGATATGGCTAACAGCAGACTACAAACACGGCTGACATTCTCTACTACTAACAAGGTCACCGCAAATGACACAGGTGAGATGATCTTTAAACAGAGGAGCATCTCTGAAGTTGTGCTGTGAGTATGACTGGGGTGTAAAAGCTGAGTGAAACGCATCATGTTTGAACTTCATGGAACAATTCATGTTTGAATGGAGTTTGTATCTAACAAGACCAGTTCTGAACCCAATTGCACGACTCGGAACTCGGGAGCAGTTTAAAAAGTTTATTTACAAAGTACAAAATAAAGTCACTGTGGTACTGGGTTCTTCTCGGGAGCCACACACGCATACACACACACACGAGCAGGCAGGTGATCACGGGTGTACAGACTGGTTTTTATTTTCTGTTAATGACCAGCACGGCATTCACGCGCTCTGGACCCGTTCGACCGCGATGCCGGTATCCTCCTTCTCCCTTCCCGGGAGCGAGTCTTTTAATCCCCCGACCCAGCCGCTACTGCAGGCAGAGGAAGCAATTCAGACAGATTACTCACACCTGTGGCCAGAGACGCATCCGTGAGCCACTCCCCGTCCCTCTCCCACAGCTGATGCTGAACCACACCCCCCTACCACATACCCCCACCGCCTGATTCAGGCCGGGCGGCCGTCCGGCCCAGCCAACTCCCCCCCACCCCCCCGAAGGGGACGCGACAGGAAGTCGGCCACGGCCATCCGCGCGCCCGGCCTGTGGACCACTGTGAACTTAAAGGGCTGTAACGCTAGATACCACCAAGTGATCCGGGCGTTGGCATCCTTCATGCGGTGGAGCCACTGGAGCGGGGCATGGTCCGAACAGAGGGTGAAAGGGCGTCCCAGGAGATAGTACCGCAGGGCGCCGACCGCCCACCGGATGGCCAAGCACTCCTTCTCGATAGTGCTGAACCGGGTTTCTCTATCCGACAATTTCCGGCTGATGTACACCACTGGGCGATCGACCCCCCGCACCTGCTGGGACAAAACCGCCCCCAGCCCCCGGTCCGACGCGTCAGTCTGCAGGACAAAAGGGAGGGAGAAGTTAGGAGTAAAGAGGAGTGGCTCCTCACAGAGGGCTT
Organism: Datnioides undecimradiatus; assembly: GCA_008933995.1. NCBI lineage: Eukaryota > Metazoa > Chordata > Actinopteri > Lobotiformes > Datnioididae > Datnioides > Datnioides undecimradiatus. The sequence goes on along the minus strand of WARS01002847.1, from coordinate 256,476 downwards.
GTTTCAACCTCTCAAACGCCAGCTGGCACTGCTCCGTCCACTGGACCGGATCTGAGGCACGTTTACGGGTCAGGTCGGTCAGTGGGCTGGCCAGATCAGCAAAACCAGGGATAAACCGCTGGTAATATCCGGCCAGACCCAAAAACCGCCTGACCTCCTTTTTGGACTTGGGCCGCGGGCAGGCTGCGACCGCCTCAGTTTTATCCACCTGCGGACGCACCCGCCCGCCACCCAAGCAGTGACCCAGATACCGAACCTCCCTCCGTCCAATTGCGCACTTCTTCGGATTGGCCGTGAGCCCCGCCTGCCTCAGCGACTCAAGCACAGCAGCCACCTGCCGCACGTGCTCCGCCCAGCTGTTACTATGGATAACAACATCATCCAAGTAGGCGGCAGCGTAGGCAGCGTGTGGCCGCAGCACCCGGTCCATGAGGCGTTGGAAGGTGGCTGGGGCCCCGAACAATCCGAACGGAAGTGCGACAAATTGGTACAAACCGTACGGGGTGGAGAACGCCGTTTTTTCCTTGGACTCTGGAGACAAGGGAATCTGCCAGTAACCCTTGGTTAAATCCAGTGTCGTGAAAAAGCGAGCAGTGCCAAGCCGATCCAGGAGCTCGTCGATTCGGGGCATCGGATAAGCATCAAAGCGTGACACCTCATTCACCTTGCGATAGTCCACACAGAACCGTATAGACCCATCCTTCTTGACTACCAGAACAATGGGGCTACACCAGGCGCTGTGTGACTCTTCTATTACTCCCATCGCCAGCATTGCTTCCAATTCCTTCTGAATCACCTTTCTCTTGTGTTCAGGTAACCGGTAGGGACGTGAACGCGCCGTCACCCCTGGGAGTGTTTCTATATGATGTTGAATGAGGTTAGTGCGCCCCGGCAGGGGGGAGAACACATCTGCGAAGCGCTGCTGCAAGGCGGCTACGTCCGCTTGCTGGGACGGGGAGAGCCGACCGTCGCAGAGGAGTGAGCCGGACCCGGAGGAATGGGAAACCTCCGGCCCCAGCTCGTCCCCCTCGGCCACGGCCGACACCAGTGACACCGTCCCAGCCTCTTTCCATGCTTTCAACAGGTTCAGATGGTAAATTTGAGGGACTCCGCCCCTGTCGGTGCGCACCACCTCATAGTCAACATCTCCCGTTCGCCGTGTGACCACGAAGGGTCCTTGCCACTTGGCGAGTAATTTCGAGCTGGAAGAAGGGAGTAATACAAGCACCTTATCTCCCGGTGCAAACTCTCTCAGCCGGGCCCCTCTGTCGTACAGACGCTGTTGACGTTCCTGGGCCCTGAGCAAATTCTCACGTGACAAACGCCCAAGTGTGTGGAGTTTTGCTCTAAGGTCCAGGACGTACTGAATTTCATTTTTACTTGTGCTGGGACCATCCTCCCAGCTTTCTTTAATCAGGTCCAGCACACCACGAGGCTTCCTGCCAAACAGCAGTTCAAAGGGAGAAAATCCCGTGGAGGCCTGGGGAACCTCCCGTACTGCGAACAACAGAGCGTCCAGCCACTTATCCCAATTTGGACTATCTTCGTGTATGAACTTCCGAATCATGGACTTCAATGTCTGGTTTAGACGCTCCACCAGCCCATCCGTCTGTGGGTGGTAGACGCTTGTCCAAACTGCCTTGATGCCCAATAATCCGTACAGTTCCCGCAGTGTACGTGACATAAATGACGTGCCCTGGTCCGTCAGGATCTCTTTTGGGACCCCGACTCGGGAGATGACCTGAAACAGAGCCTGTGCGACACTCTTTTCAGAGATGTTGCGCAGAGGCACTGCCTCCGGATACCGCGTCGCGTAGTCAATTAACACGAGTACAAAACGGTATCCGCGTGCGCTCCGGTGAAATGGCCCGATGAGGTCCATGCCAATGCGCTCAAACGGGACCTCCATTAATGGTAATGGGCGCAAAGGCGCTCTGGGAATTCCCGGTTGGTTAACTAGCTGGCATTCCGGGCAAGACGCACACCTGCGGCGCACGTCCTCCCGGATGCCGGGCCAGTAAAAGCGGGCCATTATCCGGTCAAGTGTCTTAGCATACCCCAGGTGACCGGCCATTGGGTTATAGTGAGCCGCCTGGAAGACCATTTCCCGACGGCTTTTTGGTATTAGCAATTGGGTTACTTCTTCGTCTGTACGAGTGTCGCGGCTCACTCGATAAAGTCTGTCCCTGATCAATGAAAAGTGCGGGAGTGGGAGCGCTGCATCAGGGCGCACCGGGCGACCATCAATTTTCATCACTTGGTCAAGCGTAGAGTATCATCACGAGACTGCTCAAGTGGAAAATCCTCCATGGAGGTAAGCTCAGGATCCCGTGGAGCCGCCTGTAGCGGCGCCGCGGGTTCCCCCTCCCTTTCCGCAGCGTCGGACGACCTCGCGTCACCACTGAGCACAGCACACACTCCGCATATCCCTACCGGCCGCGAGCGCTCCCCTACACATTGCCCCACCAATCTATGGAACCCCGGCCAATCCGTACCAAGAATAACGGGGTGCGCCAGGCGCGAGCTAACCGCAGCCTTGATCCTATGCGTCTTTCCCCTACACTTAATTTCCACCGGTACCACGGGGTATCGGTGAACATCCCCATGAACACACCTGATCTCTACCCACGATGCCTCCACCAAAGCCCCGGAGCGAACCAGGTTTTTGTGGATCAACGACTGTTCACAGCCCGAATCCACGATCGCCCGGTGTATACTCCCCTGGATCCTTACCGGAACGCTGTATGTCCCCCCTGGACCTGGGGAGGGCGTTGGCGTGCCGGCCACCCGGATCACTTGCCCCACCTCCATCAGCGGACAGTCTCTGCGTACGTGTCCGGGCTGCCCGCACCGCCAACAACCCTGCCCTGGCGCCTGAGAAGCCCCCTGTGAGCTAGATGCGGCTCCTGTAGCGACCGGGTCCTGGGGAGAGAGAGAGAGAATGAGAGCGAGGTGGAGGTTGCGGCCGTGTAGGTGCCTCAGATGCCGGCAGGCCCAGTGTCCTCCTACGAGGCGCCGGTGTCGGGCGGCCCGTGGCCGAAACCTGTTGTCCTCCCGCCTGGCCCTGGGGATGAACGGCGAGGTGGTCCTCCGCCAGAGTAATGGCGGCCTCCAGGCTCTCCGGCCGATGGCACCGGACCCAATCGGAGGTCCTGGCTGGGAGACCCTCCAGGAATTGCTCCAACACGATGCGTTCCAGCATCTGTCCCTCGCCGGCGGATGCCCCCGGCTGAAGCCACCGGGATGCTGCGTCTCTGAGAGTCTGTGCATAGGTAAAAGGACGATCTGTCGGCCCCAGCCTCGTGGTGCGGAACCGACGACGGTGGTCCTCCGGCGAGTAGCCCAGGCGGTCCAGGACCGCCTTTTTGACGTCGGCGAAGCACCCCCGAGACGCAGCCGGTAGCCCGAGCGCCGCCGTCTGAGCTTCCCCCGCCAGCAGTGGAAGCAGGCGCACGGCCCACTCCGCCGCTGGCCACTGGCACGCCGCCGCCGTTGTTTCAAACATTTCGATGAATGACTGCGGGTCGTCCGTCGATGTCATTCGGAGCAGCGTCACCCCGGGAATCGGCGGGGAAGAAGAGGCGGACCCCACCGCCCCCGACTGGGCCAGAAGCTCCGCGAGCACCCTGGTCTGCCTCTCTGATCGCTCCTGCAGCGCCTCCAGATGCTGCCGGTTCACCTCCGCCTGCTCCCGGTGCATCGCCGCAATTTCCGCCAGCATCTGCGCGAGTGCCGACAGCGGCTGCACTGGCTGCTGCTGCTGCTGTGACATCCCGAGACCCGTTGGGCGCCAATGTGGTACTGGGTTCTTCTCGGGAGCCACACACGCATACACACACACACGAGCAGGCAGGTGATCACGGGTGTACAGACTGGTTTTTATTTTCTGTTAATGACCAGCACGGCATTCACGCGCTCTGGACCCGTTCGACCGCGATGCCGGTATCCTCCTTCTCCCTTCCCGGGAGCGAGTCTTTTAATCCCCCGACCCAGCCGCTACTGCAGGCAGAGGAAGCAATTCAGACAGATTACTCACACCTGTGGCCAGAGACGCATCCGTGAGCCACTCCCCGTCCCTCTCCCACAGCTGATGCTGAACCACACCCCCCTACCACAGTCACTCAACACAAGGAAATACACAAAGTAGCAAATGAACTTAAAGGGCAAAAAACTAAAAGCCGCTGGGGCGAAAAAACAGAAAATCACTCTTAGCGAGGCAAAAACTAGAAACAAAGGCGGCAAGGGCATGTAACAAAAAAATCACTCGCAAAAATGAGGCAAAAAACTAAAGACAAAACAAAGTCACAAAGCAAACTCAAACCAAACTAGGAGACAAGACAGAGCAGAATTACTAGGTGGATCTGGACGCTGGTTCTCAGTAAAACAAACACAACAAACTGGCACAAGACAGGGGGGAGATGCAGACTTTTATACACAAGAGGAAATGGGGAACAGATGGAGACAATCAGGGCGGGGAAGACAATCAGACAGTGTGTGTGTGTGTGTGTGTGTGTGTGTGTGTTGTGGGGGGGGGTGTATTTTGCTCATCTCAATCAACTGCAGTCAAAGATTGCTTTGGCCCTGTGTCATGTATGGCCATGCCATATATGATGACTCCTGGCTGGTTTCATAGAGACTTTGGCTGAGGTGTATCTCTCATACTCCAGCTTCTACTCAGAGACTCAGTGCCTCATCACCTTCGTAAGATAAGAGATAAGAGAGAGGAGATCCTGCTGACAGGGCTTTGTGAGATTTGTGTGTGCAGTGTCTAAACTGTGAGAATAAGAGAAGGTTAGAAAAGAGTTTCTGCTTCACTGCTGAACGTCCTGTTCAGTTTACAGTGACATCTGTGCAACAGCTGTTTGGCACTGCGGGGCTCATCTAATGTGGAAATCTGTTTCTGTCTGTGAGCAGCACAAGTCTTCCTGTTCGAATTAAAAATCATGTGGAGAGGAATTCACGGCATTCAATTCAATTCAATTTTATTTATATAGCGCCAATTCACAACAAAAGTCATCTCAGGGCACTTTACAAACAGAGCGGGTCTAGACTACACTCATTACTATTAATTACACCCAACAGTTCCATCATGAGCAAGCACTTGGCGACAGTGGCAAGGAAAAACTTCCTTTTAACAGGCAGAAACCTTGGGCAGATCCTGGCTCTAGGTGGATGGCCATCTGCCTTGACCGGTTGGGGAGAAAGAGAAAGATATAGAGAGAGAGAGACAGGAGGGGGAAGGAGAGAGAAAATATACCTTGTTGCAGACAGAGATACGGGAGTACATAACTGTAGATGAAAACTGACAAAATGGTAGAACAACAGAATCCTGACTATGGCAACTATTTGCAGTACAATATAGAATAATGATAATAAGTGGCAGCACAGGACACGGGGCAGGTCGGTGGAGCCACAGATCAGATGTTCACCTCTGGAGCCACAGGTATCTGTAGAGAGGTACAGAGAGAGAGACCAGAGAGAAACAAGCACAGTACTAGGGGAGAGAGGACACAGAGTTAATGGTTAATCTGTGATGGTTTGAGTTTGAGGAGAGAGAGGATGGAGAGGAGGAGTGTGGAGACGATCATGGGATGTCCCCCAGCAGCCTCGGCCTATAGCAGTATAACTAAGGGGTGGCATGGAGGGGTAGTTTAGACTATGGGTGTAGTTGGCATGGTAACTAGAACTAGCTGTAAGCTTTGTCGAACAAGAAGGTTTTAAGCTTTACTTTAAAAGTAGAGAGGGTGTCTGCCTCTCGGACCCAAACTCGCAGCTGGTTCCACAGGAGAGGAGCCTGATAGCTAAAGGTTCGGCCTCCCATTCTACTTTTGGAAATTCTGGGAACCACAAGCAAACCTGCATTCTGGGAGCGAAGCGATCTGTTGGGTTAATAGGGACTTAGCATCTCATTGAAGTACAATGGAGTTTGGCCATTAAGAGCCTTGTAGGTAAGAATAAGGACTTTAAAATCTATTCTGGACTTTATAGGGAGCCAATGAAGAGAAGATAAAACTGGAGAAATATGATCTCTCTTGCTAATTTGCATCAGGACCTTTGCTGCAGCATTTTGGATGAGCTGGAGGCCTCGCAGTGAGCTAGTCAGTTTTGTCTGTATTCAGAAGTAAAAAATTACAAGTCATTGACAGCAGGTCAAAGATTTACAGTCCGCTTGTCTCCAGATCTGAATGTTTGATTTCACACAAAATAATCTGAAAATGTGAGAAGGGCTGAAAATGGTATCAAAGTTGAATTGTGCTGGAAGTATGAATGACATGATAAAGACAAAACAAAAGCGTCCAACGTGTAGTGAACATGGGAAAGTTTGAGTTAAGATAGTGACAAAAGTTGAAGAGCTGGATATATTTAAGGAAATTATGAACAATAATAATGATAATAATAATACATTTTATTTATAAGCATATTCACAGGGTAAAGAATAACAGCAACAAAGAGAGTGAGAATGAGAAACATTAAAACATCCTGATTGAGCTGAACGTGTTTTTAGCATGTTTAATTTCAAACAACGATTAAGCAATGTACAGGCACAGAACATAACAAAATGAAGCACCAATAACATATATTAACACCACATAACATAAAATAGCGACAATCATTGACAAAACAATTCGACATAACTATAAAATAACATAAAACAATAAAGAAAAACTAAGAAGGAACTATTTAATGAACTATTCAACACTTAAAAGTCCCTCACTGAGGCTGAGACAATGTGATGTATGACACACCTGTCACTGAACACCTGTCCAGGTGGTAACATCAGTGTGTCTGTAAACAGGCATTTGAGGACATCTACCTGGAGCAACGTCAAGTCATAAAGACGGTTCTGGAGTATGCAGACCAGGTGTTCACCTACGTGTTTGTGGTGGAGATGGTTCTCAAGTGGGTTGCCTATGGATTCAAGACGTACTTCACCAATGCCTGGTGTTGGCTTGACTTCCTCATCGTGGATGTAAGAACATTAATTCCTGCAGGATGGTCTAACCATAGCAACAGCAGTGATGCTTCAATGAACTAAGTGGATGGATTAAACTAATGACAGAAACACTGAAACACAGAGGATGGCTTACTGAACACAATCTGCCTCTTTGTGTATTCTATGTTTAACAGTCTGCCTCAGCTGATCACCTGCAGTATGATGTCATCACCAGGTGTGATGTGTCTTACAGGTGTCTCTGGTGTCTCTGACAGCAAACATCCTGGGATACTCTGAGCTGGGTGCCATCAAGTCTCTGAGGACACTGAGAGCTCTGAGGCCCCTGAGGGCCCTATCTCGGTTCGAGGGCATGCGGGTAAGAAAAACACTTTCAACACTGACACAAACAGACAGGTGTTTTCAATTTTCTATTTTTAGCTCATTTCACTCCAGAAAACCACAAAATCTACTAATAGCCATTGACATCAGGCCCTGTGTTCGGTGTGAAAGGATAAAGATTTTAGGTGAAATGACTCTGCAGGGGTTGCAGGTAAACACAGACCCCAGCACCAGTATAGAAAGTCATTTTAGCATTTTAAAGTCGACTGAAATGTGTTAACGACCTCTTTGAAGAATGTGAAACCCTCTGGCAGGGGGTCCCTTAGTGGTTCCAGTGCTCACTGTCATCAGGTGACTTGGCCTGTCGTCTCTGTCTCTCTGTGCCTGTCTGTATGTCTGCAGGTGGTGGTGAATGCCCTGGTTGGAGCAATACCATCCATCTTTAATGTGCTGCTGGTGTGTCTGATCTTCTGGCTGATCTTCAGCATCATGGGAGTGAACCTGTTTGCAGGAAAGTTTTATTACTGTTTTAACGAGACTTCTGAGGAGATATTTGACCCTGAAGTCGTCAACAACAAAACCGAGTGTTTTTCCCTGATGACAGCAAACACCACTGATGTCCGCTGGAAAAACATTAAAGTCAACTTTGACAACGTAGGGATAGGCTACCTGTCACTGCTGCAAGTGGTGAGTCTCAACACTCAGCATACTGGATGATGCAATATAGATGAAACAGTATACCCCTGAAACATGAATATAATCAATTCTGCAATAAGCAACTACAGAACCCAGTGATATACAGTTACTGGTCCAAGAACACGCTTGTAGCTCTGAATCTATAGTTTCAAAGCCTTACCAGGGAATCATAATGGGCAGGGGTGCTACCACAGCCAATGTGAAGGACAGATGGGAGAAACAATTAGATAATAACATGTCTGATCAGCAAAAGGAGAACATGTGTGAATCAGTCACTGGAGGAAGACATATTTATCGTCAACAAACCATGACGTGCCCATCACTTTATCTGGGTGACCTACAAGAACAGTTTGGTGAAGAACAATGCCATTTTCAGCATGATGGAGCTCTTTGCCATAAGGCAAAAGTGATAACTAAATGGCTCGGGGAACAAAACATTGAAATTTTGGGTCCATGGCTAGACCTTAATCCCACTGAGAACTTGTGGTCAATCCTCAAGAGGCAGGTGGACAAACAAAAACCCACAAACTTCTGACAAACTCCAAGCATTGATTATGCTAGAATGGGCTGCCATCAGTCAGGATGTGGCCCAGAAGCTGATTGACAGCATGCCAGGGCAAATTGCAGAGGTCTTGAAAAGGAAGGGTCAACGGTGCAAATATTGACTCTTCATATAAACTCAATGTAATTGTCAATAAAAGCTGAAGTATACTTCAGTATACCATACTAACATCTGACAAAAGGATATAAAAACACTGAAGCAGCAAACTTTGTAAAAAACAATACTTGTCATTCTCAAAACTTTTGGCCACAGCTGTACAGGTGGACCCACCTGCCCTAGAGATTATCAAAGAGACTGATGAGTCAGAATGACTGAAATCAATTCTCAGTGTCAATAATCCGATTTTCTATCTAACTTTGTGTTTGTGGAACTTCACTGGATCTTTGCTTTCATATGAAGCTCAGTTCAGAGCAAAGTTTCAAACTTTCATCATTTCAAATATGGTCTCATCTTCTCTTTCAGGCCACATTTAAAGGCTGGATGGACATCATGTATGCAGCTGTGGACTCCAGAGACGTCAGTACTTTAATACTTAGATCTCAAACTCAAACTAGTACTTGTACTGTCACTGGCACTGGTACTTGTACAAGTACTGACTCAAACAATTTTTAAATATGAGACCTTCTCATATTTATAAATATGCTGCACAAAGATCTTTGCTGCAAATTTGGGATTTTGTGTGTATGTATGTGTGTGTGTGTGTGTGTGTGTGTGTGTGTGTGTGTGTGTGTGTAGGTGGAGTCCCAGCCAATGTACGAAGCCAATCTGTACATGTACCTTTACTTTGTCTGCTTCATCATCTTCGGCTCCTTCTTTACCCTCAACCTCTTCATTGGAGTCATCATTGACAACTTCAACCAGCAGAAAGCCAAGATATGTTTCCACTTGCTGACACAGGCAATCGTTGGGATCATTAAACTGAAAAATCCACTAAAGCTTTGCCCAAATTTGTCAGAGAGTTAACTGTTTCTTCTGTGTTTACCTAGGAGGAACAGATATTTTCATGACAGAGGAGCAGAAGAAATATTACAACGCCATGAAGAAACTTGGTTCCAAGAAACCTCAGAAGCCGGTTCCACGACCTGAGGTCAGTTCAGTTCCCTCCTGTATGACCTCATTAAAATGAGTAGTTGATTGTGAATGCAGGTGTAAAGTGCAGACCGCTGCTGAAACCTTTTCTTTGTCTGTCTCACCAGAATACGTTCCAGGGTTTGGTCTTTGACCTGGTGACCAAACAGTTTTTTGACATCTTCATCATGGTGTTGATCTGCCTCAACATGGTGACCATGATGGTAGAGACAGATGAGCAGAGCTTGGAGAAAGAGATCATCTTGTACTGGGTCAACGTCATTTTTATTATCATCTTCACCACAGAGTGCACTCTCAAGGTCATTGCACTCCGCCAGCATTACTTCGCTGTAGGGTGGAACATCTTCGACTTTGTGGTTGTCATCTTGTCCATTGTAGGTGAGTTGGCAAAGTGTCTGGTGATGTCATTGTGTTGTTAGATCCCAAGTTACCCCTATGCTGTGGTACCAGTGCAGCTCTCCGTTTAAAAGGTTAAATTCCACAGAACTGCAGCCTAAGGCTTTACTTAGATCTGAGGAATTAAAGCTGGTGTAGGAGATTCGCCTAGCTACTAACTGCCCACATCCAGGCGTCAACCCTGCCACCTCTGAAGCTGCATCTGACTGAATAGCCCTAGAGTCAAACACTGCCTCAGCCACACCCGTTAACGGCAGCTCCATTTCTATGGATCAGGGTTCTTGTTACTGTTGGTAGGTTATACTTTTAGTGGACTACAGAGACAGCCCCAAGGGTAGGTTCATAATAGTGGACTAGAGTAACCTATAAGAACTACTAAGATGTAAACACACTTTCCCCTTTAGCTTTACGTATTGGTCTTAATAATAATTCAGTGTCCAGAATTGAATGTCTTTAATTGCAGATGATCCTCTTTATTTCAGTTATTTTTGGCAATGGCAAGCAACAGCTTCAATCATTAGTCTATCATTTGTTGTGCTTCACATAGGCATCATTTGTTGTGCCTTATAGGAGCAGGTTACTAGCAAAAATTAATAATTATCTACAATAATTATTAATTGAAAGATTATTATTAATAAGAATTAATAATTACGGGGCACCACCCTGGTATCAGGGACCAATAACCAACTCGAAAATCAGTCTCACAAACGTTCGCTTACAGATATCAGTACCTGGGAGGTACGAACAATGAAGGTGTGAATCCGAGCACTCTTTTAACCAGCCTTTACGACAACACCTATACAAACAATACAGACAACTTCTCTTTAAACATAACAGAATTTATTAAAATCAATGATATCAATTAGTAATCGATAACACCTCAATCAATAAACATCCATCATGTACCTATTCTAAATTATACAAGGGCGTGTGTGTGTGTGTGTGTGTGTGAAAGAGGAGGGGTGAGGTTGCGGACGCAAGGGAGGAGAGGGAGTACGTCACGCAAGAGTTTCGGTCAGGGGAAATGACCGCGAGGTTTGAAAAAGACAGCGGCTAGTGGCGTCTGTGAGCTTAGCCTGTGAGTCTTTAACAAAGGGGGTTTACCCGGTGTATACCCGGTGTATATGTGTGTGTAGGTAAAAGGGAAAAAAGGGAAAACACAGCACATAAAGAAAAATTCTTCGGGCTCCGATCGTCAGACCGTAGTACGCCTGATCAAATAAATCAAATACAAATAACAACTGGGACGCTTGGTCCGTTATTACAATTGCAGGACTCACAGTCCGCTAACTTAACTTATACAAGAACGATTATATGGAAACACAAAAGCTACCTCTGCCCAGATCAAGCCTCTTACGTGCCTCCGAAGCAGGGAGATGTGTGGGATCCGTCTTTGGATCCGTCTCGGTTCCTTGGCTGGCGTCAAGCGGTCCGTGCCTCGCTCTTCTGGCGACAGCGATGTGGTGCATTCCTCGGCGGCAGCAGGGAAGCTCACAGGTGATATGTGGCGTACTTTGTTGAGTCTTTAACAGAGTCGGCGTGCTTGTCTTTATGGAGCATCCGATCGGCTGATTGCTCAGCGATGTGCGTCAAAAAAAGGAAGAAAAAAAGACAAAACAAACAACAACAGCAGTCTATGTACTCGTCCCGCGAGTTGAAGACTGTGACCTAGGCTTTAAAATTGTGAAAAATCAAACGTCTGAAATATTGCTCCGTTCGGCGGCCAGGTCACGGGGAAAGCTTGGAGTAGCTCTCTACTGTACCTGGTGCATTGGGAAAAAGCAACGAAGGGGGGCCGCAGCTGCGTCTTTATTACCTGAGTGACATCACCGGGGACCCCTGCTGGGAGCGCCTGACTTCGGCCAATGTCCACACTGAGTTTTCGTTCAAACTCAAATTCACACTTCGGTGTGAAACGTGGGGGTTGTGGCGCCGTTTTCAAACGGTCAACCAACTCTGGCTCAGGCTTTTGGAGGGACATGTAGGCCTCTCTATTGTTCTTTTCAGAGCACGAGTAGAGATCCCAACACATTGCAAAATAATAAAATATAATCAAAATATAATCAAATCAAACTGATACGCAATGAGCTGGAGCTGAACAGTTGAGATCCAAGTTGATGAAATGGAGGGAAAAGTCATTTGGCCAAACCAACTCCTCCTTTGCTGCCGGTCTTGGGATCCTTGGTGATACTATTGGACTTATCCAAGTCCCAACAGTCTTGGGTGTGAAGTTTCTCATCCAGGTTTCTCTCCTCTGGGTGTGGTCGATCCAGTAGCCGGCTCAGGACACAAGGGTCGTTAAGGGCCGAGCAAGGTTGAATCGGACTGAGCAAACTCTTCCTCTTTTACTTGTCCTTTTATACCCTTTTAATCGTCCCATAATAATAATAGCAAGATGGCGGCGTGCATAGACGCAGCGGTTCACAGCTCTCCACTCTCAGTGTTTTGTTTAGTATGTTTGTACGTTTTGTTTTGCGTGTTTTTGTGCAGAAACACCACAGTATGTTGGGCGAAGCCTACATACAGTCGCCAGGATGTACTGAGTTTGGGATTCCGCTGTGGTACGACGATCTTGATCACATCGGACTATTACCGCTTCCACAACATACCGGAGGACATAACCAGGACTCCGGGGTCTCAGTGGGTGGTCCCCCCCCCGGCGGCAAGCCCAAGAGGAGGCGAAAACAAAGGAAGCAAAAGCGAGGCTGCAGGGCCGGCCCGCTAGTGCGGCTAAAGAGACAACCACAAAAACCGCCGCATCCCAGCCTTTTCCTCTCCAACACCAGATCCATTGTGAATAAGATCGACGAGCTGAGATTACAGATCGCAGCCGACAAGTGTTACCGCGACTGTTGTGTTGTGTTAATAACAGAGACCTGGCTATAACAATCCATACCGGCTATCGAGTTAGCAGGCCGCACGGTCCACCTCCACGACAGGAACGGCGACTCCAGTAAGAGCAGAGGAGGGGGGTTGTGCATCTATACCAATGACAGCTGGTGCAGAAATGCAGAAACTGTAAACAGCCATTATTCCCCAGACTTGGAATATTTGACTGTAAGATGCAGACCCGTCTATCTACCCCACGAGTTTACCGTCGTCATGGTAACGGCCGTATACATACCACCCGATGCAAATGCTAACATAGCTCTGGGGGAGCTACACAGAGCAGTTAGCAGCCAGCAGAGCTCTCATCCTGAAGCAGTGCACATCATAGCAGGAGACTTTAACTATGCTGATCTGAAGTCAGTACTCCCTAAATTCAATCAGCATGTTAAATGTGCAACAAGGGGTTTTAACACGCTGGACAAAGTATATAGCAACATCCAGAAAGGCTATAGAGCAAGACCACTACCACATGTCCATGCTGTTGATTCCTGCGTACATCCTCCTCAGGAGGAGAGCTCCCCCAACCACAAAAACTGTAAAAACATGGCCAGAGGGTGCACTACATCAGCTGCATGACTGTTTTGAGAGCACAGATTGGAGTGTGTTTGAGCACCAGGACCTAGAGGAGTACACCTCATCTGTGCTCTCCTACATCAACTTCTGTGTCGACAGCGTCACTGTTGACAAACGTCTCCAGGTGCATTCCAACCAGAAACCCTGGATGACTAAAGAGGTCAAAGTACTGCTGAGGCAACGTGACGTTGCTTTCAGGTCTGGGGATGGAGTGCAGTACAGCGCAGCCAGAGCCGACCTGAAAAGAGGCATCAGAGAGGCCAAGACAGCATACAGGAGGAAGGTTGAGGACCACTTCAGCAATAACAACACGCACCAGGTGTGGCAGGGACTCCAGCACCTCACCCACTTCAAGTCCAGCAGCACCACGACGGCTGAGGGCGATGCTGCGCTTTGGGAGGAGCTAAACCACTTCTTTGCACGCTTCGAGGTGTTCGAGGTGGAAGGACCTGAGGCAGCCGCAGCTTGACCACTGAACCGTAACAGCTCCAGCCTCACGGTGCAGGAACATGAGGTGAGGTGCACACTAAGGGCAGTGAACCCCAGGAAGGCCGCCAGACCAGATGGAGTGACCAGGAGGGTCCTCAGAGAGTGCGCAGACCAGCTGGCCAGGGTCTTCACCAGGATCTTCAATAAGTCGCTGTCCCAGTCCTTCATCGGCCACAATCGTCCCGCTGCCCAAAAAGACCACCATCAGCAGTCTTAATGACTACAGACCAGTTGCTCTGACACCTGTGGCCATGAAGTGTTTTGAGAAACTGGTCAGACGCCACATCACGTCCTGCTTCTCACCCACATTCGACCCACTTCAATTTGCATACAGAGCGAACAGATCAACAGAGGACACCATGTGCACAGCACTCCATACCACCATCTCTCATCTGGAACTGCAGGGGTGCTATGCCAGGCTGCTCTTTGTCGACTTTAGCTCTGCCTTTAACACCATACCCCTGGACAGACTGACAGAAAAACTGCTGGATATCGGATTCCCAGCCACCACCTGCTGCTGGATCAGAGACTTCCTTTCCAACCATGTACAGAGGGTCAGAGTTGGTCCTCATCTCTCAACAGCCCTCAGCCTCAACATCGGCTCTCTGCAGGGCTGTGTACTGAGTCCTCTGCTCTACATGCTGTACACCTACGACTGTGTCAGCACCCGCCCGGACAACACCATTGTCAAATTCGCGGACTACACCACCTTAGTGGGACTCATCTCCGGAGGCGATGAGACGGCTTACAGGGAGGGGGTTCAGAGGCTGGTGGGGTGGTCCTCAACACCTCTAAGACAAAAGAGGTGACTGTGGACTACAGGAGGAGGAAGACTGATCTGCAGCCCATCTGCATAAACGGGGAGTGTGTGGAGAGGGTGCCAAGTTTCTGGGTGTGCACATGGATGCAGACCTACAATGGAGCTCCAACACCTCGGCGGACGTGAAGAGGGCCCAACAGCAGCTCCACTTTCTGAGGATCCTCAGGAGGATCAACTTGAAGAGGGAGCTGCTGACCGTCTTCTACCGCTGCTCCATTGAGAGTGTGCTGACATACTGCATCTCTGTGTGGTTCTCCAGCTGCACCATGGCACACAGAAAGGCACTACAGAGGGTCATTAACAACGCCCAGAAGATCATCGGCTACCCTCTCCCCTCCCTACAGGACCTCTGCAGCACCCGCTGTCTGAGCAGGGCACGCAGCATTCTGTGAGACAGTACACACCCAGGACACAGGACACTCTAACGAGGAAAAAATACTAAATAACTCAAAATCACTTCTATGAAGGAGGAAGTCACAAAGAAACAAAGTAGCAAAACAAATCTTACATAAACTGAGCATAGACAGGCAAGACGAGGCAGAGTACTGGGACAGAATCTAGGCGCTGGTTCTCAGTACAAACAGACACGATGAACTGGCACAGGACAGGGGGAGACGCACACTTATATACACGTGAGGAAGAGGGGAACAGGTGCACACAATCAGGGCAGGGAAGACAATCAGACTGGCGGGAAACACAAGAGGAAGGGCAAGCCACCTGAAATGAGAGGGAAGTTAGTTCTTTCAAAATAAAACGGGAAGGCACAAGACAAGACAGACCAAACAGACGGCCTTACTGATCCTTGACACAGACTGAGGGACAGTTTTTACAACAGGGCCATAGTCCTGTTAAATGAGAACATTTCACACAATCATGTGTTGTTTCAGCCACGGGCTAGGTGCAATAAACATATGTGAATAAGTGCATGCCTTGTTTAGTTATTTATTTATTATTTATCTGATCTTTTGCACCGAGGGGAGAGCTGTGCCCCAATTTCGTTGTGCTAACATGCTCTGTACTGCTGTACAATGACAATAAAGACTCTTGACTCTTGACTCAATGAGGGCTGTAGTAAATCATTGTGTGATCAACACATGACTCAAGGGTGGAAAGACTCGTGACTTCTTTTTCAACCTCTTGACCATTTGACTTCCCCTTTTTGCCTCCCTGTCCCCAAGTGACTCAGTTCAACTGAGGATCAGAGGAAGCTTTGCCCATCTGTTCAGCCTATTGCTCAGTATTTCACAATACTCTTATTATTAAAACTATGATTTTAAACACACCTAACAATCATTTCATAATCACTTCAAATCAACACATTATTCCATACAGTGTATAGTACAATCATCTCTTCATATTCAAGTTATTTGGTTCATTATAATCAACATTTCCCCTTATTATTAATTAATTATTTATCTTAAGTGCATCATGTTTCTGCAGCTGTTAGAGTTCTATGTGTTCCTTCATTCGAGTGGAAAGCACCTTACTGTTTTTTGCTGATCTTTAGAAAGTCCCTTGAAGTCCTTCTTGTGTTATGATGGCAGGGAGTGACTATCAATCTTATCTGACAGTGTCATGTGATAATCTTGTCATTCTCGTGTTTAAACGCTGTTCTTTCTTCCCTTCAGGCCTCCTCCTTGCTGACATCATAGAGAAGTATTTTGTTTCACCAACACTCTTCCGTGTGATCAGACTAGCTCGCATCGGCCGAGTCCTTCGCCTCATCCGTGGAGCCAAGGGAATTCGGACATTACTGTTCGCCCTGATGATGTCACTTCCTGCCCTCTTCAACATTGGCCTCCTCCTCTTTCTCATCATGTTCATCTTCTCCATCTTTGGCATGTCTAACTTTGCTTATGTGAAGAAGGAGGCCATGATTGATGACATGTTCAACTTTGAGACATTTGGGAACAGCATGATCTGTTTGTTCATGATCACCACATCAGCTGGATGGGATGGTCTGCTGAATCCCATCATGAACATGCCACCTGACTGTGACACTGACATAGAGAACCCAGGAACAGCAGTCAGAGGGAACTGTGGCAGCCCAGGAGTTGGTATAGTCTTCTTCACCACCTACATCATCATGTCCTTCCTGGTGGTGGTCAACATGTACATTGCCATCATCCTGGAGAACTTCAATGTGGCCACAGAGGAGAGCACTGACCCGCTGTGTGAGGACGACTTTGAGATGTTTTATGAAACCTGGGAGAAGTTCGACCCTGACGCCTCACAGTTTATACAGTACAGGTCATTCCCATCTGCATGAGAAAGAAATAATTCTCTGCGAGCTCCTAGTCTGTCTTCTTTCAATTATTGATTTATTATTATTTATTGATCCAAATGTGACTCTGTATTGTGTTCTGCAGAAAACTGTCAGATTTCTGCGACACTCTAAAGGACCCTCTGAGGATCCCCAAACCAAACACCATCAAACTGATTCACATGGATCTGCCTCTGGTTCCCGGAGACAGGATCCACTGTTTGGACATCCTGCTCGCACTCACGGCACAGGTAACATGACCTGTAATGTTCATTTGTTCTGTGTTGTGTTAGATCATCCTTTATATTATATATCATTATACAGTATGAAATCATATTGTGTGCGTGCAGGTTTTGGGTGATTCAGGAGAGATGGATGCTCTCAAAGCCAGCATGGAGGAGAAGTTTATGGCCAACAACCCCTCTAAGGTTTCACTCTGGAGTATTACATACAGATATGGTTTTGTTTACATTAATCATAGAGCTCCAATTGTGTTTAATGTATTTGGAAGAACCATTTCACCTTCACAGGTTCTACATTATTCACATTTTTCTACTTTTTCCATTTTATCTGTTGAGATAGTTTCAATAAGTTCACTCTGATGAGATGGAGGGCAGTCACGGATAAACATCATATTATACATTTTCACAGCTGACACACCAAAATCTAAAGGAGAAAGTGCTGGATCACACTCTTCACTGGATCACACTGTAATATGCAATACTCTGCTTTACTTTAAGTCACACTTAATTATATTATTGTATTGTGCAGGTGTCGTATGAACCAATCAGCAGCACTCTTCGGAGAAAACAAGAAGAGGTGGCAGCAACAGTGATCCAGAGAGCGTACAGGAAGCACCTCTTGCAACGGACAGTCAAACTGGCATCCTACAAGTACAGAGAGAAGATTGAGGGACGGCGAGAGCAGCAGTCTCCACCTGAGACAGAAGGACTTCTCTGTCAGCGAATCAGTCAGCTGTATGGTAACAGAGTGGAGACAGAGGAGCCTCTCTCAGGTGAGGAACCACCTGCCCATGTCAAGTTTCAGAGTGAGTTTCTCCTCCATGCTGCTCCTCCCCTCAATGCCCCGGACTTCCTGCAAGAAGAGAACCTAAGGGAGTCTATTGTCTGATGATTGCTGATGATAGATGTTTCACCTGTTTCTCCGGTGGCTCCTGTTGTCCTCTGCGCTGTGACACCTCACCTGTGGCATTTTCTGTCGAAGGAGCAGTCAGCGGCCTCTTTACAGACTCCTCAGAGTTGAGTTGAGTCAAGTAAACATTTGCCTGTTTGATGAGCAACGGCCACAGATCCTGTAGCCCCTGATAACGCTAAAGTTCTGCTGCAGGTTTCCTTAAACTGTGTTGGTTGGTTGTGTTCTCCTCTTCTGGCTATGCACGAGCATAATGTCAATACTGTGTCATTTCCTGTTTGTGCTGAGGTGTTGTGCTTCATCCAGGCTCACTGACAGACCGTGTGTGATAGTTAATTAGATTGAACAACTTATGCAGGTTAGTAGTAACACTCATATAATAGATACTATAATTTATCAATGTGTGATTACACACTCTTAGTTTCAGACCAGGTGATTCTTACCTGTTCCCAGGTGTTCACTCTTGTGCTGACCCCCATGTGGCATTGACTACATTAGTAAACTCTTCACCTTCCATCTCCCATCATCTGACTTCGCCCACCTGCCTGTACACCTCATCCCACTTTTCCCACCAGCCCTGCAGAACATATACCTGTCCAGGTTGTCACCTGTACTTCAGTCCATTTTCTTCAGTCTGCCTCGTTTAGACTTGGCCTGTCTCTGAGCCCAACCAAAAGTAGACATCTGAAATGTGGGTTGAAGCCTGGTTCTCTGTTCAGCCTGCATACTGATATAAACTGGCACACAAACAGCCGATGAGAGGGCAGATGAGCCCTGGGTAACGTTGGATTTTTAAACTCATGTTTCTCTTATTCTTGTTTATATAATTTGATATAAACAAGAATAAGGTGCTGTTCCCACCCTGAACAGTCACCATCAGTCACACAGGTGGATTTTACCAAGTCTTTTTATCGCCTATATACACTAAAATATCCTCCATGAACTCTGAAAACTGTCACAGTGTCACATCAGTTTGGTCCATGGGGTCTGAACCCTATCTGCTCTGAATCAGTTGTGTTGCTCCCGTGAAGATGATGTGAACCAGCCAATAAGAGTTAGAATGGACCCTTTAACAACCAATCAGAGCTAATTCAGCTCTGAAGCTTTGGTCATCTGTCAAAAGATAAAACATTTGAGTCTATTGTTCTCTAAATAAGTAAACTGGCCCAGCTTGACCCTGGAGTCTCTGATCAAAGCTGCTGGTGACTGACAGTGAAGTCATCCAATCAGAACAAGCTGTAACCTGAATGGAGGTCAGGTGTGATCCCTGTGGACAGATGTCAACTCCTTTCAGTCCCCAGCAGCAGGTTTTCTGAACAAAATTTTCTGAATACAAAATTTACATTGTCTCTTCTTTCTCTGCACTCATGTGTCAAGTTGAAGTATGAGTGTAGCCAGGGTCCTCTCAGCCATCACAAAACACACCGCAGTCATGTTGGACACGTTCTCCCAAATGTTCTTTATTGTTCTTTTGTTCCGCAGCATTGGACAAACTTGCGTCACCACTAAGTACAGCACACACCCCACATGTCCCTACTGGTCATGAGTGGTCCCCCACACACTGCCCCACCAATCTATGAAACCCTGGCCAATCTGTTCCAAGAATGAAAAGGTGCGCCAGGCACAAGCTAACCACAGCCTTGATCCTATGCATTTTCCCCTTATTTTTAATTTATACTGGTACCACTGGGTATCAGTGGACATCCCATTGTACACACCTGATCTCCACCCATGATGCTTCCATCAAAGCCCCAGAGTGAACCTGGTTTTCATGGATCAAAGACTGCTCACAGCCTGAATCCACCCTGGATCCTTACCGGAATGCTGTATGTCCCCCCTGGACCTGTAGAGGGCGTTGGCGTGCCGCCCACCCGGAGCAGCTGGCAGACCAAGCACCACTATCTGAACTTTCCCCACCAGCAGTGAAAGCAGGCACATGGCCCACTCCACCGCCGAACATCTCAATTAATGACTGAGGATCATCTGCCGACGTCATTCTAGGGAGTGCCATCCCAGAGACTGGGACGGAAGGAGAAGCGGACGCTGCCACCCCTGACCAGGACAGTAGCTCTGCCAGCACCTTTGTTTGCTTCTCCGACCAGTCCTGAAGTGCCTCGAGACGCTGTCTGCTCACGATGCTTCGCCACTATCTCCGCCAACATCTGAACAATTGCTGTCGGCGGCTGCACCTGCTACTGCTGTGACTTTTTAGTTGCCAAAATATGCATGTAAGAGCACTTGTTCCTCCGTTGGTCCCCCACTGTGCCGTCCGGCCGTCCAGGACACACCAATACAACGACCCTCTCTCAGCATTCGTGAGCCACTCCCCATCCCTCTCCCACAGCTGACGCTAAACCACACCCTGCTACCACAATGAGATTGATCACAATGAGAGAGCATGTGTGATGGGGCAGTGATGGAGGATCACACTGTCCCCTGTAACTAACAGCCAAACACTGCAAGCACAATGAAAACATCAACAAACTCTGTGCAACAGTCTAAAACGGTGACATTGACCGTGTGATGGTTGCCATGGATACCAGGTGCTCAGTGACTCGGCTCGTGTCAGTTCCAGTCATGTTCAGATAAACTCAATGGAAAGTGTTGAGACAGTGAAATAACTTTCGTTTCATTGCTGTTGGTTGCCGTGACGACTCATTGTACTGCAGTGGAGTTCAAACATTGTAATCCTACATGTTCATTTTCACAGAGCAGACCAGGACTCAAGCATCAGGCGGTGAACATCTGGACTGAACTTCAGTGACACATCTGGACTATTTCACAGCTGCAACAAGATCCAATGTCACAGGACGGCTTATGATGGTGTTACCAAGGCAACAGAAGAAAAACTGTAGGTTCACGCTCAGTGATTGTGAACCTACAGTGATTGTGACAAAGATGTAAACATCACATAGATTAAATCAAATTGGATTAAATCATTTGAAGCGTGTGAATCACAATGAGAGTTAGTAAAAAGTAAAGAAAACTTTCAACAAAACTGTTTTTAAATCACAAAACCTGTGCAGATGACACACATCAGCTCCTTCTCACTGCAGACTCTCTCTCTCTCTTTCACACACACAGACACACACACACACACACACACACACACACGTACGTCAGTGTTACTGTAATGTACCAGCGTCTCTCTTCAGCCCAAACATCAGCTGCTGTTTTTCTTTATAAATTCACTCACAGATGAAGTAAACTTTACTGCTGGATGAGAATCAGAGTCATCAGCCTTGTGACTGACTGACTGATTGATTGACTGACTGACTGATTGATTTTAAATGTTCGAGGATGATGATGGAAGACAGATGTGACCTGCAGTGAAGACAAAGTGATTAAAGTTTCAAACTGTTGAATGTTTCTGCCTGATGTTTACACCTGCACACCTGAGGCTTCTACACTAAGCAGGATTTGAGGTTAACTCAGGTGACTACTGCTACACACATGGAGTACAGAGGAGTTATTACATGAAATTAGTTGTTAAACATTTTATGTTTCTTGTTTGCATCGACAGAGTAGTTTGTCCTTCTTGTAAGAAAAGTGAGACTGGACACCTGTCCATGTTTGTGATTGGACACCTGGACTGTGAGATCCCACAAATCACAGGTAGTCCGTCACAGGAAACAACCTTTATTTACAGAACCCACAAGCACGTCTATACCTGTACACCTTTTACACACGTACACCTAAACATGTCGATACCTGTTCACCATTGTACCAGCACACCTGCTGGTACAACAACCTGTTTCAGGGAAATGGGAGCTGCTTCCTCCTCTGGTTCCACTTCCTGCCCGTGTCAGAGGCAGTGCAGGAGCAGCTGCTGTTGGATCTAAAGGGCTAAAGTTCAGAGAGAAAGACAAGAAGAGCAACAGCTGCCAACAGAACCGACATTACTGAGGGTTACATCACACACACTCACACACAGAGTGAGTTTCTTGTTTCAGTCGTGTGCTTCAGAGGAAATCTCAGCTGAAAAACAGCTTGACTTTTCACCTCAACATAAAAACCGAATGTGTCTGAATGTGTCTCTGAACCCTGAGGTCGGCTTTTACCTGTGGGAAGTTACAGTAACACTAGTCATCTCTGAAAATTGTTTTTATGAACATTTAAATAATATTGACAAGAACAAAGTCATTAAATTAATTAATTAAATATTCATGGCTTAAAATTGACACATTGTCGGTCACTATAGCACCATCATAGCATCAGCATCATAAAAATGTAAAATATAATAACACGTCTGAAAATATTTTCTAAAAACATCCATTTGATTTGTTTTTATTCTTAATATTAAAATCAGGTGAAAAGTGTTTGAAATGAGTGAAACAACTGTGAACATTGTCGTCTGTTCATCAGGTTTAGTGATAACGTGCTTTTTATTGATGCAGAATCTCTTCTCAGTAGAAACTATTTCGAACGTGACTTTGCTCAGTCTGCATGCAGCTGGCGCCCTCTGCTGGACCTCCTCTGAGCTACAGCCCGGAT
The DNA here is from genome assembly GCA_008933995.1 of Datnioides undecimradiatus. NCBI lineage: Eukaryota > Metazoa > Chordata > Actinopteri > Lobotiformes > Datnioididae > Datnioides > Datnioides undecimradiatus. The sequence continues at coordinate 233,780 of WARS01002847.1, read as the reverse complement.
TTCACTAACAGTGTTGTTGTTAAAGCAACCTTTCAGATTAAAGGATTTACAAAATGAAAATGAATCAAAAACTTGTGTGAGATCCAGAAATTATGCACAGAAAAACTGACATGCTCTCATGAAAACACACTGAATGATGACAAAGATGCATTCAGGTGCCCCAAACCATGTAGGAAAAAAATGCTGTTTTCTGGCGGGACACAGGTTGAACTTAAATCTAAAAAGTCACTTTTACTAATTTGCGTTTGCATCAGCACAAACCATGATCTTCTCCTAAATTTAACTAATTGGTTTTGAGTCTAAACCCGACCTTATTATTGTTGCCATGACAACAAAGGTCAGCTGTCATCGACCCGCCATGCATGTCCAAACCTCATGAAAGGTAGAAAACACTGAATAACAGTCAAATGTCAGATGTGTAGAACTGACACTCCAACTGACACTGAACTAATTGTATACTAGAAGAATATCTACAATGCTTTGGATCACAGCATCTGCCAAATGACATTGTAGAATTGTAGAAGTATAGATATTAGAGAAAGGATTCATTACACGCTCCCTTCAGCTGTTAGAGATCAATGTGTGTCAACTGCAGCAGTCCCTGAAATGTCTGCAGGCCCTGATTTATCTCTAGACCACTTCTCTCCTATAGATTTCACTGAACTGTCCTCAACAATCATTAGATCCAAACCCTCAACCTGTCTTTTGGACCCCATCCCAACTCATCTTCTCAAAGATGTTTTGCCCATTATTGGCACTTTTATATTAGACCAGATTAATCTGTCATTACTAACAGGTTATGTTCCACAGGCTTTTAAGGTTGCTGTCATCAAACCTTTACTCAAAAAGCCTTCTCTTGACCCTGGTGTTTTAGCGCACTATAGACCAATATCCAACCTCCCCTTTATTTCTAAAATTCTTGAAAAGGCTGTGGCTGATCAGTTATGTGATCACCTGCAGAGGAGCAATTTATTTGAAGCATTTCAGTCAGGATTTAGAATACACCATAGCACAGAAACAGCATTGGTTACGGTTAGCAACCACCTCCTGTTAGCTTCAGACAATGGCCTTGTCTCTTTACTTGTCCTGCTGGACCTCAGTGCTGCATTTGACACCATCAATCACAATATCCTTCTAGAGAGACTGGAACATGTTATTGGGATTAAAGGAGCAGCACTAAGCTGGTTTAAATCTCATCTATCCGACAGCTTCCAGTTTGTCCATGTCAATAACAACCTGTCTGTGCGCACACAACTCGTCCGTGCGCGCAAAGGTTAATCATGGAGTTCCACAGGGTTCTGTACTTGGACCATTGCTGTTCACCCTATGCGTCCCCTAGGCAACATTATTAGGAAGTACAACATAAACTTTCACTGCTACGCGGATGATACACAGCTATATTTATCTATGAAGCCAGAAGAAACAGATCAATTAGTCAGACTTCAGACATGTCTGACAGACATTAAGGCTTGAATGACTTGCAATTTTTTACTTCTAAATACGGACAAAACTGAGGTGATTTTGTTTGGGCCTAAACACCTCAGCGACATGTTATCTGACCTTGTAGTCACTCTGGATGGCTTTACCCTGGCCTCCAGTTCTACTGTGAGGAATCTGGGAGTCATATTTGACCAGGATATGTCCTATCAGTCCCATATTAGGCAGGTCACTAGGACTGCCTTCTTTCACTTGCGCAACATAGCTAAGATTAGGAGTATCCTGTCCCAAAGTGACGCCGAAAAGCTAGTCCATGCATTTGTTACCTCAAGGCTGGACTACTGAAATTCCTTGTTGTCAGGTTGTCCGGCTAGCTCACTGAGAAGCTTCCAGCTCATCCAAAATGCTGCAGCAAGGGTTCTGATGGGAATTAGCAAGAGAGATCATATTTCTCCAGTTTTAGCTTCTCTTCATTGGCTCCCTGTAAAGTCCAGAATAGATTTTAAAGTCCTTCTTCTTACCTACAAGGCTCTTAATGGCCAAGCTCCATTGTACATCAATGAGATGCTAAGTCCCTATTACCCCAACAGATCACTTCGCTCCCAGAGTGCAGGTTTGCTTGTGGTTCCCAGAATTTCCAAAAGTAGAAAGGGAGGCCGAGCCTTTAGCTATCAGGCTCCTCTCCTGTGGAACCAGCTGCCAGTTTGGGTCTGAGAGGCACCCTCTGACAAGACAGTTGGATGAACCCAAATGCAGGACTTGAGACAGAACTGGTAAATTCAAGCAATAATTTATTAAAGTAAAACAAAGTATCAACACAAAATCACTCTGAGAGGCAAGGGCTATATTGAGGCAAAAAGGCACTGAAAGAATAAACACAAAATCACTCTTGACGAGGAAAAACCGAGCTAACAAAAAATCACTCAAACGAGGAAAAATACCAACTAACTCAAAATCACTTCTATGAGGTAGAAAGTCACAACGAAACCAAGTATCAAAATAAATTTCTAACAAACAGACTATAAACAGGCTAGACGAGGCAGAGTACAGGACAGGATCTAGGCGCTGGTTGTCGGAACGAAACGGACACAACAAACTGGCACAAGACGGGGAGACATGGACTTATATACACATGAGGAAGAGGGTAACACGTGCAAACAATCAGGGCAGGGAAGACAATCAGACTGGCGGGAAACACAAGAGGAAGGGCAACCTAGTTAGTTCTTTCAAAATAAAACAGGAAGTCACGAGACAATACAGACACAAAACTTGACCACCTTACAGATCTTTGACACCCTCTTTACTTTTAAAGTAAAGCTTAAAACCTTCTTGTTCGACAAAGCTTACAGCTAGTTCTAGTTACCATGCCAACTACCCCTATAGTCAAAACTACCCCTTCGTGCCGCCCCTTAGTTATGTTGCTATAGGCTGAAGCTGCTGGGGGACATCCCATGATCATCTTCACACTTCTCCTCTCCCCTCTCTCTCCTCAAACTCATTTTAACCATCACAGATTAACCATTAACTCTGTGTCCTCTCTCCCCTAGTGCTGTATTTGTTTCTCTCTGGTCTCTCTCTCTGTACCTCTCTACAGATACCTGTGGCTCCAGAGCTGAACATCTGATCTTTCGCTCCACCAACCTGCCCCATGTCTTCTACTGCCACTTATTATCATTATTTTATATTGTACTGCAAATAGTTGCCATAGTTAGGATTCTGTTGTTCTACCATTTTGTCAGTTTTCATCTAAAGTTATGTGCTCCTGTATCTCTGTCTGTGACATGGTGTATTCTCTCTCTCTATCGCCCCTCCTGTCTCTTTCTATCTCCCCTCCTGTCTCTCTCTATCTCCCCTCCTGTCTCTCTCTATCTCTCTCTCTTTCCCCCCAACTGGTCAAGGCAGATGGCCATCCACCTAGACCCAGGATCTGCCCAAGGTTTCTGCCTGTTGAAGGACGTTTTTCCTTGCCACTGTTGCCAAGTGCTTGCTCATGGTGGAACTGTTGGGTGTAATTAATAGTAATGAGTGTATATATATGTATTTATATCATAGCAATATTTACATTATATAAATATAGTTTATATTTTAGTGCTAGCATTACCAGTAGTACTAATAGTACTAATAGTACTGTTGCTGCAGCTCTTCTTAAACCCGGTGTAACTTTGCTCAACACTTTGACTTTTATGCCAACTCAATGCTAGACTGAACAAACTTGCTGGTAAACACTTGCCACTCGCCTGTCTATGTACACCGCGTTCCACATTATTATGCAAATTGTGTTTAAAGGTCATAAAGGTCATTTTTTTGTCTGTCAGTTTAAACACATGGATGGGAATGTGTGTCAGGGCTCTTCCAATCACTCCAATCAATCTCAGACACCTGTGCCAATTAGTTTGCAGGTGAGTCCAAATAAAGGGAAAACAACTTAAGAATGGATATTCCACATTATTAAGCAGACCACCATTTTCCAGCAATATGGGGAAGAAGAAGGATCTCTCTGCTGCCGACAAGCGAGAAATAGTTCAATGCCTAGGAGAAGGTATGACAACTTTAGATATTTCAAAACAACTTCACCGTGATCATCGTACAATAAAGAGATTTGTAGCCGATTCAGAACACACACGGGTTCGAGCAGATAAAGGCACAACGAGAAAGATTTCTGCCAGACAAATGCGTTGGGTTAAGAGAGCAGCTGCTAAAATGCCACTGCAAAGCAGAAAACAGGTATTCGAAGCTGCTGGTGTCTCTGGAGTGCCAAGAACATCAGGGTGTAGGATCCTCAAGAGGGTTGCAGTTATGCATAAACCTGTCATTCAGCCACTTAACCAAAGCTCAGAAGCAGAAACGCCTGCAATGGGCCTACACGTACATGAAGACTAATTTCCAAACAGTGTTGTTCACTGATGAGTGCCGTGCAACCCTGGATGGTCCAGATGGATGGAGTCGTGGATGGTTGGTGAACGGCCACCATGTCCCGACAAGGCTGCAACGTCAGCAAGGAGGTGGTGGCGTCATGTTTTGGGCTGGAATCATGGGGAGAGAGCTGGTCAGCCCCTTCAAGGTCCCTGAAGGTGTAAAAATGACCTCTGTGAAATATGTGGAGTTTCTGACTGACCACTTTCTTCCGTGGTACAAAAAAAAGAACCGTGCCTTTCGTAGCAAGATCATCTTTATGCATGACAATGCACCATCCCATGCTGCAAGGAATACCTGTGCATCATTGACTGCTATGGGCATAAAACAAGAAAACCTCATGGTGTGGCCCCCATCCTCCCCTGATCTCAACCCTATTGAGAACCTTTGGAGCATCATGAAGCAAAAGATCTATGAGGGTGGGAGGCAATTCACATCAATCTCTGGGAGGCTATTCTGACATCCTGCAAAGAAATTCCAGCAGAAACCATCCAAACACTGACAACTTCCATGGATGCAAGAATTGTGAAGCTCCTATCCAATAAGGGGTCCTATGTCAAAATGTAATTTGGCCTGTTAAGATATTTTTGATTGAAAGAGCTTTTGATTTCAGCAAATATAACCTGCAAATGCTTGCAGTTTAACTAATGACCATTTTCAGTTGTTTACAACAATAAAATGTTTTGAAACTCTATTGTGCGTAATAATGTGGAACAGTGCATTTTAAGATTTTGATTTTTTTTTTTAAAAGTTATGATTTGGAGTTATACTCTAATGCTTGATGACTTGAAAATTATGAGAACTATCATTTTTATAGATTATTTAGGAAAAAGAGAGAAAAATTACATTTGCATAATAATGTGGAACGCAGTGTAGAGGTGAACATTTATGACAGGTCACACTTGACCAACACATGACCAACAGTAAGAACAAATCCATTCAGATGTTGGTTCAGCTGGTTCAGGTGCAGCTTTACCTGCACAGGTGAGATGTTTGTGTGATTATCATCATGGAGACCAGATGAGGTACATTTGTTAAGATGAATGAGTTTGTTTCTGTTGTGAGACTGTGAATATTTAAATTAACTATGTCAATGAGAAGGTCAGGGTCATTCAAAAGTGTCTCTCATGCAGACACACACACGTATCACACAGGTCATATGATGCTGTTAATATCCAATAACACACACGTTGTTTATGAGCAGTGACACGTCTCTTGGAAATACTTCACATGCTGTTTGATTATGAATATTAATCTATTATTCTTTAAGATATTAATAAGATGGCGCCGCTTGCTTTGGTCCGCCGTCTACCCCTGCTCGTTTTATTAATGTTTTTGTGGATTTTCTCGCTTGTCACACCATCCATGTCGCCCGTATACGTATACGTATATCGTCTTACACTTCCCAAAATCCGTGACTCTATGGGCAACGTTGCTCTTTATGGCTACAATGGACATTCAAAATCACCGCCACCGTTCCTTGAGTCTATCCCAGCCTTCCTACAGCATCCTGTCATTACGTTGCCACGCAACAAGCGCAACAGACGGCGAGGGAAAAGAGGGGGAATCCACGTAAAAGTCAGGACATACCTTGCTTCTTTTGGTAGACGCCATCTCTGCTGCTCTACGGCTGGTATTTCTACTAACTGTGGAGTGTTTGACCTGCGCTGCAGCTACGGATCGCTCCGGCAAATTGTTCCCGAGGCTGGCGGCGGCCACTTGCTTCCGCGTTGGCGGCTAGCCAAGATCCAGAGGCGGGGCTGCACTCTGGGGATCGGCGTTGGTTAACACCAGATCACTCACGAGTAAGACTTTTATACTAAATGATTTTATCACCACACACAATTTAGATCTGCTTTTATTGACTGAAACCTGGTTGAAACAAGGTGATAATAGCGCTTTTACTGAGATCCTCCCTCCTGGCTATTCTTTTTTCAGTGCCCCACGAGCGCAGGGCCGTGGTGGTGGATTGGCCACAGTGTATAAACAATGCCTGAAATGCCGACTAATGCCAGTAAATAGCCATTCTACGTTTGAAGCACAAATGTTTGTAGTTGATTTTCCATCCCCTCTATTTTGTGCTGCCATATACCGCCCTCCTAAGTACAACAAAGATTTTATATCTGAATTTTCTGACTTTTTATCAGACATTGTGCCAATGTATGATAATATACTGCTTTGTGGCGACCTAAATATTCATGTCTGCTGCCCATCTAACCAACTCGCCAATGAATTCAAATGTCTCCTGGACTCTTTTGATCTTTTTCAATCAGTTAACTGTCCCACACATGAGCTTATTTACAGAACACTTGACTCAATATGTCAACACAAACATGACCAATTATGATTCTGAATCTCAGTATTTGGATCATAGAGCTGGGAGGAGTGGCCGTCCAATCAGAGCCATCAGAATGGCGGCCAGGAAGTGAGGTAGCGACATCTCAGACAACAGAGGACGTCACAACACCGGTGTTACCAGTTATTGTTGTTGCTGTTGTTGGAGAAAACATATTTTCTATTAATGTGAAAAACAGACACTTTGTAGCTTTCAGTTTAAGCTTTGAACCAAACTTTAATTCTGTTAGTTAATGATTTGTTAATCAACAAACTATTAATTAACAAGTTGATAGTTAACGAGTGGTTAGTTAACAAGCTGTATGTAACTTGTTAGCTACAGAGGTGAACCTGTTATTGTTTTCCGGCTCAGGTGTCTGAGCTGCTGTCTCTCTGATTGTATCTCTGTCATGGAGCATTGAATACATGCAGTTTCCTGCATGATGTAACTGATTAATGAGCTCAGATCAGTGACGGTGGTGAATAAATTCAGATCTCTGAGGAGAAAAACATCAAACATCTGGCTCTGTTTTTTCAACATCGATCCAACACCTTTGCATGTTTACATCGATAAGATGTTCACACTTAGCTCCTCACAATGAGTTCGACTGTTGCTCCATGTATGAGGTTGAAACTTCTTGAATATCTGTTGTCCCACAGTTTGCAGCTGTGCTTAATATGACTGATCACATAGAAGACAATCTCAGAGGTTCTAACATGTTAGCTGATCTGTGTGCTGTGTTCCATACTGTTCTTACCTGTTCTATACTGTTCTCACCTGTTCTCACTTGTTCTGTACTGTTCTCACCTCTTTTGTGCTGTTCTCGCCTGTTCTCACCTGTTCCATACTGTTCTCACCTGTTTTGTGCTGTTCTCACCTGTTTTGTACTGTTCTCACCTGTTCTGTGCTGTTCTCACCTGTTCTCACCTGTTCTATAGCCTGTGGATATTCTCATTCATCCAGGTCATAGTTATCTCAAGGAAATGGAATCGAATGCAACTTATATGTCTTTGAAGACGTTTCACCTCTCATCCAAGAGGCTTCATCAGTTCATGCTCATCGGACTAGGCTGGACTGGTCGGACTAGTAGACTGGTAGACTAGACATATAACCAAGTCCAGTTGCGTTCGATTCAATTTGCTTGAGATCACCTGTTCTATACTGTTCTGTGCTGTTCTATGCTGTTCTCGCCACTTCTGTTTTGTTGTTGTGATAAGCTCTTTATAGTCCTGTTTCCTTTTGCATTGAACTGTCCTACACTTAACTTCTGTGTATTGATTAAATGATGTCATCATTCATTATTGCCTGAGGATGTAAAATGTGATATGATGATTGTTTGTTTGTTTGTTTGTTTCTGACATTTCCAGCATAAAAAAAGACAAAACAACATCATCAGTTTCTGAGTTCCACCATCAACAGGCGGCAGTATGAATATATATTTATTATGCTGTTAATGTTAAACAGAGGTCCACACACACACACACACACACACACACACACACACACACACACACACACACACACACACAGTGGTTGTTTGTTCGTTTTATGTTTCTTTGGATGAATTTATTCATCCAGTTTTCTGCTTTAAAACCATGAAACCATGAAGCTGAAGCAGAAGGCTCTGAACACGCATCAGACTGAACCTGAACCACAACCAGTAACTGAACCAGAACCAAACAAAGAACTGATCACTGACCAGCCATGGACAGAGGTAAGAATAAAGTTTAGTCTTATTGTTTATTTATTGTTTATCAGTGTTTATTAGTTTGCTTCAGACACGTCTGTTTATTTGTATTTTTGTCAAAATAAAGAAAAGGGCAATGATGTCACGCTGCACTGTGATGCGTTCTGACATCACCATATTTAAATCAATAAAACTTTATCGAGACAACTTTGGTGAACTTTGATTAATACACTTTAATTATTCTAAACAGATCCTTCAGGTTAGAAAAGGTGAATCTGAAATTCACCTGTCTGTCTCTCGTCTGTCTATCTCTCAGTGGTCCTCCTGCTGTCAGTGGTGTCTCTGGGTGTGTCCTCTCAGCCAATCACAGACTGCCAGCGTCTGTTCTCCATCGCTGTCAGCAGAGTTCAAAACCTCCACCTGCTTGCTCAAAGACTCTTCTCTGACTTTGTGAGTGTGAGGCAGCTGGCAGGGACAAAAGGATGAGATAACAGGGTGCAGTGTGTGTGTACAACTCTGTCATAGTCTGCATTACTGTGTATATGAATGGGTATATACTCGTGAGTATTTCTCGGTGTAGGCCTTTTGCCTTGATGTTAACTGTTGTGTGCCTGCATGTAGTACTGCGTGTAGTACTGTGTGTGGTATTGCATGTAGGTTCTTTATTTTGGGGGGGGCTGGCTCAGAGGTAAAGCGGCAAGACACTGACCCCCAAACTGATCGGTGTGAATGAGTTTAAATTTCCTCAAATTCCTTCATTTCATGTGAGTGGGTGAATGTAAGTATCAGTGTAAAGCGCTGTGGTAAAACACTGTGTCAGCACAGCCTGTTTGCCATAAACTGTGTGTATTCTTATGTGTGTTTATTAGGAGAGCTCTCTGCAGGCGGAGGAGCAGAGGCAACTCAATAAAATCTTCCTGCAGGATTTCTGCAACTCTGATTACATCATCAGCCCCATCGACAAGCATGAGACACAACGCAGCTCTGTGAGAGTGCAACACTACAATTTTCACTTCAGACATTTCGCTGGCTTCATTTTGGCTTCCTTTTTTAAAGCAGGGTTTGAAAATTATGAATTATGAATGGGAGCATTTAGATACGTGGCTAAAATATTGAACCATTTCGTTGACAGGTAGATAATTTATATCATGCATTCATGCAGAGTATGAATGGTAGTACAAACAATTTAATGCACAACAGGAAGCACAACGTGTGCAGATATTTAGTGACAGAAACAGTTGCGTGTTTTTCACCTATAATTACAATAATAACAGAATAAATACCAGAACAATGATAATAGTCATAAAGGTTATTTATACAGCACTCATCAACACAGACATAAGAAGACATAAGATACACACATTTCTACATATTTATTGCAACAGGTGTACATGGTCTCTAAAATACTTGCAGATACAAACAGTACAAGTGTTGTACACACTGCATGACATTGTTACAGGAAACACAATAATTTAAATACTAGAACTCAAAGAGTCAGTCAGTTTATATGGAACCTCTTTATTGTTTTCACGTTATTCTCACTTTTACTGGCAGCACTGCAGGAACTCAGTTACCACAGAGAGAACAGCAGTGTCTCTGCTTCTCTGCCCTCCAATATCAAGGTTGAAGGTGTTGATAAAGATAAAGATTCCTTTATTAATCCCACACCAGGGCCACAACAAAAAACAGTGCACTTAGAGTATAACATATTTACTAGATATGAAAATACCAGTGGGAAAAAAAAATATTAAAAATATACAACAGACAAGATAAATAAATACCAATAAATAAATAAATACCAGATCAGTTTAAGGAAAACAGTTTGCAAAGTAAATACATGTGTATATATATATATATATGTATATATGTATATATGTATTGTTATTGCACTTGTTGATATTGTTATTGCACATAATTATCAGGTGTTGAAGCTGCTGTCCATCTCCTATCAATTGGTTGAGTCTTGGGAGTTTCACAGTCGTTCTCTGTCTGGTGGTTCTGCTCTGAGGAACCAGATTTCACCAAAACTGTCTGAACTTAAGACAGGAATCCTTCTGCTGATCAGGGTAAGAACACACCCATAAATCATATCACACACACTAATCTAATCTGACAACCAAGCATTCCTATGTGAGTAACCACTTGATCCTGCAGGCCAATCAGGATGGGGCAGAGCTCTTCCCAGATAGCTCTGCCCTCCAGCTGGCTCCTTATAGAAACTATTATCGAAGTCTGGGAGCTGACGAGTCGCTGAGACGAACGTACGAACTGCTGGCCTGTTTCAAGAAAGACATGCACAAGGTGAGGAGGAGGAAGGGGAGATGTGATAGCAGTGATGTAATGCTGATGTAATGATGAGGATGTTTGTATTTGCAGGTGGAGACCTACCTGACAGTGGCTAAATGTCGACTCTCTCCAGAAGCTAACTGCACCCTGTAGTCCCATTTCTCTCCTGTGAAAACACGCCTCCTGATGATGACGTATTCTAAGTGTTCTGTAGCTCCACCTGCATTCTCTCTGACTCTGCTAACTAGCATTAGCACTAGCATTAGCATTAGCCTTTGTTGGTATGTACCCAAGTGACAATGTCACTGGCAGTTTTCTGGTGTCAGTTTGATGGTGAGCAGATGTTGTTGTACTGTCAGTGTGTGAAATAAAGTCTGTGCTGTGTTGCATTCACGTGTTGATTCAGCACCTCCTCTTCTGAAGGTTAACCTTTCTTCTTTGTGACTTTAGGTTTTATTTCTTAATCTTCAATTTGGTTTAGTCACAACCTGGAGTTCATGATTAAACTGCACTAAAGTTCCTCCATCACTAACCATTCTGTGGGGAAGCCAGTTAGGGATCAGGTCTTTCTCATTACATCACTGACTGTGTGTGTGGGGATCTTGTTTGATCCAACTTGTGACTCTTCAGTGTTCAAACAAATTGCAGAATTATTTCTTCTGAGCTTACTTCTAATACCACCAAGTTATCTGGACCTAAACACACCACAATAAAATGCTGACTATTAAATGTCAGATCTCTCTCGTCTAAATCCCTGTTAGTAAATGATTTGATTACCGATCATCACATTGATTTATGCTGTCTTACTGAGACCTGGCTGCAGGAGGAAGAATTTGTTAGTTTGAATGAGTCGACCCCTCCCAGTCACATTAATCACCATATTCCTCGAAGCACAGGCCGAGGAGGAGGAGTGGCAGCAATCTACCACTCAGATTTATTAATAAATCCCAGACCTAAGCCTGGGTTTAAAACATTTCTCTCACTCTCAGTCTCTGCCACCCTAACCATAGGTCAGAGAAAGCAGTGCTGTTTGTTGTTGTGTATCGTCCGCCTGCTGCTTATTCAGAGTTTTTATCTGAATTCCCTGACTTCTTATCTCAACTAGTGCTCAGCTCAGATAAAGTAATCATAGTGGGTGACTTCAACATGCATGTAGACGACACCAATGACAGCCTTAGGAATGCATTTAACTCAGTATTAGACTCAGTTGGTTTTTTCTCAAAACGTCAAAAAAAAAAAAAATCACACCCCCGATCTTGTTTTGACATATGGCTTAGAAACTGAACATTTAACCATGTTTCCCCAAAACCCTCTTTTATCTGACCATTTTTTAATAACATTTCAGTTCATAATTATGAACTGATGATCATCTTGTTGATAATACTGCAGCTACACTGCACACAGCCCTGAACAATGTGCCCCCCATGAAACAAAATAAGAGAACCATTAACCAGAGGAAGCTAGCTCCGTGGTTTGACTCACAGCTACGCACTTTAAGGCAGTTCTTACGAAAATTAGAGAGGAAGTGGCGATCCACTAACATAGAAGAATTCCACCTTTCCTGGAAAGATAGTATTATAACATACAAAACAGTCCTGCATAAGGCAAGAACTGCCTATTACTCCAAATTAATAGAGGAAAATAAGACAAACCCCAGGTTTCTGTTCGGCACTGTAGCCAGGCTGACAGAGAGTCACAGCTCTGTTGAGCCAACTATTCCCTTGGCTCTCAGCAGCAATGACTTTATGAATTTCTTTACTAGTAAAATCATAGATATTAGAGAAGGAATTCATCACATGCTCACTTCAACTGTTAGAGATCAATGTGTGTCAACTGCAGCAGTCCCTGAAATGTCTGCAGGCTCTGATTTATCTCTAGACCACTTCTCTCCTATAGATCTCACTGAACTGTCCTCAACAATTATTAGATCCAAACCCTCAACTTGTCTCTTGGACCCCATTCCAACTCGTCTTCTCAAAGATGTTTTGCCCATTATTGGCACTTTTATGCTAGACCAGATCAATCTGTCGTTACTATCAGGTTATGTTCGACAGGATTTTAAGGTTGCTGTCATCAAACCTTTACTCAAAAAGCCTTCTCTTGACCCTGGTGTTTTAGCACACTACAGACCGATATCCAACCTCCCCTTAATTTCTAAAATCCTTGAAAAAGCCGTGGCTGATCAGTTATGTGATCACCTGCAGAGGAGCAGTTTATCTGAAGCATTTCAGTCAGGATTTAGAATACACCATAGCACAGAAACAGCATTGGTTAAGGTTAGCAACGACCTCCTAATAGCATCTGACAATGGCCTCATCTCTGTACTTGTCCTGCTAGACCTCAGTGCTGCATTTGACACCATCGATCACGATATCCTACTAGAGAGACTGGAACATGTCATTGGCATTAAAGGAACAGCACTAAGCTGGTTTAAATCTTATCTATCCTACAGAGTCTAGTTTGTCCATGTTAATAACGACTCATCCGTGCACACAAAAGTTCAAAATCATGGAGTTCTACAGCCTTCTGTGCTTGGACCATTGTTGTTCTCCCTATACATGCTTCCCCTAGGCAACATTATTAGGAAGCACAACATGAATTTCCACTGCTACGCAGACAATACATAGCTATATTTATCTATGAAGCCAGAAGAAACAGATCAATTAGTCAGACTTCAGACATGTCTGACAGATATTAAGGCCTGGATGACTTGTAATTTTTTACTTCTGAATATAGACAAAACTGAGGTGATTTTGTTTGGGTCTAAACACCTCAGAGACAGGTTGTCGGACCTTGCTGTCACTTTGGATGGCGTTACCCTGGCCTCCAGTTCTACCGTGAGGAACCTGGGAGTCATATTTGACCAGGATATGTCCTATCAGTCCTATATTAGGCAGGTCACTAGGACTGCCTTCTTTCACTTGCGCAACATAGCTAAGATTAGGAGTATCCTGTCCCAAAGTGATGCCGAAAAGCTAGTCCATGCATTTGTTACCTCAAGGCTGGACTACTGTAATTCCTTGTTGTCAGGTTGTCCGGCTAGCTCACTGCGAGGCCTCCAACTCATACAAAATGCTGTAGCGAGGGTTCTGATGGGAATTAGCAAGAGAGATCATATTTCCCCGGTTTTAGCATCTCTTCACTGGCTCCCTGTAAAGTCCAGAATAGATTTTAAAGTCCTTCTTCTTACCTACAAGGCCCTTAATGGCCAAGCTCCATTGTACATCAATGAGATGCTAATTCCTCATTACCCCAACAGATCGCTTCGCTCCCAGAGTGCAGGTTTGCTTGTGGTTCCCAGAATTTCCAAAAGTAGAATGGGAGGCCGAGCCTTTAGCTATCAGGCTCCTCTCCTGTGGAACCAGCTGCCAGTTTGGGTCCGAGAGGCAGACACCCTCTCTACTTTTAAAGTAAAGCTTAAAACCTTCTTGTTCGACAAAGCTTACAGCTAGTTCTAGTTACCATGCCAACTACACCCTTGTTAAAACTACCCCTTCATGCCACCCCTTAGTTATGCTGCTATAGTTCGAGGCTGCTGGGGGACATCCCATGATCTTCTCCACACTTTTCCTCTCACCTCTCTATCCTCAAACTCATTTTAACCATCGCAGATTAACCATTAACTCTGTGTCCTCTATCACCTAGTGCTGTGCTTGTTCTCTCTGGTCTTTCTCTCTGTACCTCTCTACAGATACCTGTGGCTCCAGAGCTGAACATCTGATCTGTGGCTCCACCGACCTGCCCCGTGTCCTGTGCTGCCACTTATCATTGTTCTATATTGTACTGCAAATAGTTGCCATAGTTGTAGTTCTACCATTCTGTTAGTTTTCATGTAAAGTTATGTACTCCTGCGACAAGATGTATCCTCTCTCTCTATCGCCCCTCCTGTCTCTCTCTCTGTCTCTCTCTCTTTCCTCCCAACTGGTCAAGGCAGATGGCCGTCCACCTAGAGCCAGGATCTGCCCAAGGTTTCTGCCTCTAAACGGAAGTTTTTCCTTGCCACTGTTGCCAAGTGCTTGCTCATGGTGGAACTGTTGGGTGTAATTAATAGTAATGAGTGTGGTCTAGACCCGCTCTGTTTGTAAAGTGCCCTGAGATGACTTTTGTTGTGAATTGGCGCTATATAAATAAAACTGAATTGAATTGAACTTCTGCTTATTTTCTCATTGAACCAATTGAGTTGTCTCTTAAACTTCATATAATAGGCTGGTTATTTAATCTAGTGACATCTTATTGGAACAACCACATGAAACTCAAAGATACTTCTAGTATCCTGTGAAATAAAACTTAAAAAACAGACACTGAAGAAACTGAAACCAGAATTATAGACTGATGAATGACTTTAATGAGTAATCACCAGGAGAAGGTTCCTAAGAAAAATGCTCCATTCATGAGTTCATGGAGCGCGCGGGGTGGGCTCATTTGCTTCAACAAACAGTTTAAACTCGCAATAAAATCACAACACGATGACAGCGGCCCAGACGAGACACGCCTGTCTGCTTTTACAGTCATTTCACCGACTGGGGGCGCAGCAGTTACTTCGGCCTTTTCCGTTTGACAGTCGGTCGTCTCCGTCAGGGCCTTCAACCCTCTTGGGTATCCTCCGGATAGGGTTAGTAACGGTCGATGTGTTCAAATCTTCGGCCGCAGCTCCTCCTGGAGACTGAAGTACAGAAAGAGCCGAGGGAACAGAGGGAAAACAGGCGACAAGAAGAGATAGACGGAGTCTGGAAGCGGAATGACAGTGCTGCAGGAACCTGTCCAGGTAGAAACACGTCTTCAGTTCGTTGTCATTAGCGGGGAGCTGAGCATTTATGAAACCCGTGATAGCTTCTCCGTTCCGGCCTCGGCGGCTGGTCTAGTCCGCAGTGTGAGCTCCTCACCTGCCACAGGCCGCGCAGCCCGCCGCTGGAAACACGAAACGTTGGTTCAGCGTTATTGGTGCCAACAGTCCTGTAATTATGGTGTAGTTTGGTCTGTCAAACGTCGTTTGGTTCGATACTTCAACATAATACTAGTCCGTTTGCTAACATCAACCTGATTACATTTCAGATAGATCACGCCAGACTCCTTTTAAAAATCTGCCAGATTGAGCCTTCCGTCTGTGCCTGTTAATTTACAAACTTAGTGTAATAATAGTTGTCAACTCCTGTAATTTGCCTGGTGTTGCACTTCGGTTCGGCTTAGATGTAACACATCTTTTCATTAAGTAAAACAACATTAATTTCGCATGTTGGTGTCACGGGGCTCCTCTCCGTCTGAGGGCGGCAGCAGCGCAAACACTTATTAAAGTTTAGAAGCTGCACAAACACGCGATGGCTGCTTGAATGTATATGCGCCGAATCTCTCAGTGGGAAATATCGATCGGGAAATTGTCTGTTAATCACTTGAGAGTTGATGCCGAGACGTGGAGCAATAGTAATCATCTGTATTTCAAACGGAGTTATGTACCATTAGCGTTGAGGAGGAAATGTGGAGTTGCGCTCCGGCTAACATCGTGGCTAACACCATGGCTTACGTTTAGCCGAGCGGCTTCAGTCAGCAGAAATATTCCCGTTTTAGTTCTTACTAAATATAAACGGGTTGGAGACAGACTCTTCAGAGTGTTGTTCAAATCCGAGCACAGATCAGCTGCAGCAGTGAAGCTAAAGCTAACAGGCTAACTGGTTAGCCCCTTGTTGCTAACGCTAGCTAGCGTCAGCTAGCTGCCGGTGAACAATATCAGTCAGCTGGTTAGCTGCCATGTCAGCCAGAGCCAGCCAACATGAGACAGAATTAAGAGCCTGTAGTTTAGTCTGTAGGTTGAGGTCAGTATAAATATCTGCTGATATACATTTGGGATAAATGTGCGACATCATGACAGACACAACATTAGCAATACCCAAGTAAACTGTAACATTTAATAACGTTGTGAATGTTGTAATTAACTTTTATTTAATACGGTGTTGTATTGAGATGTAGCTAAGTCTGAGTAATCCGATTTTACAAATATCATTCAAACAAACACATGAAAGATCAATAGCAACTCAGTAAACTTAGGTTGATCTCTGCAGATATCTTGTCCATGTAGAGCGACAGTTTAGCTGTGTGATCACTGACCAGCTGTTTGTGAGTGTGTTCAGTCAGTCAGTATGTTGTTGGCTGTCAGTTAGCATCTCCATATTCATTATTTCTGTTGTAACTGTGTGTCGGAGTGTATATTGTTACATCAGTATTATGGAACAGGCAACAGCTTTCTGTCAGTACATGCTTGATAATGTCCAAACCCCAACATTATCATGAGGACCAGCCAAGTTTGTCCCGTGTATGTGCAAATTTACTGAAGCTCCATGGCCAAAACATAGGAAACAAAGGCAAAATCTAGTGGTGCAATAACAATAAGTGATAGTTGCATCAAATCATCAAGATGGTACCACAGATGGCCGCTTCAGTACTGCACTCTCTAGTACTTGTCCTGTTTTTGTTTATGAACACTTACCAGCCACACAGAGACAGTCTCCACCAGCAGGAAAAACTCCAACCTCCTCACAGATAATATTCATCTACTGCAAATACTGTGTATAGATTTGTATGCATGTATATACTTCTGTACATAGCCTACACACAATCCGCTCCTGCACAAATATTTATTTATTTATTCCTACCATTTGCACTTTTTACACCAAAAACTCCTTGTGAACTTGTGTATATATACTTTTTTATATTTTTATTTATGTTGTATGTAAATAATAGTCTTGTTTTTGTGCAGAGAGCAATGGGGAAAAACCGGAGTCAGATTCTTTGTATGCATGAGCATACTTGTCGAAATAAAGCTGATTCTGATTTCAATACAAAATAATAATGGAATCAACATTTAGGAGTCTGAGTTGAACAAAACTGGACACTAATGTTTTAATTTTACATAAATGCAGTCTGTCAACATCATCCCAGGGCCTTTCAACTAATTTAGTACAGTGTTAATTTGGTGAAAAACATTTCTCAATGAGTTTTTTCCACATCTAAGCCAGATGAGCAACAACAGGCCTGGTGATGAAATCTCTGACAGAACGTAGAGTTTGATCTCTAGAACGACTCTACCACACAAATACAGTTAACTCTGTTGCCTTGATTCCAATTACCAATACCTGCCCCCATCTAATGTTAATTAGTTTAATCAGAAAATAAAATGCCAAAAGAAACAACCTTTTGTTTCCCAAAACGTTTTAAGTCAAAGGTTAAACCAGACGAAAGCTAAGAAAGATAAAATGACTAAAACATGAAAAACTAGCAAGCATTTTGTCTGAAGAGGAAATCTGAGGTAGCTGCCAAATCAACAATGATCAGGTAAAACACAGTTCCTCTCAGGTTGGTTGTATGTGTGCATATATATGTTCAAATGTTTCCCCATTTGGCTGCAACCGCGCTGAATTAATCAGTTATCAGTGACACTGCTCACCTGGCTTCTTCAAATGACCAGGAGTACTGATCTGTCTGCCTGGCCCTCTGCCTGGCCCTCTGCCTGGCTCTCTCCCTGTCTCTCTGCCTGCCTGCCTGTCCCTCTGCCTGTCTCTCTGCCTGCCTGTCTGTCTCTCTGCCTGTCCCTCTGTCTGTGCCTCTGCCTGCCTGTCTGTCCCTCTGCCTGTCCCTCTGCCTACCTGTCTGTCCCTCTGCCTGTTCTTCTGTCTGTCTCTCTCCCAGGCTGCAGTGTGGCAGGCTCTGAACCACTATGCCTACCTGGACGCTGTTTTCCTCGCTGAGAGACTCTATGCTGAAGGTAACACCTGTCTGTCTGAACACTTACCTGTCTACTGTCTATCAATCATTATTTTGCTTTGCCCTTCCTATAAAAGTCTGTCCCTTCACCTGTATCTCTCTCAGTGAGGTCAGAGGAGGCTCTCTACCTGTTGGCTACTTGTTATTATCGCTCTGGGAAGCCATATAAAGCGTACCGGCTGCTGAAGGCTCACAGCTGCTCGACACCACAGGTTCGATTCCTGTTGGCAAAGTGCTGCGTTGAACTCAGCAAGTAAGCGTGCACGCACACACACGCACACACACACAAGTTAAGCTAAAATACAGTAGAAACGACCTGGCGTATGTCCATGTGTGCTATGAGGCGGGGCGGTCGGGGCTTACAGTGGAAGAGAACTAGGCAGTAGATCCAGAGTCAGTAGAATCAGTAGATCCGGAGTCACTAGATCCAGCGTGGTAGAAACAGTAGATCCAGCGTCAGTAGAATCAGTATATCCAGAGTCACTACATCCAGTGTCAGTAGAAACAGTAGATCCAGTGTCAGTAGAAACAGTAGATCCAGTGTCAGTAGAAACAGTAGATCTAGAGTCACTAGATCCAGAGTCAGTAGAACCCCTCCCACGCATTAGTGCGGCTGTCACAAAGCCCCCAGGGTCCTCGGTGTGACAGGTTTACTCAGCATCCTCAACATGAAAACAAAAGCGGGTGAAGCAGCTTTAGCTTCTCCATGTCTCACCTGTGGAACAGACTTCCTGAACACCTGAGCTGTGCAGATGCTGCCAGCTTTAAATCAGTTTACTGCAGTAACTACAGACACAGCTTCACTGTGCAGATATTGAATATCTTCATTATATAGGCTCTGTGCGTGCTGCTGTTGATGCAGTTCATTGTTTTATTGCAGTTCTCATGTTTTCCAATATTTTGTTTTTAATGATTATCGTAACATTTCAGTTACTATTTATCAAGAAGAAACGTTTGAAATGAAACTGCTGCTGAGTGCTTCATCCGTCTCTACCTGTCTGTCTCTCAGGCTGGCCGAGGGAGAACAGGTTCTGATTGGTGGAGTGCTGAACAAACAGAAGAGTCAGGATGACATCATCACAGAGTTTGGAGAATCTGCCTCCTTCACACTGTCATTACTGGGACACATCTATTGGTAACAACCCAGATCTCCCAGCAGATCCCTGGTGTCGCAACTGTTACTTGAGCACATAACACAAAGCTTGTGGTTATAACTTTATCAGTTTAGCAAACAGTTGTTATTACAAATTCTGACTATAGACATCCAAACATGCAGTGGTGCAGGTAGATTAGCATATCAGAGGAGTGGACCTGGTGGATTGTTCTTCTTGGACATAATTAGAACAAACACTAAAGAGATGATGATGATCCAGCTCTACATTTCAGATAAAGCCATGTCTCTGGCACAGTGAGCGTCCACACATTTCTGAAACTGCAGGTTTTTGAAACATAAAGACAGAAATAACAATGTGAGTGTCAGTCTGGTTCCATCATCAGTGTGATCTATTAACAAACACAAATCTAGTGGAATAACTAAGAGTTCCTTACATTTCTAATACTTATGGAGGCGACTGAACGTCCCGGCAGCTGCTGGTAGATCTTTGATGTGACATCATCACCTGTAGTCTGCTGTATGTCTGAGCTGCAAGGTAGTGGGGCAAAAAGATGTGTCCTGGTCCAACAAGACAAAAGTCGAACTTTCAGCCTTTGTTATAAAAGATGTGTTAAGTGAGTCCAGCTACTCATCTGTGGAGCAGCAGACTGACGGTGAAGCCTGGGGGGGCAGCATCAGGCTTCAGGCTGCTTCTCCTCAGCTGCTCACAGCTCTTTGTCCTGACAGAAGCAGAGTGAAGATCTACAGATGTTTGGACTCGCCGGCCTCCATCAGAAAGCTGAAGATCCACAGTCCAACATGACGACAAGCCACAGCTCACGTCCAAGTGGACAAAGGCTTCAGAAGAGGACCCTCCCAGTCAGAGCTCAGTCCAACAATAAAGAGCCTGAACACAGGAGAAGCCATCACAGGAACCACAACGTTTCTACAAAGAACAGTGAGAGGAACTCCAGAGTGTAGATGAGCGAAGTCAAAATGTTATCAGATCACATCAAAGATGGAACAAGTCTGATGGTTACAATGTGGTTACTTCAGTCTTCAAGTTTTAAAGTACATTTTCCTGAATGTGTGTCGACACCTGTAACTGTAACAACAATACTCACGTGCCTGTTATATCATGTCATATATCACTTGAATCAATAGCAACAACATGATCACATTAGGAACATTATTAGCAACAATACGATCATATTGTTAATCAAAGCCAAGTTCAACACCTTGTCTGGATTACTCATTTAAACCTCTTCGTCATGACAGGTCAGAGTTACATTTACATCACATATTACAGTTACATTATCTCATATTAGGAGCAGTCAGCACAGGATGAGTAGGTACAGGTGTATGATAATATGAATTTATTGTTACTGCTCAAGTTAAAATGTATTGATGTTTTTAACAGAAACAGCTGCATTTCATTTCGACAGGCCAATAGAGTAAAAGTTTGCATTTGTGTTCTTTGAATGCAACATGAACTGGGAACAAACTAGTCCTTCCAGTCCAATTCTGTGATGCTGTTAATCTCACACGTCACTGACTGACCCGTCTGTCTCTGTCTGAGCAGTAAGACGGATCGTGTTGCTAAAGGCGCAGAGTGTTTCCAGAGAAGTTTAACTCTCAACCCCTTCCTCTGGTCGCCTTTCCAGAACCTTTGTCACCTAGGTAACACACACACACACACACGTACATTATATATACACCAATCAGGCATAACGTTATGACCACAGTTGAAGTGAATAACACAGATTATCTCTGTATCTCTGGCGGGGGGGGCCTAAGGAAGAAACAGTGGTGAACTGGCGACAGGGTCATGGGCAGCCAAGGCTCATTGATGCACATGATGCACGAGCAAAGGCTGACCTTTGTTCTCCGATCCAACAGATGAGCTACTGTTTCTCAAACTGCTGAAGAAGTTCTGATTCTGATAGATAGTTCTGATAGAAAGGTGACAGAATACACAGTGCATCGCAGTTTGTTGTGTATGGGGCTACATCGCCGCAGACCAGTCAGGGTGCCCATGCAGACCCCTTTGCACCACTGAAAGCGCCAACAATGGGCACCTGAGCATCAGAACTAGAGCACGGAGCAATGGAAGAAAGCATCCTGGTCTGATGAATCATGTTTTCTTTTACATCACGTGGATGGCCGGGTGCGTGTGGGTCGTTTACCTGGGGAACACATGGATGCACTAGAAGAAGAAGGCAAGCCAGAGGAGGCAATGTCATGCTTTGTGCAATGTTCTGCTGGGAAACCTTGGGTCCTGCCATCCGTGTGGACGTTATGTTGACACGTACCACCTACCTAAGCATTGTTGCAGGCCATCTACACCCTTTCATGGAAACGGTATTCCCTGATGACTGTGGCCTCTTTGCGCTGTGCCACAAAGCAAAAATGGTTCAGGAATGGTTTTGGGAGCACAAAAACAAGTTTGAGGTGTCGACATGGCCTCCAAATCTCCAGATCTCAAACCAGTCGAGCGTCTGTGGGATGTGCTGGACAAACAGGTCCAATCCATGGAGGCCCCACCTCGCAACTTACAGAAGTTGAAGGATTTCCTGATAAACTTCTTGGTGCCAGATGCCACAGCACACCTTCAGGGGTCTAGTAGAGTTCATGCCTCGACGAATCAAACCAACATAATATTAGGCAGGTGGTCATAATGTTATGTATGGTCAGTGTGTAATTGTTGTGTTTGCTACACAATCTTGTGTTCTGTGTCCAGGAGAGAAACCAGATCCAGATCAGGTCTTCAAGTTGTCTTCTCTGCAGAACTCTTCTATAGCCCCCCCCCCTCCGTCTGTTAGCCCCGCCCAGAACCCCTCCCATCGCCTAGACACCGCCCTCATGGAGACACCACAGGACACACTGGTACCTAAACAAAAAAACCTCTGATGCAGACAATCATTTTACTGATTATTTCAGTCTGAGCAGATTATTGAGACATTAGATGATTGATGATCAGATTGTTGAGGTGGTTCTCAACTGATAATTAATATAAAAATCTGTGTTTACTCTTCAGGAGTTGAATCGTTTGAATCTAGAATCATCTAACGGAAAACTGACATCTGATTTGTCGGTTTCCTACATCGACTCCTCCCTCATCTCACCAGAGACGGGCTCCTTGTTGGGTAACACAGTTTCCATGGCCTCAGCTGCCTCCCTATTGGCTAAACAGAACAAGCCCAAGAGTGGGCGGAGTTTACTTGGAGGACCTGCGGCACTCAGCCCACTGACGCCCAGGTGAGACAAAACGTTGGACCTTCAGCCTGTGTTTCCTGTTCCTGTGTGGCCTCATTGGTCAGATTACACAATGTCACACAACAGACAAAGACAAGCTGACTGCTGACCAGTTCCTGCTGACCAGTTCCTGCTGACCAGTTCCTGCTGACCAGTTACTGCTGACTGCTAACTAGTTACTGCTGACCGGTTACTGCTGACCGCTGACTGCTGACCGGTCACTGCTGACTGCTGACCGGTTACTGCTGATAGATACATAGATACGTAGATACATGCAGTGGGGGAAATAATTATTTGATCCCCTACTGATTTTGTAAGTTTACACCCTTACAAAGACATGAATAGTCCATAAATTTTATGGTAGGTTTATTTTAACAGAGAGAGACAGAATATCAACAAAAAATCCAGTAAAAAAAACATAAAATAACAGTAATAAATTAATTTGTATTTGAGTGAGTGAAATAAGTATTTGATCCCTTACCACCCAGCAAGAATTCTGAGCCCCACAGACCAGTTATGTGCCCATGAAGCACACAAGTTAGTCCTGTCCCTTTAGGAAAGTACTCCTACTCTCAACTTGTTATAGTGTATAAAAGACACTTCAGAATCACAGAATCAGTCACTTCCATTCAAACCTCTCCACCACCATGGGCAAGACCAAAGAGCTGTCAAAGGACGTCAGGGACAAGATTGTAGACCTGCACAAGGCTAGAATGGGCTACAAGACCATCAGCAAGAAGCTTGGAGAGCAAGAGACCACTGTTGGAACGATAATTCGAAAATGGAAGAAATACAAGATAACAGTCACTCACCCTCGCTCTGGAGCTCCATGCAAGATCTCACCTCGTGGGGTAAGGATGATTTTGAGAAAGATGAGAGATCAGCCTCAGAATTACACGGGGGAACTAGTTAATGATCTCAAGGGAGCTGGGACCACAGTCACCAAGAAAACCATTGGTAAAACACTTTACCGTTATGGATTGAGATCCTGCAGTGCCCGCAAAGTCCCCCTGCTCAAGAAGGCACATGTAAAGGCCCGTCTAAAGTTTGCCAGTGAACACCTGAATTTAACTAGTTAGCATTAAGGTCCTGGAGTGGCCCAGTCATTCTCCAGACCTTAATCCCATAGAAAATCTGTGGAGGGAGCTGAAACTTTGAGTTGCCAAGTGACTGCCTCGAAACCTTCAGGATTTGGAGAGTATCTGTAAAGAGGAGTGGACCAAAATCCCTCCTGAGATGTGTGCAAACCTGGTGACCAACTACAAGAAACATCTGACCTCTGTGCTCGGCAACAAGGGTTTCTCCACCAAGTACCAAGCTTGCGTTTTGCTTGAGGATCAAATACTTATTTCACTCAAATACCAATTAATTTATTACCTTTATTTTATGTTTTTTTTCTAGATTTTTTTGTTGATATTCTGTCTCTCTGTGTTAAAATACACTTACCCTAAATTTTATGGACTGTTCATGCCTTTGTAAGGGGGTAAACTTACAAAATCAGTAGGGGATCAAATAATTATTTCCCCCACTGTCCAACGATACATAGATACACAGACTTTAATGATCCCAAACTGGGAGATTTTGATGTTGCAATATATACACTCAAGTTATACAGTTGGTTACTGCTATCTGGTTACTTGTTAGTAACCATCTGATCAGAGACACACGTGATGTGAAGTGAGACTGTTGTATTATCTTTGTATTAGTGTTTCACTGACATTTTAAGATGGACGTCTTTACCTGTCTGTGGGTAGTTTTGGCATCCTGCCCCTGGAGCCCAGCCCTGGAGACCCCACATATCTGCAGAACTACTCAGCTACTATGGAAACACAATCCACAGCCCCTAGCAAGAAGGTACACACATAGACGCACACACAGGAACACACACATGCATGGACATACATGGGAACACTGTCATTTCATAGCTGATGTCATTTGCCAACCAGGTTTTGAACACTCTGATTGTTCACCTGTCTCTCTCTCAGTCTGTCTCCAGGATCAGTCAGTCAAAGTCTGTTTTCAGTCAGAGTGGTAACAGCAGAGATGTACTCCCCATCCCCTTCAACCAATCACAGACCTCCGCTCCTCACACCAGGTAACTAGAGCAACCAATCACAGACCTCCAATCCTCAAACCAGGTAACTAGAGCAATCAGCCACAGACCTTCGCTCTTCCTCCAGGTGAATGTTTCTTGGCTTACCTGTGGGCAGGGTGGTCTTTGTGTCAGCTGTCTAACCTGAGTGTCTCTGGTCAGAAAGAAGCAGACAGACAGGTTGTGACCTGTGACCCTGGTCCCTGACTGTCTAACAACCTTTCTGTCCGACAGCCTGTCTGTCTGATGACCTGTCTGTCTCTCAGTGGCTCCCCTCAGGTCCTCAGTCCCAGTATGTCTGGTCCTCCAAACGTTCAGCCCAGAAGAAGCTCCAGACTGTTTACTAGTGCTAGCTCTACTGCCAAGGTACTGCTGTAGTACAGTCCTGAATTATCATAGTGAGCTGCACTACAGCTTATCGCCTCTGTCTTTGCTCTGCAGGAGAACAGTAAGAAGTTAAAGATGAAGTTTCCAACAAAGATCCCCAACAGAAAAACTAAATGTAAATCTGCAAAGACGTCAAACAGCAGCAACCTGAACGAGAGTCTGGACATCCTGAGACTGGATCCCAGTTTGAGTCTACCAGACACCAAGATCCCCCAGTATCAGAGGGCTGCTGCAGGTAAATATACTACAGAGTCTTCCTGCCACCATACAGCATTACTGCTGACCCAGCATCCCAGGCTTCACTTGCATCTTAACTAAGGACTGAAAATACAAATTCTACTGTTCCCATTAATAATAATAATCAATAATAAAATGGCAGAGTGCAACTTAGGGTTCTTTAAATGGCAATGATACTGCAGTTGCAGAAACCAGTACAGAGTCAGTCCAAACTTGAACCTGAACTGAAGCCCAGTCTGGTTTCAATCCTCAGAACCAGAAGTTCTTCGAACAGATGTACTGTTTGGCGGAAAATCGCTCTGACTGTGTTGCAATCAACGGTGTATATAATCTGTGTATCTGCAGACAGCGTGATGGCATTGCTGCGGGAACTGGGACGTGGTTACCAGGCACTGTGTTCATACAATTGCAGAGAAGCCATCAACATCCTCACCTCCCTCCCTCCGCAGCACTACAACACCGGCTGGGTCCTCACACACATCGGCAGGGCCTACTTTGAGCTAGCAGAATACACACAGGTAACACTCACACGGGGGACTTACCTCACACCCGGATCTTCTGCTGTACCTGTGAAGAGTGGAGACAATGAGCTGTCTCATCCGCAGTGGGTGGGTCTGGTTTCTGTTTGGGTGTTATGATGTCATGTGTTTGATTGCAGGCGGAGCGTCTGTTCAGTGAGGTTCGCAGGATCGAGTCATACCGAGTTGAAGGCATGGAAATTTATTCCACCACGCTGTGGCACCTGCAGAAAGACGTTGCCTTGTCCGCCCTGTCCAAGGACCTGACGGACATGGATAAGAACTGCCCTGAGGTCAGAACTACAACTCTACACCTGCTTCTGAAATACATTAGGAAAAGTACTTATCCAAACACTGAAAACAGCAGCCGACCAGCAGCAAAACTAAAAGTCCATTCAGTCTGAAATAAGCCGACAGCACAACTCGCGTCAGAACCACAGCACTCCGACTTGTCTGAGCAAAATGGCCCCGAGCATGCAGCCGCTTCGTTTCTGTCTCTGATCACCCATCTGTCCCTCTGCAGGCCTGGTGTGTGGCAGGTAACTGCTTCAGTCTGCAGAGGGAGCACGACATCGCCATTAAGTTCTTCCAGAGAGCCATCCAGGTGAGCTGCTGTTACCGTGGTAACAGTGGTTAACATAGCTGGTCTGAGTGAGACAGGTCAACAAACAGTTACCTGTGGAACTTTAAAATAGTTTTCATCTCTCTCTCTCTCTCCCCCCCCCCCCCCCCCTTTCTGACCGATCTCGATCTCTCTCTCTGACCTGCCTGCCTCTCAGGTGGACCCGGGCTTTGCATATGCCTACACTCTGTTGGGTCATGAGTTTGTGCTGACAGAGGAGTTGGACCGAGCACTTGCCTGCTTCCGCAATGCCATCAGAGTCAACAACAGACACTACAACGCATGGTACGGTCACTGGTCATCATTCAGCCATGATGTGAAACACAAAGCCAGTGCAGATGCAGCCCTCGCTGCAGAGCGTGTGTTAAAATGCTTTCCAGCAGCAATAACATGTTTACAACCTGGTACAAACAACGGTTTGGTCTCTGTAGCTAGTTTCCCTGTTCATGACAACTGCACAGGCTGAATTTATATAGAACTCACTCCTTTAAATTAGATTAACACCTAAAGTTATGCAGACTTAAGGGGCGGGGCTTCTATGACTGACAGCTATCCGCTAGCTGTCTGCTGTGTTTCAGCAACCTTGCATCATTCGGCCCCGTCTCACCGCCACCCACTTGACACCTCTTTGACAATTTTTTGTATTAGGCGGAAGTTCCCATGCTGTCAAGGTGGGAGTCACAGTGGCTCTGCCCATGTTGTTATACAGGACATGTGAAGAACACACATCGGCCTCTATGAGCCACATACATTTGGCGCTGACTTCCTGAGCCATCTGGTTACTTGTGGTTTGCGGTTGGCCTCCATCCTGGTGAATAAACTACAGTCATCACCATCATCACTAAAGGAGGCATCGCTAGCTGCTAAAGTTTTTAACTCTGTGACGACTGAGACTCTGAGTGTTGTGTAGAACTAGTGGAAGAGTTCATGGACAGCAGGTAGATAGCTGCTGGTAGATGAGACTCTAGAAATGACTGTCTATGAAACTGTGTGTTAAAACAGACTAAATCTCTCATCACTTGTTGCAACACAAACAAGCTTCTGTGATTCTGCAGCATGTCAGCACATCCACAGAGAGCGTGTTCAGAACACGAGTTCATTCAGATCCACCACCTTCAACAGACAGGCTGCAGTAATCATGGTGGACATACAGCATCCACACATCTTTACACTCCATCAAAATGTGTGTGTGTGTGTGTTTGTTTAGGTATGGTCTGGGGATGATTTACTACAAACAGGAGAAGTTCAACTTGGCAGAAATCCACTTTAAGAAAGCTCTGAGCATCAACCCTCAGAGCTCTGTGCTGCTCTGTCACATCGGAGTGGTATGTTAGCATGTAGCATCCTCCATCCAGAACAACTGCTCTGTTAGCATGTAGCATCAGTCCCCTGCTGTAGAACTGTACTGAACAGTGATGTGTGTGTCTGTGAAGGTGCAGCATGCGCTGAAGAAATCTGATGCAGCTTTAGAGACTCTGAACAGAGCGATCGGAATCGACCCCAAAAACCCTCTGTGCAAGTTCCACCGAGCGTCCATACTGTTCGCCAATGACAAGTACAAGGTAATCAGTACTGCTTGCTGTGACAACCTGTCTCTCTCTCCCTGTCTTTCACCATCATGACTTATCTCCCTTTCTCTGTTAGGATGACCTGTCTGTTTGACCTGTCTGTCTCTCTGCAGGCGGCTCTGCAGGAGTTGGAGGAGTTGAAACAGATTGTTCCCAAAGAGTCTCTGGTTTACTTCCTCATAGGAAAGGTAATCTGTTAATGCTGCACTGTGATTGGCTGCAGCTTGTTTCCTGTTGGTGTCCTGTGTGCAACCTTAAGAACTGAAAATATTTTTAAGTAAATGGTTTTTGACCTGATTGACACCTGGAACATAAAGGTGAGTCACATTATACAGGTAAGGAAGAACACATTATGATGTCAGAATGTGACTCGGCAGTTTTATAGGATTGACCAGAGCGAACGAACAGCCAATCATCTGTTGTCGACAGCGTCCCTCAGAGTTGATAAAGTTTCCTTGTGTGCACATTTTGGCCTGAAGAACAAATCAACAGAGATTTGATCCTAACAACGAGAACGACAACCAGAACACGCTCACTGTAACCCAGATACCCATGTGACTCCGTTCAGTGTCACCTGGCCTCCTGAAACCTGAGCGAGATCAGGTGTCCCTCCAAGCAAAGAGTGCCAGCATAGCTGCCAGTGGGATGCAGCTATGCTTCAGCTGTTTGATGTTATGTGACAGGTCCGTCACCTGTATTTCTGACTGCCTGTCTCTCCCTCCCAGGTGTATAAGAAGCTGGGTCAGACTCACCTGGCTCTGATGAACTTCAGCTGGGCGATGGATCTGGATCCTAAAGGTGCAAACAACCAGATTAAAGAAGCCATTGACAAGAGATACCTGCCAGAGGATGAAGGTGAGACAGGTGATTGATGTGCGACAGCCATCACACCAGTCAGTGGCTGGGTGTCGTGACTGAAGTACTTGTTAGTTGAAGTATTCGAAGTATTAGGTATACGTTCTGCAGTGGAATAGCCCAGTGAGTGTAACTTCACTGATTAATTGATTATTGATTGATCACATGAGCAGAGTGTTGACAATGAAGCTGAACTGTTGGTAAGTGGTAGGTGATCTGTTGGCTGCCTTTGACACTGTCCATCACCAAATCCTCCTCTTTACTCTCACCACACTCGGCTTCTCAGGATCCGTCTCCGCTGGTTCAAGTCGTACCTCTCTGACAGATCAGAGTATCATGGAGGGGGATGTGTCTAAACCTGGCTCCCTACCCACAGGGGCCCCCCCAGGGGTCAGTGCTGGGTCCCTTCCTGTTCTCAATATAACCTCTCTCTGCAATATCATTGGCTCCTGTGGTTTCTCATAGCACTGCTACTGTGACGACACACAACTCTTCCTTTCTTCCCCGCGATGATCAGTCGGTCCCTGGGTGAATCTCATCATGCCTCACTGACGTCTCCAAACCAATGAAGGAACACCACCTCCAGCTCAACCTTTCCCAGACTTAGCTCCTGGTCGTCCCAGCAAAACACTCTTTACACCAGATCAGCATCCGACCAATATCAACTCCTCATTTGCCTACAAAATCAGCCTGGAACCTGGGCGTCGTGATCAATGATGACCTTAGTTTCAATGCTCCCGTGGCCTCTGTTGTTCGGTCGTGTCGTTTTGCCCTCTACAACATCAGAGCGATCAGACCCTTCCTGTCACAGCATACAGCACAGCTCCTGGTTCAGGCCCTCATTATCTCCCACATCGACTCCCGTAGCTCCCGACTTGGCGGTCTCCCCTTATTTACACTCAAACCCCTGCAGATGATCCAGATGCAGCAGCTTGTCTAATCTTCAACTCAACAAAGCCCACGTCATCCCCCTGTTCCGGTCCTTCCACTGGCTCCCAATCACTGCTTGCGTCAAAATCAAGGTCTGACTGGACTCAAACATCTCTCAGCACTTGTCCTTGTTGCTTTTCCAACTAGATCTTTGCTCGTGTTGTACCTGTTCTATATGTACATCACTCATATAGAGGTTTTAGATAGAAGCCTCTGCCACAGTGTAGGACTGTAGGTGGTAACTACACCTGACCTGTACTGCAATACTCCGTACTCTGAGGTGTACACAGCACTCTGATGTGTACTGCAGTACACAGTACTCTGATGTGTACACTTCACTGAATCGATCTGATTGAACGTATCAATACATTCAAATCAGACTCTCTGTCTCTCCACCTGTCTCCCTCTCTTTCTCATCGCCCTTTCTATACCTGTCTCTCTTGTCTCTTGTTAGCAGCCGAGGTGGACGACAGTCAGGACAGCAGTATCATGACGGACGCTGATGACACGCAGCTCCACACAGCTGAGAGCGATGACGTCCTTTAACCCCGCCCCTGCGTTTAATTCCACCCCGCTTGAGTCGAGCCCCTCTCCCTGCTCTGATTGGACGGAGGAGTACTGTTGCTAGGCAACAATCTGACAGACAGCTCTTCAGTTTAGCGTCACCCTGGGCCACCTCCTTGTCCTCTGATTGGCTGAAACAGACTGCTGCTGCCCTGAACTCCCTGCCTCGCCCCTCCTCCTCATTTGTCATTGAGCTCGTCCTATGACATCACAGCTGTTTTTTATGTTCTTTTTATCATCCGGAAATAAATCAATAAAAACATGTAAACACCTTTAAGTGCTGTCCATCTACTTCCTGTTACCATCAGCCAAATTACGGCAGATGTGTCCTGATTGGACCAGGTCAGTGAAGGTGAAATGACATGCTTACCTGTGTAACGCCTGTCACATCTGTTGTTACTAGTAAGTAATTTTAATAATTAATTTAATTATTAAGTCAACAAATTGTTTTTTCTTTTAATTTTCACAATATGTGTTCATGATGAAATATAAATAAAAGTAAATAAATGAGGGTTTGGACTTTAATGCATTAATTCCGATTAATTAATGACAAAAAAATTACAGTGTTAAAAAAAATTGCATTTAATCGCAGTTTGCATTCCAAACAACACAGAACGTTTGTCAGCGCACGATTTCCGAGTACACCGATTACACTGATGCACACGTCAGAGCTCGGTTAACGACTACCAAAAAGGAGGAATCGGATGAAAGTGCGTTGCTAGGACTGATGCACTTCAACCTTTCTGTACCGTCTAAATGCAAAGCATGTTGCAGCAAGCACAGAAACCGCTGGAGCTGTTAGTGCCAGCAGTCCCGGTCAAATGACTGGCTTCAGTCAGTTGTTATAGCCTAATGTTGTGCTTTATAGGAGCAGGTTATTAGCAAAAATTAATAATTATCTACGATAATTATTAATTGAAAGAGTATTATTATTAATAAGAATTAATGATTACGGGCACCACCCTGGTATCAGGGACCAATAACCAACTCAAAAATTCAGTCTCAGGAGAGGGAGTACGTCACGCGGGAGTTTCGGTCAGGGGAAATGACCGCAAGGTTTGAAAAAGACAATGGGTAGTGGCGTCTATGAGCTTAGCCCGTGTGTCTCTAACAAAGGGGTTTAACCAGTGTATACCCGGTGTATGGGTAGGAACGGAGGTGGCCTGCGCACCTTCCTGGTCTGGCCCTTTGATCTTAGACAAATGGAGCGGGTAGCTGGTGGTTCCCATGCCATTTGGGGGTCAGCGCTCACCAGGGGCGCGGCAGAGTAGGTAGGGACGGAGGTGTCCCACATTCCTGTGTGCTCTGGCCCATAGGTCTAAGATAAGGAGCAGCCAGGATGCTAACAGCTCCGTCCAATTGGAGGCTGCAGCCACCAGGGGGGCAGCAGAGTGGGTAGGGATGGATGTGTCCTGCATACCGTTGTGGCCTGGTTCCCAGGTCTTAGACAAAGAGAGCAATTTGTCCAATGTCCAATTTCCCTCCACCTGTCTCACACACACACACGCACACACACAGGTTTATAAATATGAATTCACTCTATTAAATACACAGTGCACTTCACCACGAGACTACAGAAGAACCATGTCTGTGCATATCTGTATGTATATGTATTTAATGTACTGTATATTATATACATATGGTACACAGACACATGTATACTCTTAATGTTCACTGGACAGGACACACTTCAGATCCAAGAGAAACTTTATTGGTACAAAGCACTTAAACAGCCAACAAGCAGAGAGAACAGTATGGTTTGGCACCTGGTATCAAACTGTATTCTGAGTAGTAGTAATGATGGTGGGTGAGAGGTCATCACAGGGGCCTACAGCACAGTCAGAAGCACAGAGGACATGATTGGCTGAGAGAGGTGACATCAGAGAATTCAGCAGATCAGCAGATTTCTATGATTGGAGGGATTTTATGAATTACGGTAATGTGCTAATCCAGGAAGCTAACACAATATTCCAGGCTATTTATCAGTTAGCATGGATTAGCGTGTTCACTGTCTTCCTCAAGATGATGGATCTTAGTTCCTTCTTCTCTACAAATTCCGAAACACCTGGATCCCATAATGCAATTCAAGGACCTTGTGTCCTTCAACCATTGCATTAAACTTTTTCAAGGACTGCTGGAACAAAGAATTTTATTACAATAACTTTATTCACATCAGGAACTGTGTCGGTATTTATCACAACATGGTCGGAGACCCACACACACAATGTGTGTTTAAACAAATACTTTTCATTTTGTGAAGTCAGACATTTTCTTTCCTGGTTATATTTTATGTTTGCATTTGTTTGACTAATTAGCATCTGAACATCGTCATTAAGTGTGTTTACATCATTTAGTGAGAACAAACCACCTTAAGTCCACCTTAAACAAGCTAGGCTAACAGTTTCCTTTTACCAGTCTGTATAAGATAGGTTAGGCTAGCAGTTTCCTGTGTCACCTGTCTGATTAAACTGTGATTGGCTGATAAACTGCAACTGACTGAACTGTGATTGGTTGATAACACTGGGGAACACAATTTTTGTTGAGTTAGGTCTGACAGCTGTTTTTGACTAATTTTTGGGTGCAGAATCCAAAACTGATCTCAGTTTTTCTCTATCACGTCAAGTTTTTGAACTATAGGATCCCCGTTTTCTTAAAACATATGAAAAATACTACTTAACAGATATGTGTTTGTTTTATAAAAATTTTCAAATATTGACATACAATGAAATATGAAAGAAACAGGCATGACTGCAATGTTTAACAGTATTATGTTTTTACAAAGGATATGGCTACTGTAATTATAATTGTGTGCAAGTAGTTAAGGTAAAAATTTACATTTATAGCTCTTTCTGGAGTGTTCAACTTGAGGACTATCGCGTTTGATGCTCCAACAATAGTCAGCCATCATATGTACACTACTACTACTACTACTACTACTACAGCTAATCAGTGGAATTTTGCTTATCTGGAGGGTAAGCTGTGGAGAAAAAATTTGACGTACTAGAAAAAAACTGACTGCAATTTTGGAATCAGCATGCCAATTTTAGTTTTAATCAGCATAAAAATCTAACTCAACAGACTTTTTTTTTCAAATTGTTCCCCAGTGTAATCTGGATGCGCTTGACTGACTAAAACTTGACTTCATAAAATCTCTCCAGTCCTGTTGGTGTGAAGATGACGATCATGATGAAAAAGGCAAAATGACGAATTTCTTTCTTTGATCCATCAGGCAGTGTTCTTGGTAACATGAGGGGGCAGGGTCTGTAGTCACAGACTTGGCCAATCACAGGCCCTGTTTAGCAAGTGAGGCAGACACCTGACAGGAAAAGGAAGCTGTTCATTGATGGTTCTTTGACTTGTTTTTTTTTATGTCTGAACAGGTTAATGTCTCACCTGATCAGCCAGGGTGTTAAGGGGAGGAGCTTCAGCAGCATTAAGGCTTCCAGGAGAGGAGGTGTTGCTAAGGCGAGGAGGGGACGAGTAAGGCTGGACTACAATGTCAGCACCGTGGTCTGTTCGAGCTTTGGCATTCTCTCTGAAGGTCAGTTTCTGACTCTCAATCTGTTAACACACCAGCACGCGTTCAACTGATCATTTATTTGTAAAAACATTGTTACCTGTGATTTCACCTGAACATTAGTTAGGCTGCGGGTTTCTCTGGAAATTACTGTACACTATGTTCAGTAACTGCCTTCATATGTTGCTTATGGTTAGCATGTTGTTAGCATGTTGTTAGCATCTACCTTCTTCTTCCCTCCTCCTGGCACATGAGTGATGTTCTCCAGAGAACCAACTTTAGACTGAACAGCTTTGAAATCCACCTTTTCTGATTTAATGTCCAATTTCCCTCCACCTGTCTCACACACACACACACACGCACACACAGGTTTATAAATATGATAAACACAGTGCACTTCACCACATGAAACTACAGAAGAACAATGTATGAACATAAAGCACAACATGTCCAGTCAGTGTTAACACCACCAATACATCGTGTCCCAGCCTCCATCTGTGTGTGTGTATGTGTGAGAGAGTGTGTTTGTTTGTTTGTTTGTTTGTGTGTGAGTGTTACCTGGTTTGTGGTGGATGTTGTCTTTGGAGCCACACTTTGATGTCACGTTACTGAGATCCATCTTCTTATGAACAATCTGAACCTGCAGGCAGACAGGTAGTACAGGCAGACAAACAGGTAGTACAGGCAGACAGGCAAGCAGTACAGACAGACAGGTATAACAGACAGAACAGGTAGAACAGGCCTCCAAAGATCTGCTGAGGTGTTCAGACCTGGTTCTCAGCAGGCTGCAGGTGTTACCTTGCCTCCTCCAGGTGTGTGTTTGAGGTTCTCGGTGGATCCGACCTTCGACTTCACGTTGCTGAGGTCAGGCATGGGGTGGGAGGGGGGAGGGGGTGGCCTTCCCCGAGCAGAGCCTGGAGACCTAGGGGGGGTCCGAACCACAGCCACCTGCAACACATTATCAGAACCAGAAAGGCCCAGAGTTTGCTTGTGGTTCCCAGAGTTTCCAAAAGTAGAATGAGAGGCCGAGCCTTTAGCTCTCAGGCTCGCTCCCCCATCTTCCTCTCTGCCCCCTCCCCCACTTTCTCTCTCTCCCCCCTCTCTCTCGCCCCCTTTGTCTCTTTCTGTCTCTCCCTCCCCTCTGTCTCCCCCCGTCTCTCTCTCTCTGTCTCCCCCCTGTCTCTCTCTCTCTGTCACTCTCCCCTCCTGTCTCTCTCTCTCTCCCCTACTGTCTCTCTCTCTCCCCTCCTGTCTCTCTCTCTCTCCCTCCCCCCTTGTCTCTCTCTCTCACTTCCCCCAGCTGGTCAGGGCAGATCCAGGATCAGTCCCAGGTGTTAGCCTGTTACAGGAAGTCTCTCCTGCCTCTGTCTCCAGGTGTTTGCTGGTGGTGGAGCTGCTGGGTGTGATTAACAGTAATGAGTGTGGTCTCTATTCTGACTGTAAAGAGCCCTGAGATGACTTTGGTTGTGACTTGGCGCTATATAAATAAAGTTGAATTGAAATTAGAACCCTGGGAGTCAAACCAGCAGAGACCAGCAGAACCATTGAACCCAGACCAGCAGAGACCAGCAGATTGTATGCACAACCAGCTACCAGTAACACAACCAATCAGCCAGGCAGATGGGTAGACAGACAGTAAGACAGACAGACAGGCAGGCAGACAGACAGCTGGTTCCACAGCTGTTCTGACCTTCTTGACGTCTCTGTTCGGAGTGGAGGATCGACTGGCAGGAGAACGACTTCCTGGACTGCTGACTCCATCGACTGACTCTGACAGACAGACAGAGAGACAGACAGGTTCAGTGGATCAGACTGGTTTAAGTGATGTTACTGGCTGAACTGGTGCGTAGTCAAACCTGTGCTCTTGGCTGAAATCATCTTGGCTGCTCTGACGCCCCCTGCTGTCCTGGAGGCCTGAAACACACACACACACACACTCTGCTGCTGTCTAACCAACACACAGTCGTAGCGTCTGTAATACTGAAGTGTGACTGTTGTTCATATACTGTATGTTGCCATGGCGACAGAGTGACTGGTGTTTATTTACCTTCAGAGTTTCTTCAGTTTCCTTCGCAGCTGCTTTTTCTGAGCAAAAGAAGAGTTGGAGGAGGAAGTGATGTCAATATTATGATTTATGTTTTCATTATTTAGAGCAAAGCGATCAACAACTGATCCTGAACCTGACTTATCACTGATTATTACTGATGTTTATATGTTAGAAAAGATGACTAGGGCAGCAAACAGGAAGTACAAACAGAGGTTGAAGGTCAGGGGGTCAGACAAGCATGAGGTCACGCAGAAGTAAACAGGAAGTGTCCAGTCTGTGTCACTTTCAAAACAAGAGAAGGACAACAAGACGTCCCTTTAACGTCCAGTAACATGACATAGAGAAGGAGGAGCAGATGGTGGGAGGGAGGAGGAGAAATAAAGAGGAGGAGGCGCAGACAAAGGTGTGGAAAAGGAGAAGAGGAGGTAAGGAAAGAAAGGAAATGAGGGAGGAGGAGAAACTTTGGGAGGAGTAATGCAAAAAGAGGAGGTTCAGAGTGACAGACCTTTGTTAAGAGGAGGAGTGCTTGATTTCCTAACTGGGGCTCCCTTTTTTACTATAGGGGCGCTTGTTTTCCTGGGTAAAGGAGCCCGTTTTGGAGGAGAGGAGCTGCTTGTTTTCCTCCCTGAGGCAGCTCCTGTGGGTGGAGCTGTGGCTGTGGATGGAGAAAGTGCAGAGCTGGAGACTTCGTTCATCAGAGGAGTGTTTATGTTTTCAGCAGTAACCTGCTGGTTTTCAGTGGACGGTGTGGTACAAGGTGCTTGTTGGATGAGTGTGTTTGTTTTGTCCTCATGCACGTCCAGCTGCTCCTCAGCGTTGGGGTCTGAGCTGCTGGGAGCACTCATTTCTGTGATCTCCACAGGAGGATCAAGCTCCTCTTGTTCCTCCTCAGCTGACAACACTATTGAACTCTTCTTCCTCCCCTGCATCAGGAAGAGAGGAACAGGAAGTTTCTCCCTGAGCCTCCCTCTGTTTCTTCTCCATCTCCATTTCTCCTTCTGTCACCTTCTCTGCATCTTCATCCAACAGGTCTTTCTCTTCTTCTTTCCGTTTTCCTGCCTCCACTTCCTCCTCTTCGTCACCTCCTGTATGCTCCTGCTGTATAGGAGGTGTTGAGATGGAGGAGCAGGGAGTCTCGGGCTGCTCCTGTTTCTCCTCCACCTCTGGTGCCTCCTCTATCTGATCTGCTTTTTCTTCTATCTCCTCTTCATCTGTTCCTCTTTCATCAGGACTTGTGTTGGAGATGCAGGGAATCTCCAGCTCCTCCCTCTCCTTCTCTTTGTCTCCAAGGTGCTCCTCCTCCTCTTTCTTCATCACAGATCTCGCCTGTTTTGCCCCCTCATCCCTCCTCTCTAGATGCTCCTCAGCTCCTCTTATGTTTGGGAGCTTATAATTCAATTCAATTCAATTCAATTTTATTTATATAGCGCCAATTAACAACAAAAAGTCATCTCAGGGCACTTTACAAACAGAGCAGGTCTATACAGTTGTTATACAGACAACTTATTGAGTCGAGGTCTGGGGGGGGCAATAGGAGAAGTAGAAGGAGGAGATGAAGACAAACACTGAGAAACACATAGCATGTACTGTAACAGGTCACCATGGTAACACGGGGTTGCTAATGGTAACAGGAGACAGAGACTTCCTATTTCCATTTCAACAAGCTGAGGTGGAGGAGAAGGATAAGGAAAAGGGAGAGGAAGAGGAGGAAGAAGAGGAAGAGAAGGAGGAAGTGGGGGAGGAAGAAGGAGGAAAAAGAGGAGGAGGAAGTGGAGGAGGAAGAGGAGGAAGAGGTGGAAGAAAAGGAGAAAGAGGAGGAAGAGGAGGAAGAAGAGGAGGAAGAAGAGGACAAGTAGTCTCTCTCTGCCTGTTTGCCTCTGCCTGTCTCTCTCTCTCTGTCTGTCTCTCTGCCTGTCTGTCAGCTAATGAATGCTAAGCTGTCAGTGAGCAGCTGCAGCAAACTACCACAGACTACTGCAGACTGCAGTAAACTACCTCAGACTACTGCAGACTGCTGTAAACTACCACAGACTATGGTGGACTGCTGTAAACTACCACAGACTACTGCAGACTGCAGTAAACTACCTCAGACTACGGTGGACTGCTGTAAACTACCTTAAGGACATGGATGTGACGATAGACAACACAGTCTGATTATTAGATTAAAACTCATCTTTTCTCATATTTGTCTTCATCCCCCAAACACCAACCTCTCATCATGCTCTGCTCTTCAAGGGCCGAGTTTCCTCCCAGGGGGGCGGAGTTTCCATCCATCATAACTCCTACAGATGGAGAAGAGGAGGTGGAGGAGAAGAGGAGTCAGTGAGAATGCTGAGTAATGCTAATGAGGATGATGCAGCAACAAACACAATAAACCCGGTTTCAGTTAGAATTACGGTCACCATCGATCATTTACCCTGACACAGAAGCACGTTCACGTGCCCCTCCCTGTCTGCATCGTTTGATCTAATGCTACATTGGCCTGCAGGCTAACAGGGAGCTGCTGAACGGCGCGCAGAGCGGTGAACCACGCGGTGACAGGCGTGGGGACCGAGGGGAAAATTACACGCCTTATTCACGCGCCTGACGCTTCTGCCGCGGCCACCGCCGAGCCTGCACACAGCGGAGCAGCAGAGACGTATAGAGCAGACAGCAAGACGCAGAGCCAACAGACAGACAGATGGGTAGAGGACAGTAAAGACAGACAGGCCTGCAGACAGACAGATAGACAGACAGGTGGTGCGTGTTTCAGTATCTTACCTCCTGGCTGCTGTCCGTCTGTCTGCTGCTCCACCCTACTGCACTTCCACCTGCTGCCGTTCTCTGAGGAGGGGGCGGGGAGGGGCTCTGCTGCTGATGCAAGCTGGGAGAGGAGGCTGCTGTTACTATGGTAACCTGCTGCATCACTGCACCTTTCAATCGAGAAATCTGACATCTGACATGATGAAAGTGTTTTTGCTGTAGGTACTGTAGGTACTTCTCACAGGTATTTATACACAGCACATTCAATTCAATTCAATTCAATTCAGTTTTATTTATATAGCGCCAATTCACAACAAAAGTCATCTCAGGGCACTTTACAAACAGAGCAGGTCTAGACCACACTCATTACTATTAATCTATTAATTACCCAACAGTTCCACCATGAGCAAGCACTTGGCAACAGTGGCAAGGAAAAACTTCCTTTTAATAGGCAGAAACCTTGGACAGATCCTAGCTCTAGGTGGACGGCCATCTGCCTTGACCGGTTGGGGGGAAAGAGAGAGAGAGAGAGAGAGAGAGAAGTACAATATAGAATAATGACAGCAAATGACAACAAATGGCAGTAGAGGACACGGGGCAGGTTGGTGGAGCCACAGATCAGATGTTCAGCTCTGGAGCCACAGGTATCTGTAGAGAGGTACAGAGAGAGAGACCAGAGAGAAACAAGCACAGCACTAGGGGAGAGAGGACACAGAGTTAATGGTTATTCTGTGATGGTTAAAATGAGTTTGAGGAGAGAGAGGGAAGAGGAGGAGTATGGAGACGATCATGGGATGTCCCCCAGCAGCCTTGGCCTATAGCAGCATAACTAAGGGATGGCATGGAGGGGTAGTTTAGACTATGGGTGTAGTTGGCATGGTACCTAGAACTAACTGTAAGCTTTGTAAAACAAGAAGGTTTTAAGCTTTACTTTAAAAGTAGAGAGGGCATCTGCCTCTCGGACCCAGACTGGCAGCTGGTTCCACAGGAGAGGAGCCACTTTTGGAGAGGATACTCCTAATCTTAGCTATGTTGTGCAAGTGAAAGAAGGCAGTCCTAGTGACCTGCCTAATATGGGACTGATAGGACATATCCTGGTCAAATATGACTCCCAGGTTCCTCACGGTAGAACTGGAGGCCAGGGTAACACCATCCAAAGTGACTGCGAGGTCAGATAACTTCTCTCTGAGGTGTTTAGACCCAAACAAAATCACCTCAGTTTTGTCTGTATTTAGAAGCAAAAAATTATAAGTCATCCAGGCCTTAATGTCTGTCAGACATGTCTGAAGTCTGACTAATTGATCTGTTTCTTCCGGTTTCATAGATAAATATAGCTGTGTATCGTCTGCATAGCAGTGGAAATTTAGGTTGTGCTTCCTAATAATATTGCCTAGGGGAAGCATGTATAGGGAGAACAACAATGGTCCAAGCACAGAACCCTGTGGAACTCCATGATTGACCTTTGTGTGCACGGACGAGTCGTTATTAACATGGACAAACTGGAATCTGTCGGCTAGATAAGCTTTAAACCAGCTTAGTGCTGTTCCTTTAAAGCCAATGACATGTTCTAGTCTCTGTAGTAGGATATTCTGATCGATGGTGTCAAATGCAGCACTGAGGTCTAGCAGGACAAGTAAAGAGACAAGGCCATTGTCAGATGCTATTAGGAGGTCGTTGCTAACCTTAACCAATGCTGTTTCTGTGCTGTGATTTATTCTAAATCCTGACTGAAATGCTTCAAATAAACTGCTGCACATCAAGTACTGAGTGCAGTAAAACGCTGCATGACCATCATTGTCTTTATCGCTGTCACCATCATCACCGTCACCACCACCATCACCGTCACCACCACCACCACCATCACCATCACCACCATCACAGCATTGACTGTGTTGAGGTTTGTCCAGCCGGAGGAGCTGTGACACCAGCACACTCCTGTCACATGACAACATGAATTATTCCACTCATGGTAACTCTGGAATGATATCAGAAAACTCTGTTGATTGATCACTGATCAGTTGGTTTCCATGTGAACAGAAAATCAAGTTAATGATTAGAAACATGTCTCTGAACCCGAAGCAGAAAGTGGGGTCAGGAGGTCAAATTCATCTTGTCCAGCTAATCACAGCTGTCCTCACACTGCTGACTGCATTGGGTCAGAGGTCAGACCAGATGTCAGCAGCCTGTGAGGTCTGAGCCCAGTCTCCATGGAAATGGCCTGGAGTTGATCCACTCAGGATCTGATTGGATCTGACACCAAGTTCAATTATTATGGAGACCAGGCAGACAGGACAGGACAGATTTATTGATTGATTTATTGATTTATTAGGTATCAGACATCAGTGGACACACAGGGCTCACAGCTCAATGTTCAGACTAGGTGTTGCTGCTCACACACACTCAGTAGGCGGTCCCATCAGAGGTTACTGCAGAGATTTACAACACACACACACTGCAGACACACACACACTACAGATACACACACACACACACACTACTGACTCACACTACAGACACACACACACACACACACACACACTACTGACTCACACTACGTACACACACACACACACACTACAGATACACACACACAGTACAGATATACACACAAACTACTGACTCACACTACAGACACACACACACACACACTACTGACTCACACTACAGACACATGCACACACACACTACAGATACACACACTCAGGCACAATAACAGAGGTGGGTTGAGGGGGGAGGAGCAGTTTGTGGTTTGTCCTGAGTGTTTCCCTCTACACAGACCTACAGCTACAAACTAGTCTAGGGTTACTATGGTTACCACTGTTACTGTGGTTACTATGGGTACTATCTATCTTGGGTACCATCTATCAGGGCCACGCCTCTAATGGCTCTGGACTCTTATTTAAATCAGGATATACAGTAAAGTCTGCACAGTGCAGATGTGCACCAGACAATTACAATTAATGATAAATATATATTTCCATCTGTTCATGCTCTGTACAGCATCCAACTCCTGGGAAGTGCTAATACTAAAAGTACAAAAACACAGTATCACACATGAAAGATAAAGTCCTGGAGTATGTCGAGATGCACCACAGTGGACGTGTGTGACTAAATCACAGCTCAATATGTTTTTCTTTTAATCTAAAAATCTCAAATTTTATTCAAAATGAGTTTTAGTTTTCAGAGATCTTTACATTTCTCACACTGTGTTGTAGAGAGTGCTAAAACCCTCAGAAGTTATTATTTTGAGTTTGTTGTAGCGCCCCTTGGTGGCAGCTCTGTTCATGTTGAAGAGGAGCTTCAGCTGCAGTGATGAAGCTCTGGTTATTAGAGACTTGTTGCAACTTTTACATTATAGATATATGCCTATATTTTATATAAAGCTTGGCTTTGGATTGTATAACTTGCCTATAACAGTCTGTGTTTTAAACCCACAACACCCCGAACTAAATATTAACTGTCCTCTCTTGTCATACTTCCAACAGATGCTGCCTCGGTGAGGACACTCAGCACCTCCTCTTCTCCAGAAAGCAGGGAACTCGTTTCAGTCTGAGCTCGACCTCTTGATGTGATTGAGTCGAGGAACACTTTGCTGAATTCTGAAAATGTTCTGATCATCATCCAGAGTTCTGCTGCAGCAGAATGGTAACTAACAGCTAATGTGTGTGTGTGTGTGTGTGTGTGTGTGTGTGTGTGTGTGTGTGTGTGCTGTTAGCTCTGTTAAGAGAAAGCTGGTGATCAATATTACAATAAAGACAAATATAGCTCATCAATACATAAACTCTTTGATTATTGAACCAGAACAGTCCAGCTGCCTGATGTCACAAGTGTTTGTGATTGGTCGAGCACATGAAGTGGGGCGGAGTCAGGCAGAGTCATCCCTTACAGGTCTCCAGCTGCTTGGCTACACAGTTCAGTCTTCACAGACTGTGATTGGCTGGTCTGATGTGATCTGTTGGTTTAATCAGGTCAATGCACAGAGTAAAGCCTCTGATTGGCTTAGTGGCAGCACAGGCTGAGGATGGACGGTTGTCAGAGGTTGGAGGACTGTTTGATGCTGTGGAAGGACACTCTGCTGGGCGAGGTAGGCAGTGACGTGGCACGCACTGCCCGGCTCCGGAACGAGTGACGGTCCTGCCAACGAATCCAATGCTTCCTAACCGCAGAGCGCACCTGTGCATAGACAGACAGGTACAGATGCTGCATGATAAACAATCATCAGTCGTTAGAAGCGGAGTGCAGAACCATGAAGAACAAATGGAATAAAAGGAAGAATCACTTACCTCGCTGTTGAGGAAACAGTAAAAAACAGAGACAAAGAAACCCTGTAGAGACAGATGGGGAAGGCAGTTAGCTGCTAACTGGCTGTTAACAGCATTAACTGGCTGTATGACAGTGGTAACAGACTGCTAACAGGCTGCTAACTGACAATCACATGTTTATGTTTT
Organism: Datnioides undecimradiatus; assembly: GCA_008933995.1. Taxonomy (NCBI): domain Eukaryota; kingdom Metazoa; phylum Chordata; class Actinopteri; order Lobotiformes; family Datnioididae; genus Datnioides; species Datnioides undecimradiatus. The sequence goes on along the minus strand of WARS01002847.1, from coordinate 190,495 downwards.
TCTGTAATCTCCTTCTCGTAACTCATGAAATTACTTATCCAACCTACATTCATGGAGCCCCAGTGGACGAGGACCCCCTCCCACTCTAAAACCCTCTGGTGTAGAGATTAGGTCTGGTTTAATCTTAAACCTAGTCAACAGAAATCAGACAAACCTGGAAGGACTCCAAAATGGAGTTGAAGTAGATGAAGACGATCTGTGCGACTTTGTCTTCTCCGCCCGGATTCACAAAGAACAACATGTAGGTGATTCCTAACAGAGGCAGCAGCACTAGAGTTGCCTTGACCGCCTTCCTGCAGGATCGACAACAGGGTGTGTCATCATCAGAGAGCAATCCAACAGCTGCACTCACTTACTGTTTTACATGTCCAGCCTGATCTCCTCTGCTGCTGCTGAGTGTGCAGCTTACCTGATTGAGGGGACTTCCTGTGCTGTGGCTCCTACCTGTACTGGATGGTCTCTGAGGTAGTTGATGCCCTCAGTTTCGTCATCAGGATCCGAACGATGTTGAACAGAAAGACAAAGTTAATCTGAGAAGAGAAACAACATCAGGGCTATCAGATCTCAGACTGATGCAGGGAAACTAGCTCATGCTTTTGTTTCTTCTGACTGGATCACTGCAGGTCTGTGCTATCAGGCTGTCCCAACAGGTCTTTGAGGACCCCCCAGCTGATCCAGATCCAGCACTGACAGGAACTCAGAGATCAGGTCTCTACTGTATGAGCTCCTCTACCCCAGCTTCCTGTAGAGTCCAGAGTTTAAACTCTTTCTGCTCACATATAAATCCCTGAATGGTCAGACACCATCTGATCTGAAGGAGCTCACTGTCCCCTATTACCCCTCCAGATCACTGCGCTCCCAGAATGCTGAGCTCCTTGAGTCTCTAACCTGAGAATGGGAGGCAGAGCCTTCAGCTACCAAGCTCCTCTCCTGAGGAACCAGCTCCCAGTCTGGGCTCAGGGCCGACCCCCTCCATGTTATAGTCCTAAACTTCTTGTTTGATAAAGCTTATAGTTATGGCTGGCTCAGATGGGCTCAGGTGAGCTCAGGTGGGTTCAGGTAAGCCCTAGGTTATGCTGTTGTAGGCCTGCAGTAGTAGTAGTTCTAGTATGTAGTGACACTGAAAACAGGATGGTGTTTTACCAGCAGGACCAGGATCATGGGGCCTTGGTAGATGTAGTCTGTATAAACTCCTGCTCTCTTTCCAAACCAGCACCTGTCAATCAAAACACAACAGCAAATCAGGTCGCTGCTTCTTGACGTCACAGAGTCCTCCTCTCAGACTTGGCTGCCAGGTTTCTGTTCTTAATCACAGCTGAAAGTACTAACCTGCAGGTTGCCATAGCAACCTGCTGCTTCAGCAGATAATGTGTGAGGTGACGGGGACAGGTGAGTTCAGGTGTTCACCAGCACAATAAGTGGACAGTAGCTGCTCGTTTATGATTCTGATCATGTGACTTACTTCTCGTTGTCATAGTAAAGCTTCCCAAAAGCCCAGGCCACTATGACAGGAAACGGAATACCTGTAAACAAACAGGTGCACAGGTTAACTGACAGGGGACAGGCAGACAGGAAGGTAAACCAGTAGACAGGTAGACTGACCCCAGCCAATGCAGATGAACATCCACTTCCTGAGCCTGTCGGTAGAGTAGGTGAGAACAACGGCGGTGTGAAGATAGCAACCTTCACCAAACATCCAGAAGAAGTTTGTCACATGGAAGTAATTGTACCCTGCTGTGACCAGCCTGCACCACACCTGTGGGGGAGGAGCATACAGTTAATGGTTGTCTGTCTGTCTGTCTGTCTGCCTGTCCCTCTGTCTGCCTCTCTCTCTGTATCTGTCTCTGTCTCTATGTCTGTTTTGTTGCCATGGTAACCAGTGTGAAAGAAATACACCTGCCCAATATGATGTCAGTGTGATGTCAAGAGTAAAAGGGTCACAGTCTTAAGGTCACGGTTGTTTCAGATTATCACCTTGTTTCCATGGTGACTGTCATCATTGCGGTTACCTGGTTGCTCTCAGTAACAGCAGGGTTCATCGTTAACTGGACTATAAACCAGGTGGCGTTCCTCAGGATGAATGCGGAGATCAGGTTCCAGTGGATGATGTTCCTCAGACAGCGAATACTCCTGGAACACACACACACACACATATGTAAGTGTGTGTGAATCGTGAGTCTCTGAGTCATGTCTGCAGGTGTGTCATCCACCTGTTGGAGGCAGTTTGTATGTAGCCTGGGAGGTGAAACCTGAGGTCATGGTCCTTAGCGAGTATAACCTCATAACAAGGTGTGATGGTTGAACCATGGAACACCTGCTCACAGGCTGAAACGTAACTGTGATGGACTGACTGACATCTTCATCATCATCATCATCATGTTCATTACCACCATCGCCATCTTCATCACCATCTTCATCATTACCATCATCACCATCACCATCATCTGTCCTCTGTAATTGTAACTGCTTGTTTTAAGTGCTTTATAAATAAACTTTATTGTCACCATGACTAATACTGATAATAATAATAATAATAATAATAATAATAATAATAACGATATTAATAGTTCAGCATCTGTTCGTTGACAGATTAATCCTTCATGCACAACACAGGAATAATGATTTCCAACCTAAACTATTGAAATTAGATGGAAAATTACAAATTCCTACAAAACTTTCCGTGTGACAGCCAAACTAAGAGCTAATCAGCTCTTTGATCAGGCAAGAGCCAGGCGTTTCCCATCATGCCCTGGGTTTTGCAGTCGGGGGAGAGCAGCTGCGGCGCCTGGCTGTGAAGCCTGCAGCGCCTCGATCTTCTGAGATTATCGTTGTCCATTAGTTTATGATGTCAGAGCAAGTCGGGCTCAAGTCGGACAGAAATCTAACCGGCATGCATTGTGCGGCGATCGGCGGTGATCGATTCTGCGCAGGCCTGGCTCATCTCCAACGAGCCTATTATCATGTGTGATGGAGGATCACACTGTCTCCCACTATGCCGTCCGGCCGTCCAGGACACACCAATACAACGACCCTCTCTCTTCCCCGGGAGAGAGTTTTTATAAACCTCCAGGCCCAGCTGCTACTGCACAACAGAGAATGGAATTAGTTCTTGATGTCAAGCACCTGTGCCAGGTGCTGCATCCATGAGCCACTCCCCATCCCTCTCCCACAGCTGACGCTAAGCCACACCCTGCTACCACAATGAGATTGATCACAATGAGAGAGCATGTGTGATGGGGCAGTGATGGATGATCACACTGTCCCCTGTAAAACTGAATTTGAAGGTCAGACCAGATGGTTCAATCAATCCATCACATTTTTTTCATCATTTGATTAATGTTTTATTATCATTTGAATAACTAACAAGAAACTAACAGCCAAACACTGCAAACACAATGAAAACATCAACAAACTCTGTAAACAGTGATATTGACCATGTGATGGTTGCCATGGATGCCAGGTGCTCAGTGACTTGGCTCGTGTCAGTGCCAGTCAAGTTCAGATAAACTCAATGAAAAGTGTTGAGTGTGAGTGAAACTTCCATTTCGCTGCTGTTGGTTGCCGTGACAACTCATTGTACTGCAGCGGAGTTCAAACAATGTAATCCTACATGTTCATTTTCACAGAGCAGACCTACAGAAACGCAGTTTATTCCAGTTATACCTGACATGACTCATCTGCTGGGACTCTGAGCTGAGGTCAGTTCCACTGATGAACCATTATAGTGGAAACCATAAAAACCTGGAAAAACACTGCGTTTATGTGAACATGGAATCAGGAATACAGTCTCATGTCAGCTTGTTACAGTTCCTGCCCACTGAATTTACAATGACAACACTTTGAATGAAACACTAAAAACCACAAACAGCTTGAGATGTGACACAAAAATAGAAAGAAGCTTCGTTTCATCTGTAATCCTCCAACTCTGTTTGATCCTTAATCCTCCAACAATGACTGGACATTACCCAACACACACACACACACGCACACCCACACACTCTGGCTGCTGATTTGTTTGTTTCTCTGCGAGGATCAAAGGATGAGACAGAATCTGGATCCTTCAGGTTCATTAGAGTCTCACTCAGCTGATGGACCAACTGGTCTCAGGTCAGTTTTCCTGCTACTTCATTTCACCACAGACTCAGAAACAGACTCACGACCTGAGCCCAAACGTTGAACTCAAGACGATTTATATAGTTTAAGACTTTTGAGAAACAGCTGATGCTGGTGACCTTGAAAGTTATTAGAAATCTGGAATAAACTGGAGAGTTGGCAAGTCCCCGAACCTCACCTTCTTCTCTAATTGGCTCTGCTCAGGTCTGTTCTCCTGTCTAACATCACATGTGTGAGACAGACCTTGATCTGGACTCAAGGGAGGACTCAGACCTGACCCTGCTCGGCCCGGCTCGGCTCAAGTCAGTGAAGACAACACTGCCTGAGTATGTGCTGAGATGATTCAGTCAGGATCTCAGAACTACAGGCTGTGACTTTTCATCTTTGCTTCCAAGCTAAGCTAACAAGCTAACAAGCTCTATTGTTTCTTTAATAACGCTGAATGAGATGAATGTGCTGATGACAGGTATACAGATAGACAGGTGAGCAGACAGACGGGTGAGCAGATAGACAGGTAAGCTGGCAGATAGGGAGTTACCTCAGTCTCATGAAGAGTGTGAAGGCGAGCAGCAGTGCTCCCAGAGAGATGCAGTGACCCAGGTAGTTGATGATAACAGCCACCTGATAATGAACTTTACTCTTCCTCTGAACACAGAACACACAGAAACACAAAGCAGTTTGTTAGTTTGTTTGTCTGTTCTCCAACAGGTCAACACAGAATCAGATGCTCTGCAGAAACAAACAAAGGACACAGGTAAAGACACAGTCATCAATCACCTGTTTTAGATGGAACTTCATCTGCGATCGTGAATGCGCTGGTTGTGAACTTATCAATAATCAAAAGTTGCTTCCATGTAAATTATGAGCACATTAATAAACGGTCATGAACTCAGCTTCCTGCTCCTGGTGACCCACCTGGAGCCCCACCCACCTGCTGTTTCTCCTACACACACCCCTCTGCTTACACTCCAATCAGTACCTGCCAAGTTTTCCCGCCTGAAAACTGTCACACTGATGTGTGACAGTACGATCTGGCCAAGAATGGACCCAGCAGAATTTCAGCACCTCTGTGCACTGGTGGACAAGCAAGGCTCCACTCTCAGTGTTCATCAGAAGGAGATGGCCGCAGTGACCCAGCATCTACAGGTGACAGCGTGGATCGCCTGTCAACTCAGCTACAGCAGCTTCAGGCCACAGCTCTGTCCACTCAGGCAGCTTCTTCTCCACCGCCACCTGTTCCTCTGGCTGCCCACCCCAGCCCTGAGCCATGCCTGCCTCGTCCCAGTCATTACAGCAGTGAGCCCGGCCTGTGCTGTTCCTTTTTGTCACAATGTTCCCTGATGTTTGAAGTACAACCATCCACCTTTCCATCTCATCATTTCCGCATTGCATATGTCATTATACTTATGGATGGGAGAGCAAGGGAACCTCGGTGTGGGGAAGCCAATTCTCCTATTTGCACCTCCCTGGAGAGCTTCACTCAGGAAATGAAGAAGGTATTCAACAGGTCCATCAGTGGCAGAGAGGCAGCTCGAGTCCTACTGCAGACGCGCCAAGGGAGGAGGTCCGTCTCTGGTTATGCTATTGAATTTCGCACATTAGCTGCCAATTGCTTCTGAGATGTGAATGCTCAGTTTGACACCTTTTTGAATAGACTCTCTGAAACTATAAAAGATGAGTTAAAACCCGTGAATTACCTGCCACATTAGACTCGCTCATTGATCTCGTCATCTGTATCGATACCAGGCTAACACAGAGGCAGAGATTGAGAGACTAGCCGGACGTCGTCAGTTTTTTCCCTGCAGTTCTCCAGTAGCAGAGTTAGTTCCAAGCCCTTTGGATCCCAAAACCAAGACGGTGGACCGGACCCGGTTATCTCCTACAGAGCGGCAACAATGCATCACCACAGGGTCTTGCCTTTACTGTGGTCAGCCAGGTCATTACGTTGCCTCCTGTCTGTTAAAAGCCGCTTGTAGTGTCTGCTGGGAGTCTGGAGATGGACTCTGCCAAAGTCAAGGCAGTGTTGGAGAGCCCTCAGCCCACCACCCAGAAGGAGCTTCAAAGGTTCTTCTTGTCATGGTCAAGTAAAAGTTGTCAAGTTTAGTTTCATTTCTGTGTTCATCTTGTCTTGTGACTTCTTGTTTTATTTTGAAAGAACTAACTTCCCTCTCGTTTCAGGTGGCTTGCCCTCCCTCTTGTGTTTCCCGCATGTCTGATTGTCTTCCCCGCCCTGATTGTCTTCACCTGTGCACCCTATCCTCTTGTGTATAGTCCATGTCTCCCCGTTTTGTGCCAGTTCGTCTCGTCTGATCACAGAGAATTACTAGCGTCAAGTCAATGTCCATGCTACCGTTTGATAAGTATTATTGCCTTTGTCTGTTTCATTTGCACTTTGCTTTTGTTGTTACTTTGTCAGAGTTTGTAGTTCCTCGAAAAAGTGATTTTGATTCCTGTGTTTTCCTCGTAAGAGCAATTTTGTGTTTGTGTTAGTTTGGTATTTCCTCACAAGAGTGATTTTGATTTCATTTTGGTTTTCCTCATCTGAGAGATTTTTGTTGTTACTTTATAAAATAAACTTTGTTCTTATTTTCGACCTCTCGTCTCCTGAGTCGTGCATTTGGGTCCTGTCTGCCGGTCTTGTCACTTCTTCTCTCACCATCTAACCCTAACCCAAAAATCAGCAAACAAACAGGCCTAAACCTATCAAAGACGAGCATGGAGTCACGAATGAGTGAGTGTTGAAAACGTCACTGTGAGCGTTAACGTGCAGAGAGATCAGTGTGAACCATCTGGACCCTCACATAGAGTGTGTGTGTGTGTGTGTGTGTCCGTGTCCATATGTTCAGTCATGCCGTTCTCTTACCCACTGAGAGAATATGTCACCCATTTCCTGCTCTCCTCTGATTGGATGAAACAGTTGGCTGCTGGCCAATCATTGAGTCGTGATTAATTAGAGAGAAAGGCGTGTGTGTGTGTGTGTGTGTGAGCGTGTGTTGGTTTGGCTTGAGTGTGTGTTGGTTTGGTGTGAGTGTGTAAGGAGAGTGATGAGTTTCACAAATATTCATTATCAGAGGATACACACATCCTTACGCACACACACACACACACACTATAGCTTTTAGAATTAGGGTTGGACACAGGCGCCTGAGAGAGACTCACAGGCAGACAGACATACAGTTAGAGAGACAGGCAGACAGCGAGATATTCGCGGGGTTGTGCAGTGTGAATTCATCCCCCAGGGTCAGACTGTCAGTGGAGAGCTCTGCTGCACCGCTCTGAGGCGTCTGATGGAGGAGACTCAGCACCAACCACCTGAACTGTGACAGGTGGAGCTCTGCTTCTCCATCAGGACACACAGCACTGAGAACACACACAGTGTTTTAGCTGCAGCAACACAATTGCTGCTCTCCACCCACCCTGCAGACACACACTTCTCCTCCTTGTGTACAGACAAAACTGAGGGGATGGTGTTTGGTCCTAAACACCTCAGAGACAGGTTATCTGACCATAGAGTCAATCTGGATGGCTTTACCCTGGCCTCCAGCTCAACCCTGAGGAACCTTGGACTTATGTTTGACCAGGACATGTCCTTTCAGTCTCACATTAGTCAGGTCACTAGGACTGCCTTCTTTCACCTGCACAACGTAGCCAAGATTAGGAACATCCTGTCCCAAATTGACGCTGAAAAACTAGTCCATGCATTTGTTCCTTCAAGGCTGGACTATTGTAATTTCTTGTCCTTCTCCTTACCTACAAGACCCTTAATAGCCAAGCTCCACTGTACATAAATGAGATGCTAATTCCGTATTACCCCAACAGATCGCTGCGCTCCCAGAGTGCAGGTTTGCTTGTGGTTCCCAGAGTTTCCAAAAGTAGAATGGGAGGCTGAGCCTTTAGCTATCAGGCTCCTCTCCTGTGGAACCAGCTGCCAGTTTGGGTTCAGGAGAAGACACCCTCTCTACTTTTAAAATAAAGCTTAAAATCTTCTTGTTCGACAAAGCTTACAGCTCTAGTTATAGTTCTAGTTATCATGATAACTGAACCCATAGTTAGTCACAGTTACTCCTTAATGCCACCCCCCAGTTATGCTGCTACAGGCCTTGGCTGCTGCAGGACGTCACATGATGGTCTCCATACTCCTCCTCTCCTCTCTCTCTCCTCAGACCCATCCTCTCATCTGTAAACCATGTCTACCATGTCTCTGTGTCCTCTCTCCCCTTGTACTGTGCTTGTTTCTCTCTGGTCTCTCTCTCTCTGTACCTCTCTACCTGTGGCTCCAGACCTGAACATCTGATCTGTGGCTCCACCGACCTGCCCCCTGTCCTCTGCTGCCATTTATTATCATCATTGTATTATTATCATTATTGTCCTGCTAACAGCAGCCATAGTTAGGACTCTGCTGCTCTACCATTCTGTCAGTTTCATCTTCATGTTCACCTGTATCTCTGTCTGTGATGTGTTGTGTTCTCTCTCTCTCTCGCCCCTCCTGTCTCTCTCTCTCTCTCCCCCCGCCTGTATCTCTCTCTCTCCCCTCCTCTCTCTCTCTCTCTCTCACCCCAGACGGTCAGGGCAGATCCAGGATCAGTCCCAGGTGTCAGCCTGTTACAGGAAGTCTCTCCTGCCTCTGTCTCCAGGTGTTTGCTGGTGGTGGAGCTGCTGGGTGTGATTAACAGTAATGAGTGTGGTCTCTGCTCTGACTGTAAAGAGCCCTGAGATGACTTTGGTTGTGAATTGGTGCTATATAAATAAAATTGAATTGAATTGAATATAATTATTGATCAGAGTGTATTGATCAGAGTGTATTGACGGGACTCACCAGGACGATGATCTCAGTGCACTGACTGTAGTTTCCTCGAGGAGCCCAGCTGCCATTAAGCTGACACTCTCTGTACACCCGGTCTGAACGCAACACACACACACATGCAGGAGAGATGATGAGGTAATTATCTCATTAAAACATTTTCATAAACCCTTATGACTTCACAGACTTAAAATGCTGATGGAGATCACAAATTGAAAGTCACACAACACTTAGTGAGTGACATCATGAGTCATGTGACTGAAGCATCAGCTGGGCCTTTTGACTGGAGACTGACGTCTCTTCTTCTGTGGTGGTTTAATGGCAGCGGCTGGCAGACCAGCTCCACCTGCTGTCTGAGTCCATCAGTGAGCTCACAGCAGGACACTGCCCACAAACAGCCAATCAGGGTTGATTTTGAGCTTCTGGAGCTTCAGTTAAAATTAGAGCTGAAACGATGAATCAATTAATACTGCAATAGATACTGCAATCGATTAATCAACTCGAATCGATTAAAAACATTATTCAATTACAATTTTCCTGAATTGAAGATTCGTTTCCTTAATATGCTGCCGCTGTTGTGTTTCACACAGATGCTTATTGTGACGCACATGACGCCAGGATCGCCACAGACAACATGGAGCGAAGCTCAGAAGAGACAAGGACAAAAAGGCAGAAAATGTCTAAAGCAGAGGTCACTAACTGGCGGACCGCAGCCCGGGTCCAGACCCAGAAGCTGTCCCATATGGCCATCCCACGTAATACTTCTCAGCCAATCAAGTCTGTGCATTTCAGGCTGTAAACACTGTGACACTGTGACTAAGACAGAGTAAGACAGAAAGGGAGAGACAGAGAATACTGCGCTTGAGGAAGTTGAGAAAAAAAGATGAGTAAGACAGAGAAAGGGGGAGAGAATAAGGAACAAATGGCGCTCTCCAAAAAAAGAAAAGTGGACAGCGAAAACAGAGCATTAATCCGAAATGGACTGCTACTGGACTGCCAGGCAGCTTTCTCCACAATGAATATAATCAAAACTAAAGATCGCTCCAGACTCAACAATGAGCACCTCCATATGTGCACGGCCCTCCATTCAAGCCCAGGTTTAAAATCCTGGCAGGACAAGCTAGATCTCAATTCTCTCATTGAGCAAATAAAGTGGGAGAGTTGAATATAAGAGGGGAAGAAGGTGACCCTCTAAGGCTGTTCAGCTGTTAAGATGTGTTGAGATTTATAATCTGTAAAATTGGTTGAGACTGTTAAATCGACATGTTAAACAAAAAGGGGAAATTCAAGCTTTTCCGTCCTTTAGTTTTATTTTTCTGAAGTTAAGCACTTTATTTGAACATGTACAACTTTCACATTTTATTTATTTGCTCTTATTTTGAAATGCAGCCCTACTTTTATTTAGTAAATGAGAGAACATTATACATATCAGCAGTCATACGTTCAGTTCTGTGTTACCTGACAATAAAAATTGTCAAAATGTTTTTGAATTTTACTGAATTCATTTGATTTGACTGAGGTATTGATTACATGCAGATGTGGATACAACTACTAGTCTACTTAAATATATGTAATGTACTTAAATATATATAACTTTTATACTTTCAGAGGTTGTTGTTTCAGTTGGTTCTGGAATAAAAGATGAATTGTTTGTCATTTTCAGACATGTCTTTTTCACATTTTTAAATCTCAATAATAATAATAATAAATATTATCATTGATTCTGTATCCTACAGCAAATATAGTAGAGCTGCAAGCCAACCGATGAGTAAAGACAAATAAACTACGTGAGTAAATGTACTTTCAGCCTTGGCCTGAAGCTTGACCATTAAATCAGTTTCAGCTGCGATGCGCAGACGTGACAAATCACTGAAATATTCATCTGTCAATGCAGCTACAGCGTAACCACGGCAACACCAGAGCTGTAAATTCATCCGAACTGGTGTCACACTGGTTGCCACCCAGCCAAACCTGCGCCCCAGCACACACTCACATACACAAACACACACACACACTAGCTAGCTGATTAACTGAGCAGATCAATACACCCACTCAGACCTGAATGACAGCTATCTAACTAGCCTGTTAGGTGACTCAAAGTCAGCTGACCACTGACCAATCAGGGGCCACAGATTTGATTCCTTCAGATGGCAGAAACAGAAAGGGTGTTTCTCAGTGTATAAAGAGATGATGAAGGTGGAGTGAGACATGAGCTCCAGCTGGTTTAACACGCACACACATACACACACACACACACACACTCACAGATGACTCATGCTATTAAGTCAGATCAACAACTTAACCTCTAATTAAACAGGATAGTTATTACCACCCACACACAACCACACACACACACACTGAGAATGAATGTTATCCCTCCAGTTGGCTGTTGGCTGAACGTCAGTGAGACAACAAAGTGTTAAGCTGTGACTGGCTCACACTTTAATGGCAGTGCCTGACTGGCTGTGGACTGAGGAGGGATGAAGATAATTGTAACTGTGACAGGCTAAAGAGTCAGAGTATCTAAATTCGTGTGTGTGTGTATGAACACACACTCAGATCCATAAAACAGCACTGCTGTTGATGATGGACTGATTGACTGTTATTAAAGACATGAAGCAGACATGAAGTATGTCTGTGTAGACAGACAGGCTGACAGACAGGTACTTACTGGTGGTATTATAGTGGATGCCGTTGAACTGTTCAGGACATGGTCTGGAGATCAGCTCACCTGCTGCACTGCGAGGCCAACAGGTCCCAATACCATCCACAGATAGGTCACAGTGTAAAGCTGCAGACAGACAGGTAGACACACAGGTGACAGTGTAAACCTGTAGACAGACAGTTGACAGTGTAAACCTTCAGACAGACAGGTAGGCACACAGGTCACAGTGTAAACCTGCAGACAGACAGGTAGTCACACAGGTCACAGTGTAAACCTGCAGACATACAGGTGACGGTGTAAACCTGCAGACAGACAGATGACAGTGTAAACCTGCAGACAGACAGGTAGACACACAGGTGACAGTGTAAACCTGCAGACAGACAGGTAGACACACAGGTGACAGTGTAAACTTGCAGACAGACAAGTAGACAGACAGTGACGTGCTTTTATTGTGAAGCGAGGTATTTTTAGAGGTGCTTTTATTGTGAAGTGACACACATGTCACATTATCAACCTGCAGACAGACAGGTAGACACACAGGTGACAGTGTAAACTTGCAGACAGACAGTGACATGCTTTTATTGTGAAGAGAGGTGCTTTTAGAGGTGCTTTTATTGTGAAGTGACACAACAGTCACTGAGGTGAGCGCCTACAAGTTAAAGGTGAAAGTACAAACCTGAGGTATTGCTGATGGTGAACGTCTGGTTTAGCAGTGCCAACATCCTTGCTGTGTGGTGGTGGGGGTGGTGTTGGGTGGGGGGGGGGTGGGGGGTGGGGGGGGCAGTCATCATTAGCAGTTTTTATGAATTTGAATTATTATTACAATTAAAAATGTAGACACACAGGAAGACAGACAGGAAGCTACCTGTCAGGTTGGTCGACAGCAGGATCAACGTTTCACAGGTTAACTCTCCCGGAGAAACTCGCCCACTCAGCAGCACGCACACACACACCACCTGCAAACAGAGAGACAGGTTCACCACTGCTGCTCCAACCTCTGAATCTGCCAGGCTTTTATCTAGCAGCTAGTTAGCAGCCACAATGTCGTCCTTTAACAAGGTTTCTCTGGTGTCGTGCTCACACACGTGATACACTCTGACTGTGAGTTACAGGAGACGAGGCTGCCTGTACTGGTAAATACTCAACTACAAATAAATACACAGACAGGCAGGCAGGCTGACAGGCAGACAGACTGACAGAGAGGCAGGCAGGCAGACACACAGCGAAGCCTCAGAGGAACCAGATTAAATATCAAAGTCACAAGTTCAGAATAAACCAGATCATGAAAATGTCTGTGGACCCTGAACCGGACCCATCCAACATGGTGGTCTGTAAAACTGGTCACATGGCTGTAGTTTCTGCACCGCCTGACACTGTTTTCACGTCTCAGGCTCTTTGATATAATGTGAGGGGAGATTGTCGTTGGTACAACGGGAACTAATTCATGTGATTCATTGATTCAACAATTAGACTCAGTAATTAATCAGTTGTTCAGTCTGTGATGATGCTGCCTTCTGTTAATTATTCACTAAAGTCACTGATCCATTATTCACTTGGCATGACTTCACTGTGTTGGCACTGAACACTGGCACACACATACACACACACACACTGCATATATCTGTTGTCCACAGAGATTTACTGTTACAGCAGCTAAAATTAGAGCGACAGTGCACACACAGATCTTCTGGGTGTAAAATGCAGCAGCTCAGTGGGAGGAGTCGCTTCAGCAACTGTGCTGGATTCAGAGCTGCAAGCTAATGTTAGCATTTAGCTCAAATTGTGTATGTACAGCTGTAGAGAGGTGGTAGCATATACGGTCGTGCAGGAAGTCAGCTGGCAACATTCTGCCACTCTGGAAAGCTCAACATCACCTGAAGAAGACATGACCTGACTGATAATCTGCTGGACTGAAGCATCAGACGCCACCTGGAGCCGACAGCCTGGTATCCAACATCGAGGCTAAAGCTGCTGGCATCATACGGGTATCATCAAGATGGCTAAAGAAAACCTTATCAGGACATGATGACATGTACAGCATCACTGATCTAACAGTCAGGTGATCAGTCGGCGATGTCCAGCAGGGAAACTGAGCTGTGACAGCAGGTGGAGGTGAACGTATAAAACACTGGTTGTTTATGTTTAAAATCTGACTGAGTCACAGTCAGAGATAAAACTGCTCAGAGATAAAATAGAATAGAATAGAATAGAATAGGTACTTTATTTATCCCCAGGGAAATTGTTGTGTCGGTGGCTAAGGCACATAAAAACACAAGAACAAGTGCAGTCGAGACAGGGTATAAATAAGCATAAAATGTACTTGTAGCGTAAACATGTCATGTAAAATGTAGGGGTGGGACTCAATTAAAAAAATTAATCTACTTAATTAGAGGCTTTGTAATTAATTAATCTCGATTAATCGCATTTTAATCGCACAACAATATTTGCCCCAAAAAATGAGATTTTTTAATTTAAATGGATTTTAGTGGACGACTGAATCAAATAATAGACACAGACATGAATATTAAAACTAAACTCAACTTAAACTCAAGCTCAATGTCTGGAAAAATGCATTTAATTGCATTTCAATTCAAAACAGTAGAAAAAGAAATAGAAAATATCCCTGGCCAAAACTGAACAGACCTAAAGTTAAGTGCCATTTTAAGTGCTTTAAGTACTTTTTCATAACAGTATTGACTTTAAATGGTTAAAACAACAACAACAACAACAACAATTCAACATAAAGTGCAATTTCTATTTCTTTCCTCTTCTGGTAAAACAACTAGAAATATAAATGGTCATTTGAAAGGCTTAAATCTCCTTTAAACGCCAAGTACCCTTAGCACAAATTATTTTGTACATTAGGCTATAACACTTACTAACTTTGGTCCTGAAGCCAGTCATTTTCGAGTTTGGGCTTGCCGACACCTCTTGTTTGTACTCGGACCGGGACTTCTAGCACTAACAGCTCCGGCGGTTTCTGTGCTCGCTGCAACATGCTTTGCATTTAGACGGTACCGCAGGGTTGAAGTGCATCAGTCCTAGCAACGCGTTTTCATCCAATTCCTCCTTTTTGGTAGCCATTAGCCGAGCTCTGACGTGTGCATCAGTGTAATCGGTGTACTCGGATATCATGCGCTGACAAACGTTCTGCGTTGTTTGGAATGCAAACTGCGATTAAATGCGCTCATTTTTTAACGCATTAATTTTTTTGTAATTAATTAATTGTAATTAATGCATTAAAGTCCCACCCCTAGTAAAATGTAATAAAAAGTAGAAAATAAATAAAAGTGCAGGAGCGAGCGCAGTAACAATAATACAAAGGTAGTAAAATGAGCTATGAGCACCCCCAACAGAGGCATTATATAGTCTGATGGCTGCAGGGATGAAGGATCTCTCAGTCTCTCAGTCCTACACCACAGTGACAGGAGGCGTTGGCTGTGATCGCTCTTCTGTCCAGCCAAGATGCAGGAGATGACTGTAACAGATGCACTGCATTTTGCCCACCGAGTCCAGGCTTCTGCCCAGAACTGAGCCTGCTTTACAGATAAGCCTGTCTAGCCGTTTCCTGTTCTTGTCTGTCGGGCTTCCTCCCCAGCAGACTACAGCATACAGCAGAGCACTCTCCACCACAGATATAAAACATGTACAGCATGTCAGTACATACATCAAAAGACTGCAGCCTGCAGAGGAAGTGGAGCTGACTAGTCCAGCCTGCTATCAAGGTGGACACCCAGGTACCGGTGATGATCCAACAACCCCCTCGATGTTGACCGGCAGGAGTGGGGAGGACCTGGACCTACGGAGATCTAGACCATCTCCTTAGTCTTAGAGGTGTTCGGCATGAGGTAGCTCTTGATACGCCACTGAGTAAAGGTCCTCACCAGTTCCCTCATTCTGAATACACACCACAATCACAGTGTCATCTGAAAACATTAGATCAGAACCTTCACCAAGCATCAGAACCATTATCAACATGCTGGCAGTCGCATGTCATCAAACACACTGCCTCATTTTAGCCTCGACCTGCAACGCCAGTCAGCTGACCCCTCTGTAAACCCATCGGCGGTGACATCACACACTCGGAGCAGCACAATCAGTGTAGGGTGGGGGTCGGCTGGATGGATACGTCACCACCCACATGCTGTTCATCGTGTCCTGTCCTGTCACAGGTGACATATTGTAAGAGTTAGTCACGTGACGAGAAGCTGTGATGTCGCTACTGAAGCTAACAAAGTGAGCTCTGGCTCTCAGATACTGAAGGGACCCTGCTGTAAACAGCTTGTAAACACAAACAACAGCACAAACATCAGCTGATTAAACAGCTGGTGCTGTGCTCACTGCAGCTCCGGCACAAACATGGAGGACTGGATCATTTGCACTGGTTCATACTGGTCCCAGTGTCCAGCCAGGGTCCCAGTCTACAACAGTGTATCACAGGGCCTGGACTGGACTGTGGGAGTGACATTACAAAGTAACCGTAAAGTAAAAATCTGGACTGTACACACCTGGTCTGCATGTTGCACACACAAACACACTGAGGCTATGTCAGACTGTGTGTGTTTTGCAGCATTTTGCAGGCAGAGCGATCTGATTGGCTGAGAGGTCTCAGGGATTGTTGGCTATATGTTTCTTGTTTCAGAATCAGAATCAGAATAGTGTTTATTGCCATGTAAGTGAAGAGGTTTCACATTACTAGGAATTTGACTTAGCGGTTTGGTGCATACATCAAACATAAAATAAGTAACATATAATAAGAGGCATGCATGGGGTAAAATAAAATAAAATAAAATTAGATAAATAGGATAAAATCTAAGTAAGCAAAAATAAAGCAACGTATTAACAAATGAACAGAACAAATGAACAGAAGAGTTACGTGTATCTATGGTACAGAGTTAAGTGTGTCTACAGTAGGTAGACAGTGCAAGTAGTCAGTAGATGGGTCATGACAGGGCATGGTATAGTAGCTATCCTGGAGTAAAGTGACAGTGCAGTATGTTTAATTACAGTTCAACAGTCCAACAGCAGCGGGGAAGAAGCTGTTCTTGTGGTGTGAGGTTCTGGTCCGAATGGACCGTAACCTTCTGCCTGAAGGGAGTGGTTCAAAGAGTCTGTGTCCAGGGTGAGAAGGGTCAGCTGTGATCCGACCTGCACACCTCAGAGTCCTGGAGATGTACAGGTCTTGGAGAGATGGGAGGCTGCAGCCAATCACCTTCTCAGCAGAGCGCACAACACGCTGTAGTCTGTGTTTGTCCCTGGCAGTGGCCCCAGTGTACCACACTGTGATGGAGCAGGTGAGGATGGACTCAATGATGGCAGTGTAGAACTGAACCATCATCCTGGCTGGCACATTGAGTTTTCTCAGCTGCCGCAGGAAGTACATCCTCTGCTGGGCCTTCTTGATGAGAGAGCTGATGGTCAGCTCCCACTTGAGGTCCTGGGTGATGGTGGTACCCAGGAAGCGGAAGGAGTCCACAGTGGAGATGGGGGACTCTGTCAGGGTGAGGGGGAGCGATGGAGCCGACCCTTTCCGAAAATCTACCGTCATCACCACTGTCTTCTGGGTGTTCAGCTCTAGATTGTTGTGGGCGCACCAGGACACCAGGCGGTCCACTTCCTTCCTGTAGGCAGACTCATCCCCGTCCGAGATGAGTCCAATGAGGGTGGTGTCGTCTGCAAACTTAATCAGTTTGACAGACTGGTGACCGGAGGTGCAGCAGTTGGTGTAGAGGGAGAAGAGAAGAGGCGAGAGAACACAACCTTGCGGGGTACCGGTGCTGATGGTCCGGGTGTCCGAGACATTCTTCCCCAGCCTCACATGCTGTCTCCTGTCTGTCAGGAAGTCAGTGATCCACTGGCAGATGGGGTCAGGCACGCTCAGCCGGGACAGCTTGTCCTGGAGGAGAGCTGGGCAGATAGTGTTAAAGGCAGAGCTGAAGTCCACAAACAAGATCTTAGCGTAGGTTCCCGGGAAGTCCAGATGCTGCAGGATGAAATGAAGAGCCAGGTTGACTGCATCGTCTGCAGATCTGTTGGCTCTGTAGGCAAACTGCAGAGGGTCCAGGAGGGGGGCTGTGATTATCTTGAGGTGAGACAGAACCAGGCGCTCAAATGACTTCATGACTACAGACGTCAGTGCAACAGGTCTGTAGTCATTAAGTCCAGTGATCCTCGGCTTCTTGGGGACTGGAATTATGGTGGAGGATTTGAAGCAGGCTGGCACGTGGCATGACTCCAGAGAGGTGTTGAAAATGTCTGTGAACACTGGAGTCAGCTCGTCCGCACAGTGTCTCAGGGTGGAGGGGGACACACCGTCTGGTCCAGGAGCCTTGCGAGGGTTCAGTCTCCTGAACAGCCTGTTTACATCTTTCTCCAGGATTGAGAGGGTTGTAGCTGTGGAGGGGGCGGAGGGGAACGAGGTGGACTTTGGTGAGGTGTCTTCTGGGGTGTGGGGAGTGTGAATGACCGTGTTGATGGGGTGGGAGGAGGTGTCAGGGCTGGCTGATAGTCCGTCAAAGCGACAGTAGAACTCATTCAGACGATTGGCTAGTTGCAGGTCGTCAGTGGAATGGGGGGCTTTAGGTTTGTAGTTGGTGATTTGCCTAAGCCCTTTCCACACAGAGGCAGAGTCGTTAGCTGAGAATTGCTGTTGAAGTTTCTCAGAGTACAGTGATTTAGCACTCCTCACCTCCTTGCTAAACCTGTACTTGGTCTCTTTGTAGCTGACTCTGTCCCCACTTCTGAAGGCAGCCTCATTCTCTAGCCTCAGCTGTCTGAGTTTAGCTGTGAACCAGGGTTTGTCATTGTTGTAACTCACCCTGGTGTGTGTTGGCACAATACTGTCCTCGCAGTACTGGATATATGAGGTCACAGTGTCTGTATAGTCATCAAGACTATCTGTAGCAGCCCTGAACACCTCCCAGTCCGTTGTAGCCAAACAGGTACGAAGCTCCTCCACAGCCTGGCTGGTCCACTTTTTAGATGTCCTCACCACAGGCTTGGAGAGCTTCAGCCTCTGTCTGTATGCAGGGATCAGGTGGACCATGACGTGGTCAGATAGCCCGAGGGCGGCGCGGGGCACTGCACGATATGCTCCGCTTATTGTGGTGTAACAGTGATCCAGTGTGTTCTCCTCTCTGGTTGGGCATTTGATCAGTTGTTTGAATTTGGGTAGTTCCTGGCTCAGATTTCCTTTATTAAAGTCACCAAGGACAATAATTAAGGAGTCCGGGTATGTTTGCTCCACACACAGTATCTGATTTGCGAGTGCGCGCTGAGCCTTGTGCACGTCCGCACTCGGCGGGATGTAAACAGCGGCCAGAATGAATGAAGCAAACTCACGCGGAGAGTAGAATGGCTTACAGTTTATGAATAGATACTCCAGAGCAGGAGAACAGTGCTGGGAAATCACAGTCACATCGGTACACCAGCCACTGTTGATATAGAGACAGACACCTCCACCTTTAGTTTTGCCGGAAAGTTCCCTGTGACGATCCGCTCGGAGGAGATGGAAACCCTCCAGCTGCAGCGCGCAGTCCGGTATCTGTCCACAAAGCCACGTCTCCGTGAAGCACAAAACACAAGATGAGGAAAAGTCCCTGTTTCTTCTCACCAGCAGTGTTAGCTCATCCATTTTGTTGCAGAGTGAGCGTACGTTAGAGAGAAAAATCCCAGGTAACGGTGTGCGTGATCCGCGTCTGCGGAGGCGCACGAGCGCACCGGCTCGCTTTCCTCTGCGTCAGCGTCTCACTTTCTTAATTAAAACATGGAATAAATCCACGGCAGATGCTAAGAAAACTGGAGATAAATCCACGGGTGTGTAATACCTGATGTTCATGAGCTCTTCTCTTGTGTAAGAGCATGCAGACACACAGTTTACGCACAAAAACAAACAAAACAGAGCGCACCAAAACACCAGGGCGTCCATACTCGGCGCCATCTTGGATGTAATCCCTCAAACACAAACACATGAGTCAGTGACACATACATGTGCGATTCAGTTAATACTTATACCACTAAAAGTGTGCGCTCCTGCTAGGTGTGCCACAGCACTGCAGTATTACTGAGCAGAGTGCACATATAATAGCATAATAATATATAATAATAACATATATAATAATAACATAATTATATATAATACTGGATTCAACACTTGAATCTATGATGTTAGTCAGTCGATAAGGAGCTTTGAGAAACTGGTTCAGAGGCGTCACAGTCAGTTTTAGACAGAAGGAGGCACAGACCCTCCGTTGTGTCTACATCAGTGCAGCTGAGGTGGAGCAGGGGAACAGCAACACATCTCCACCCTAAAGAAAGACCCCAGAGCAGCAGCAGGAAGCAGCCTGACTGGGACATGACAAACTGGTCCAGGATAAAAGGACTCAGGCCATCAGATCATCACTGGAACCAGCTGCTGAGCATCAGTGATGTTGGTCTGCAGAGCCCAGAGGAAAATCTAAAGACAATAATGTGATGTGATGTCATGTGATGTGATGTCATGTGATGTCCTGTCATGTCATGTCATGTTAAAACAGGAAAAGGAATTTGGTTTCATGTGATTCTAAAATGTTGGTTTCCTTGTGTCGACTGTTAGAGTCCAGCTGTTGCTGAGTGGGAGGACGGAGGTCTGCTGATCCGGCTCAATCTGAGCACTGACTCACAGCGCTGATAGCAGCAAACACCTCCTCCACAATGGGGATGCCGGTGTTTGACTGGAAACTGAGCAGTTAAGGTGTTGAGGTGGGGGCTGGAGGGGTGTGTGTGTGTGTGTGTGTGTGTAAAAAGTTAACATTAACTTTGATCAGACCAAAGAGAAGAAGGTCCAGTTAGGACTGCAAGAAGATTCAGGATGGAGATGGACATGGCGATGAAGATTATGGTGATGAAGATGATGGTGGTGATGATAATGGTGATCATTGTGATGATGAAGATGATGATGAAGAAGACTGTGATGAAGATGACGGTGATGAAGATAATGAAGATGATGACGATGATGAATATGATCGTGATGATGAAGATGATGGTGAGGGTGGTGAAGATGAGTGTGTTCATGCATTTGTGTTTCTTCTTGGTTTTAAGAATTAGGTCATTTAAAGTCAGAGGAGGTGGAGATGAGGAGCATGACTGGATGTTTAGTTATAGTTAATCAGAAACAACATTTACACAACATTTACTCAACATATACACAACACAGCATATACACAACATATACACAGCACATATACAACATATACACAGCACATACACAACATTTACGCAAAATATACACAGCATATACACAACATATATACATGTGGCAGTGGGGTGTGGTTCAGCGTCAGCTGTGGGAGAGGGACAGGGAGTGGCTCATGGATGCAGCACTGGCCACAGGTGTGAGTGATCATTCTAAATTGCTTCCTCTGCCCTGCAGTAGCGGCTGTGTCGGATGATAAGGACTCGCTAAGGGAGGCGAGGGGAAAAAAGGCGTCTCAGTCGACCGGGTGGGATGCGTGTTGATGCCGCATTTGTGGACCGGAACAATAAACATTTGTACACCCGTGATCATCTGCCTGCTCGTGTGTGTATGTGTGTGTGACTCCCGAGGAGAACCCCTTACCACATTGGCGCCCAACGGGTCTCGGCATGTCAGAGCAGCAGCAGCCGGTGCAGCCGCTTTCGGCAATCGCGCAGATGCTGGCGGAGATTGCGGCGATGCACCGGGAGCAGACGGAGGTGAACCGGCAGCATCTGGAGGCGCTGCAGGATCGTTCAGAGAGACAGACCAGGATGCTCGCGGAGCTTCTGACCCAGACGGGGGCGGCGGGGTCCGCCTCTTCTTCCCCGGCAATTCCCGGGGTGACGCTCCACAGGATGACATCGGCAGACGACCCGCAGTCCTTCATTGAAATGTTTGAGGCAACGGCAGTGGCGTGCCAGTGGCCGGCGGCGGAGTGGGCCATGCGCCTGCTTCCACTGCTGGCGGGGGAAGCCCAGACGGCGGCACTCGGGCTGCCAGCTGCGTCTCGGGGGAGCTTCCCAGACGTCAAAAAGGCAGTCCTGGACCGCCTGGGCTACTCGCTGGAGGACCACCGCCGTCGGTTCTGCACCACGAGGCTAGGGCCAACGGATCGACCGTTTGCCTACGCACAGACTCTCCGAGATGCAGCATCTTGGTGGCTTCAGCCAGGGGCGTCTGCCGGCGAGGGACAGATGCTGGAACGCGTCGTGCTGGAGCAGTTCGTGGAGGGTCTCCCGGCCAGGACCTCCGATTGGGTCTGGTGCCATCGGCCGGAGAGTCTGGAGGCCGCCATCACTCTGGCAGAGGACCACCTCGCTGTTCATCACCAGGGCCAGACGGGAGAAGACCAGGTTTCGGCCGCGGGTCGTCCGACACCTACGCAGCCCCGACCTCAGCCTCAACCTCGCTCTCACACACTCTCTCTCTCTTCCCAGGACCCGGTCGCTACAGGAGCTGCATCTGGCTCACAGGGGGCTTCTCAGGTGCCAGGGCAGGGTTGTTGGAGGTGCAGGCAGCCCGGACACGTACGCAGAGACTGTCCGCTGATGGAGGTGGAGGTCCGGGTGGCCGGCACGCCAATGCCCTCCCCAGGTCCAGGGGGGACATACAGCGTTCCGGTAAGGATCCAGGGGGGTATACACCGGGCGATCGTGGATTCGGGCTGTGAGCAGTCGTTGATCCACAAAAACCTGGTTCGCTCCGGGGCTTTGGTGGAGGCATCATGGGTGGAGATCAGGTGTGTTCATGGGGATGTTCACCGATACCCCGTGGTACCGGTAGAAATTAAGTGTAAGGGAAAAATGCATAGAATCAAGGCTGGGGTTAGTTTGCGCCTGGCGCACCCCGTTATTCTTGGTACGGATTGGCCGGGGTTCCATAGATTGGTGGGGCAATGCGTAGGGGAGCACTCGCGGCCGGTAGGGATATGTGGAGTGTGTGCTGTGCTCAGTGGCGACGCGAGGTTGTCCGACACTGCGGAAAGGGAGGGGGAACCCACAGCGCCACTACAGGTGGCTCCACGGGATCCCGAGTTACCCTCCATGGAGGATTTTCCACTTGAGCAGTCTCGTGATGACACTCTACGCTCTGCCTTTGATCAAGTGATGAAAATTGATGGTCGCCTGGTGCACTCCCACTCCCGCACTTTTCATTGATCAGGGACAGACTTTATAGAGTGAGCCGGGACACTCGTACTGACGAAGAGGTAACCCAGTTGTTGATACCAAAAAGCCACCGGGAAATGGTCTTCCAGGCGGCTCACTATAACCCAATGGCCGGTCACCTGGGGTATGATAAGACACTTGACCGGATAATGGCCCGCTTTTACTGGCCTGGCATTCGGGAAGACGTGCGTCGCAGGTGTGCGTCTTGCCCGGAATGCCAGCTAATTAACCAACCAGGAATTCCCAGAGCGCCTTTGCGCCCATTACCATTAATGGAGGTCCCATTTGAGCGCATTGGCATGGACTTCATCGGGCCATTTCACCAGAGCGCACGCAGATACCATTTTGTACTCGTGTTAATTGACTACGCCACGCGGTATCCGGAGGCAGTGCCTCTGCGCAGCATCTCTGCAAAGAGTTTCGCACAGGTTCTGTTTCAGGTCATCTCCCGAGTCGGGATCCCGAAAGAGATCCTGACTGACCAGGGCACGTCTTTTATGTCACAAACACTGCGGGAACTGTATGGATTATTGGGCATTAAGGCGGTTCGGACAAGCGTTTACCACCCACAGACAGATGGGCTGGTGGAGTGTCTAAACCAGACGTTGAAGTCCATGATTTGGAAGTTCATACACGACGATAGTCCAAATTGGGATAAGTGGCTGGACGCTCTGTTGTTTGCAGTACGGGAGGTTCCCCAGGCCTCCACGGGATTTTCTCCCTTTGAACTGCTGTTTGGCAGGAAGCCTCGTGGTGTGCTGGACCTGCTTAAAGAAAACTGTGAGGATGGTCCTAGCACAAGTAAAAATGAGATTCAGTACGTCTTGGACCTTAGAGCAAAACTCCACACACTCGGGCGTTTGTCACGTGAGAATTTGCTCAGGGCCCAGAAGCGTCAACAGCGTCTGTATGACAGAGGGGCCCAGCTGAGAAAGTTTGCACCGGGAGATAAGGTGCTTGTATTACTCCCTTCTTCCAGCTCTAAATTACTCGCCAAGTGGCAAGGACCCTTTGTGGTCACACGGCGAGTGGGAGATGTTGACTATGAGGTGGTGCGCACCGACAGGGGTGGAGTCACCCAAATTTACCATCTGAACCTTTTGAAAACATGGAAAGAGGCTGGGACGGTGTCTCTGGTATCGGCCGTGAACGAGAGGGATGAGCTGGGGCCGGAGGTTCCACGTTCCTCCGGGTCCGGCTCACTCCTCTACGACGGTCAGCTCTCCCCGCCCCAGCAAGCAGACATCGCCGCCTTGCAGCAGCGCTTTGCAGATGTGTTCTCCCCCCTGCCGGGGCGCACTAACCTCATTCAACATCACGTAGAAACACTCCCAGGGGTGACGGTGCGTTCACGTCCCTACCGGTTGCCTGAACACAAGAGAAAGGTGATTCAGAAGGAATTGGAAGCAATGCTGGCGATGGGAGTAATAGAAGAGTCCCACAGCGCCTGGTGTAGCCCCATTGTTCTGGTGGTCAAGAAGGATGGGTCTATATGGTTCTGTGTGGATTATCGCAAGGTGAATGATGTGTCACGATTTGATGCTTATCCGATGCCCCGAATCGACGAGCTCCTGGATCAGCTTGGCACTGCTCACTTTTTCACGACACTGGATTTAACCAAGGGTTACTGGCAGATTCCCTTGTCTCTAGAGTCTAAGGAAAAAACGGCGTTCTCCACCCCGTACAGTTTGCACCAATTTGTCACACTTCCGTTCGGATTGTTTGGGGCCCCAGCCACCTTCCAACGCCTCATGGATCAGGTGCTGTGGCCGCACGCTGCCTATGCTGCCACCTACTTGGATGATGTTGTTATCCATAGTAACAGCTGGGCGGAGCATGTGCGGCAGGTGGCTGCTGTGCTCGAGTCTCTGAGGCAGGCGGGGCTCACGGCCAATCCGAAGAAATGTGCAATTGGACGGAGGGAGGTTCGGTATCTGGGTCACTGCTTGGGCGGCGGGCAGGTGCATCCGCAAGTGGATAAAACTGAGGCAGTCGCAGCCTGTCCAAGGCCCAAGTCCAAAAAGGAGGTCAGGGGGTTTTTGGGTCTGGCCGGCTATTACCAGCGGTTTATCCCTGGTTTTGCTGATCTGGCCGGCCCATTGACCGACCTGACCCGTAAACGTGCCTCGGATCCGGTCCAGTGGACGGAGCAGTGTCAGCTGGCGTTTGAGAGGTTGAAACGAGCCCTTTGTGAGGAGCCACTCCTCTTTACTCCTAACTTCTGCCTCCCTTTTGTACTGCAGACTGATGCGTCGGACCGGGGGCTGGGGGCAGTTTTGTCCCAGCAGGTGTGGGGGGTCGATCGCCCAGTTGTGTACATCAGCCGGAAATTATCGGACAGAGAAACCCGGTACAGCACTATTGAAAAGGAGTGCTTGGCCATCCGGTGGGCAGTCAGCACCCTGCGGTACTATCTCCTGGGACGCCCTTTCACCCTCTGTTCGGACCATGCCCCGCTCCAGTGGCTCCACCGCATGAAGGATACCAACGCCCGGATCACTCGGTGGTATCTGGCGTTACAGCCTTTTAAGTTCACAGTGGTCCACAGGCCGGGCGCGCGGATGGAGCCGTGGCTGACTTCCTGTCGCGTCCCCTCCAGGGGGCAGGGGGGAGTTGGCTGG
Source organism: Datnioides undecimradiatus (assembly GCA_008933995.1). NCBI lineage: Eukaryota > Metazoa > Chordata > Actinopteri > Lobotiformes > Datnioididae > Datnioides > Datnioides undecimradiatus. Next base: position 165,135 of record WARS01002847.1, on the reverse strand, counting down.
GCCGAACGGCTGCCCGGCCTGAATCAGGCGGTGGGGGTATGTGGCAGTGGGGTGTGGTTCAGCGTCAGCTGTGGGAGAGGGACGGGGAGTGGCTCACGGATGCAGCACTGGCCACAGGTGTGAGTGATCATTCTAAATTGCTTCCTCTGCCCTGCAGTAGCGGCTGGGTTGGATGATAAGGACTCGCTCCCGGGGGAGGCGAGGGGAAAAAAGGATATCGGCGTCTCAGTCGACCGGGTGGGATGCGTGTTGATGCCGCATTTGTGGACCGGAACAATAAACATTTGTACACCCGTGATCATCTGCCTGCTCGTGTGTGTATGTGTGTGTGACTCCCGAGGAGAACCCCTGACCACAATACAGCACATACACAACACAGCATATACACAGCATATACACAACACACACACAACATATTCACAGCACATACACAGCTTATACACAGCACATACACAGCATAAACACATGTTGGTGAAGGGAATAGTGGAGATGAGGAAGTGATGGGCAGGTTTGGTATTCAGGTGAGGAACTCAGAAGGACAGAGGGTGGTAGACTTTGCAAAAAGTATGGAGATGGCTGTAGTGAACACTTTCTTCCAGAAGAGTCTGGAGCAATGGGTAACATACAAGAGTGGAGGCAGGAGCACACAGGGGGACTATATCTTGTGTAGAAGGTGTAACCTGAAGGAAATTAGCTATTGTAAGGTAGTCGGTTCTGGTGGTGAGGAAGAAGAGAGCAAAGGCAGAGCAGAGGACAAAGTGGTGGAAGTTGAGAAATAAAGAGGGCTGTGTGGTTTTCAGGGAGAAGTTGAGACAGACTCTGGGTGGTCAGGAGATGCTTCCAGATGAGTGGGTAACTACAGCTAAGGTGCTCAGGGAGGCAGGTAGGAAAGTACTAGGGTGTCATCTGGAAGGGGGAAAGACAACAAGGAGGGTGGTGAAATGAGGAAGTGCAGGAGAGTATCCACAGGAAGAAGCTGACTAGGAAGAAGTGGGACAGTGAGATGACTGAGGAAAGTAGGCAGGAATATAGGGAGATGCAGCGAGATGTGAAGATAGAGGTGGCAAAGGCCAAACAGAAGGCCAAAACAGAGGTTGGACAGTAAGGAAGGATTTGTAGAGTGATTAAAGATAGAGATGGAAATGTGTTGACGGGTGACAGGAGGGTGAGGCAGAGATGGGAGGAGTACTTTGAGGAACTGATGAATGAGGAAAACAAAAGGGAACAAGTTGAAGAGGCAACTATTGTTGAGCAGGAGGTGGAAAAGATTAGTAAGGGTGACGTTAGGATGGCTTTGAAGAGGATGAAGAGTGGGAAGGCCATTGGTCCTAATGATGTACCTGTGGAAATGTCTGGGAGAGATGGCAGTGGAGTTTTTAACTGGTTTGTTTAACAAGATCTTAGAGAGAGAGAGTATGCCTGAGGAATGGAGGAGGAGTGTGTTGGTGCCGATCTTCAAGAACAAGGGAGATGTGCAGAGTTGTGGAAGCTACAGAGGTATCAAGCTGATGAGCCACACAATGAAGTTGCAGGAAAGAATATTGGAAGCTGGGCTAAGGGGAGAAGTGAGCATTTGTGAGCAGCAGTATGGTTTCATCCTGAGAAAGAGCACTGCAGATGCAATACTTGCCTTGAGAATGCTGATGGAGAAGAACAGAGAAGGTCAGAAGAGGCTGCATTGTGTCTTTGTACGTAGATCTAGAGAAAGGGTGCCAAGAGAGGAGCTGTGGCATTATATGAGGAAGTCTGGAGTGGCAGAGAAGTCTGTTAGAGTGGTGCAGGATCTGTTTGAGAGCAGTAAGACAGTGGTGAGCTGTGCTGCAGGCGTGACAGAGGAGTTCATGGTGAAGGTGGGACTGCATCAAGGATCGGCTCTGAGCCCCTTCCTGTTTGCTGTGGTGATGGACAAGTTGACAGATGAGTTCAGGCAGGAATCTCCATGGACCATGATGTTTGCGGATGACATTGTGATCTGTAGTGAGAGCAGGGAGCAGGTGGAGGAACATCTAGATAGGTGGAGGTTTGCTCTGGAAAGAAGAGGCATGGAGGTTTGCTGAAGCAAGACTGAACAGATGTGTGTGAACAAGAGGGACCTGAGTAGAATTGTGAGGTTACAGGGAGCAGAGGTACAGAAACTTAGGGTCAACAGTCCAGAGCAACGGGGAGTGTGGAGGAGAGGTGAAGAGGCGTGTGCAGGCAGGATGGAGTGGGTGAAGAAAGGTGTCAGGTATGTTGTGTGATGAAAGAGTCCCAGCAAGACTGAAAGAAAAGGTCTACAGGACTGTGGTGAGACCGGCGATGCTGTATGGTTTAGAGACAGTGGCTTTGAGGAACAGACAGGAGGAGGAGCTGGAGGTAGCTGAGCTGAAGGTGTTGAGGTTTTCTCTGGGCAGGACCAGGATGGATCGGATCAGGAATGAGCAGATTAGAGGGACAGCTCATATGAGATGTTTGGAGATAAAGTTAGCACAGCAACACAGCATATACACAACAAAGCATGTACACAACATATACACAGCATATACACAACATATACACAGCATATACACAACACAGCATATACACAACATATACACAGCATATACATAACACAACATATACACAGTATATACACAACATATACACAACACAGCATATACACAGCATATCATCATCATAATCTTCATCATCATCATCACCATCAGGCTGTATTTATAGTTGCAGGTGATTTTAATCACTCAAACTTAAAGACAGTGATCCCCAAATTCCACCAGCATGTTTCCTGCAACACAAGGGGAAACAAAACTTTGGATCATGTTTACGCAAACATATCTGGAGCTTACACCGCGACCCCCCTCCCCCACATAGGACAGTCAGACCATGTTTCTTTGTTTCTCATCCCTAAGTACTCACCGCTTATTCAACGTGTGAAGCCATCAGCAACGACCATCAAAGTGTGGCCAGCGGGGGCAGACTCTATACTTCAGGACAGATTTCAACACACAGACTGGAGTATGTTTGCTTCTCAGGCTACTTGTGGCTCTCACACGGATATTGACACTTACACCTCCTCTGTACTGGACTATATCAACACCACCATTGACAGTGTTACAACACAGAAACAGATCACCATGTACCCAAATCAGAAGCCATGGATGAACAAGGAAGTGCGGCTCCTGCTGAAGGCTCGCAACACCGCCTTCAGATCAGGTGATGCACAGGCCTACAGCTTATCCAGGGCAAACCTGAGGAGGGGCATCAAAAAGGCCAAGCACTGCTTGGTCTTGGCACACCTGAGGAACAGCCTTTCACCCACACTGGACCCACATCAGTTTGCCTTCGCAGCAATAGGAGTACAAAGGACACAGTTCCTACAGTGCTGCACTCTGTGCTCACACACCTGGACAATAACAACACATATGCACGAATGCTGTTTGTTGACTTCAGCTCAGCATTCAACACTGTCATCCCCTCCAAGCTGATCACTAAACTTGGAGATCTGGGCATCAACACCTCACTCTGTCACTGGATAATGGACTTTCTGACCAACAGACCACAGCATGTTAGGTCAGACCACTCCTGCTCCACCACCATCACACTCAACACCGGAGTACCACAGGGCTGTGTGCTGAGCCCATTCCTTTACTCCCTCTTCACCCAGCTGCAGGCCGGTGCATGGATCCAACTCCATCATCAAGTTTGCTGACGACAACATGGCGATTGGCCTCATTAGCAACAACAATGAGGCAACCTACAGGGAGGAGGTACAGCACCTGACCAGGTGGTGCGCTAACAACAACCTGCTCCTTAACACTACCAAGACAAAGGAGCTCACCGTGGATTTCAGGATATTGTTTCTAGCTTCTTCTCATTAAATTATACACTTCTCAGTAATTTATACACCTGTATATTTTGTATAATACCCTGTACATATTGTAGATACTGCACATCCTGCACTTGCTGCTTATTGCATTTCTGGTTAGATGCCAAACTGCATTTTGTTGCCCTGTACTTGTACATGTGTAATGCCAGTAAAGTTGAATCTAATCTAATCTAATCTAATCAACATCATCGTCATCATCATCATCATCATCATCTTCACCATCATCATCATCGTCATTACCATCATCTTCATCATCATCATCTTCATCATGTTCAGCGTGCAAACAGCTGTCACATGTGACATTACTTATGTCTTATCTGGTCAGCTGAACCTGAGGTCACACACACAGAATCACACACACGCTGATCTTGGAGATCAGAAACAAAGAGACAAAGACGACAACTTGTTTTTATTGTTGCTGACTTTAATTTTTGTCTCTTCTGTTTCATTTATTTGTTTGTGATGACGAGCTGTAAACCACAGTGGCGATGAAGACAATGTGCATTCAGTGTGACTGAAGCTACGTGGTCCTACACTGTGACTGAACCTGAAATACTCACCTGAATCAACAGGTGTGTCACAGGTGTTCTGTCGCGTATTTATTAATCATGATTAATAATTAGGACTGTGAAAGTCTGCTAGGCCAAATTAAAATCTGTGACTGCCAACTTTGGCCCATGAGCCTCATTTTGAGCAGCTGTGGTCAAGGCTCGAGGATAATACATTTATTTATTTTGAATTATTTTATTTTCACAATTTGAGGCAAATTTAAAATGTTTAATAAAATAGTTTTTTATATTTTGTATTCAGACTTCCTCATATATATATTTTTATGCAGAATTAATTATATTTAATAGTTATTTATATTATATTGTAATTACTGAAACCCCAGAAAGACGGCAGAAAGACACCGACTGGAATTAATGAGGACAGACAGACAGGTAGAGAGAGACAGAAGACCCTGTTGCTGTAGCAGCTCCTGCTCCTCACTGATTAACCTGACCTCCTCTGCACCTGACGTCCTGCTCTACCTGTCCACACCTCCCAGACTGACATGTCTCTGCACCTGTCCATGATGTTTCTCCTAATTAGATCTTTGGTTGTTCTGTTCTGACTGTGTTCATTCATCTCTTAGACAAATGAAACTGCAGAGATGTTTATTATCTGGGTCCAGGCACTGTCCGTTGTTTCCACCAGCAGAGGAAACAGAAGAAGAAGAACCGATTTGTCTCATTAAACCGTCTGCAGCTTGTAAAGTGTTGAGGAGAAGCTTGTGCAATCCGATTGGCCGAAGCTCACCAGGTCCACACCAACACACAATCAACACAACACAGTTGAAAGCTCCTGAACAGCTGCTAAAGGGACTTGAAGGTTGCATGATCCACACAGACAACATATGTGACCAATCAGCATCCAATAAATGATTTGAATCAACTGAACCACTAATGTCAGACATCATCACCATCATCACCATGTTGTTATGATTGTTGTTGTCTTTCAGATGTGACAGATAAATAATAATCTAACAATGATCAGTTATTGAATTATAAATTTATAATTTTTGGAAAGTAAGAAAGATAATTAATGAAATGTCCCATACACACACTTACACACACACACACACACACACTAACACACACACAAACACTCACACACACAGTATCACGCGCACGCGCCTACCAGACTCAGTAGTTTTTCCATCTCTGTCATTCATTCATCCGCACGGTCGCGCGCGCTCTGGCACGCAGCTTTACTTCCGTTCACAACCTTACACCGCACGGTCCGGTCCGGTTTAACTCCGGCGACATGTCGGTCCGAGGCGGGATAGATCGAACATGGAGATCCACAGAGGAGGGGGAGAGAGACGAGTCGAGCCGAGCCGGGATAGATCCAACACACAACACAGGCAGAAACAACCCGGGAAAAAGAGAGCAGGTCTCAGCAGGTTAGCACCGGTCTATCCTGGTCCGGGTCTCAGAGCCTTTATTAACGGTGAGCTGCTGCGGGTCCACACCGGGAACGCTGACAGACCAGAGCAGCGTGTGCTGCCGGTGAGGAGGCTGCTGCAGAGTGCGAACCAATCAGAGAGCGGTGGGGGGGGCGGTGCTGGTTAAATTCTAGACCTGCAGCTGATGATTGATCTTTGTGATTCATTGATCATTTAACAATATTAATTTAGTTCAAAGTAGTCCGGATCAATAATTATCAGACCAGACGCTGATTAATTTTCTAATGATCAGTTAATTGATTAAACCACTAAGTGACTGATTATTGAAGCCTGTTGAAAAGACTGATGTGCACTTTTGTTGGTCACCTGATGTCATAAAACTCTGCACACATTATTTTACAATAACTGTATATTTTATATTATATCACAGATAAAATCAATAAAACTGAATCATCTTTAAACAAATACATGGACACAGCAGAGCAACAAAAAGCCTACTGAGCATGCTCAGACTGTAGGCTCTGTCACTCTGACCCATAATCCTTTACTTTCCTCAGCAGAGACTCAAGGAGTGCAGACTGACACAGTGTCTGCATGAATCCCTGACCCACCTGCACAGAGGTGGCTGATTGGTTCTCTGGCTGAGGAACATTTGGTAGCGAAGGAACTGGAGCCAGTAAACCGGTCCCCACTGGTCCGGACCAGGACGGACTGGGTGTGCATTCTCTTTCTTGTCTCTGCCCTCATTCCCTGTTCCTGTGACACAGTGCTGGTTTCTAACATGTAGCAGGGATAAATGTGTTCACAGTGAAACGGTCGTCTTTAACATTCAGGTCAGCTGCAGCATCTGAGCCCCAGGCCTCGCTCTGAAGAATCACCGTTAACAACGTGTCGGCACAGATCTGCCTCACAGTGATGTTTAATGTTCCTCCAGGTCATCTGGAAGTCTTCTCCTCGTCTCACCTCCAGAAGAAAAAACACACATTTTCATCTGAATCCAGTTATAGAGAGTAGAAGCAGTTCGTTAGCAACAAGGGCAGGATGATGAATTCAGCGTATAGTCTTAGCCACGAACTAACGAGCTGAGCAGCTGTCAGAACACATTACAGCATTTACATCAGAGCTGCTTGCATCTGACAGCTTCACCTGATGACGAGTCTCTCTGTATTTTTATCCTCCTCCTTGTCTTTGTCCAGCTCCCCAGGGACACAGCAGCACCTCCTTTTACCTGCCAAGAGGAGGTAAAAGGAGGAGGATCTGACTCTCTCCAGGAAAGACAGTATTTTAGCTCACATGACCATTTAAGTGCAGGTGTCAGCTGGAACTGGATTGTGAAAGTGGATGTGGTTTCTGAGTTTCAGGAAGTGGAGCTGAATAAAGTTTTTATCCTGTGGCTGTCGACCCACATTCACGCACAGCCTGCAATGCATTCTGGGTAAACCGGACTACATTACAGATTGTTTTCAGGGCAACCCATCATTTAACCTCCCTGTGTGTGTGTAACTCTCTGTAACACTGTATCTCTCTCACACACTCTCTCTCTTTCTCTCACACACACACATACAGATAGTATTTAGCAGGTTCTTCAGTGCTCAGTCAGATTGTCCTGATTGTCTTTCAGCTGCACACACACAGACACAAATACACAGACGCAGACACAAACACATAGACACAAACACACAGACGCAGACACAAACACACAGACACAGGCACAAACACACAGTCACAGACACAGACACATAGACACAGACACAAACACATAGACGCAGACACAAACACACAGACACAAACACACAGACGCAGACACAAACACACAGACACATTTCATGTTCTTAATGAACTCTAGCTGATGGGCTTGTTTGTTTGCTGTGGTTGTTTATGATGTTTGTTCCGCTTTTCCCACAGTGTACCTGATTCAGGAGCGCCCTGACAGTTACACTGAGACGTTCTTCTTAGCTCGATGCATCAATGATGATTATGAACAGAGGAGCTGAGTCAGCAGCTGCAATCGGCACCCATCGGCACTTTGAGGCAGGTAGTGACTCAGATTCAACTTTCACTTTATTTAACTTTAGCATTATTATTACAGTTTTTACCCATTGCTTAAACACTATAGACACATGCTTAAACCAAAGTAACATAACCTGAAGTAGTTGTTACTATACCTTAAACAAAGTGTAACCATACCTTAAACAAAAGCGCTGCTTTGCACTTTAGTTGCAATTCTGTAACACACTTGCTCCTTTCTGCAACACACTTGCCATTTTGAGAACTTTGCAAGCATGGAGGCAGGGAGAGCTAGAGGCAGAGGAAGAGGAAGACAGAGACAGAGAGGAGGACATGGTCGAAGAGGCCATGCAAGGACCATTATTTCAGATGACATAAGAACAACTTTGGTGGACCATGTCATAAACCATGGCCTGACTATGAAGGAAGCTGGGCAGAGAGTCCACCGTAAGCTGTTTCACAGTTTCATCCATAATAAGGACATTCCAACTGGAAAACAGGTATGTCTTCAACTCTCTACTCTACTCAGACTGTATCTAGAGTATTTACAGTACTGTACCATATCACATTACCCTATCACATGTGCTGTATTGCAGGGTGGCTAATGCTCCTTTTTGAACAAAAGTGGTAGTTTTGTGAAACATACCGTGATAATGTGTTGAGATGTTTCAGTACTGTGTATGGTAAATACAGTAAAGTACAGTATATACAGTATTATAAAAAAGAAGCTGACAATTTGTGGTTGCATTTTTCTACAGAATGGCTAGAAGACCTACTGGGGGTGGACGCCAACGCCTGTTCACTCAACAGCAGGAACTTGCCATAGTGAACCTAGTCAGAGCAAACAATGCAATCCGTCTCCACCAGCTACAGCAACAAATACTTGCAGATAGGCAAGTATTCAACAACATAAATCGAGTAAGCATTACTACTATCAGATGTGTCTTGGTAAAGCACAACATGACCATGAAACAATTGTACAGGGTCCCATTTGAGAGGAACAGTGTCAGGGTCAAAGAACTTCGACACGAATATGTACAGGTAAGTGTTACAGTCCTTTACATTTACAATACAGAATGGGTGCAGAGCAGTAACAGCTGAATATGTACCACTGGATCAGTACCACATAGATACATTCAGAAAGCTACACAGGTACCTGTGTGGTGGGGTGGGGTCGTTCTGTATGTGTAGTAGTGTAGTTATGTGCTTTGAGTAAAGCCAGCCAAGTAAATCCACAATATGTATTTTTTGTTACAGAGAATCTTGGACATGGATGGAGCTGCACAGCCTCATGAATGTATTTACAATGATCTAACGATAGGTCAGAGAAACCAGTTCTGTTTGTTGTTGTATATCGTCCGCCTGCTGCTTATTCAGAGTTTTTATCTGAATTCCCTGACTTCTTATCTCAACTAGTGCTCAGCTCAGATAAAGTAATCATAGTGGGTGACATCAACATGCATGTAGATGACACCAATGACAGCCTTAGAAATGCATTTAACTCAGTATTAGACTCAATTGGTTTTTCTCAAAACGTTAACAAACCAACTCACTGCTTTAATCACACCCTCAATCTTGTTTTGACATATGGCTTAGAAACTGAACATTTAACAGTGTTTCCCCAGAACCCTCTTTTATCTGACCATTTTTTAATAACATTTCAGTTCACAATTATGAACTTCTCAGCATTTGGGAGGGAAACTACCCTCAGTCGGTGTCTCTCTGATAATGCTGTTTCCAAATTTAAAGAGATTATTCCGTCTCTTTTGGTTTCTATGCCACGTGCCATTACAACATAGGGTAGCAGCCTAACTACTAGTCCAGCACATATAGATTATATTGTTGATAATACTGCAGCTACACTGCACACAGCACTGAATAATGTGGCCCCTATAAAACAGAATAAGAAAGCCATCAAGCAGAGGAAGCTAGCTCCCTGGTTTGACACACAGTTACGCACTTTAAGACAGTCCGCACGAAAATACAAATCAGCCCTGCGTAAGGCAAGAACTGCCTATTATTCCAAATTAATAGAGGAAAATAGGAACAACCCCTAGCTCTAGTTACCATGTGAACTACACCCATAGTCTAAACTACCCCTCCATGCAATCCCTTAGTGATGCTGCTATAGGCCGAGGCTGCTGGGGGACATCCCATGATCGTCTCCACACTCCTCCTCTCCGCTCTCTCTCCTCAAACTCATTTTAACCATCACAGATTAACCATTAACTCTGTGTCGCTATATAAATAAAATTGAATTGAATTGAATTGAATTGACGAGGTTGGATTCAAGTTTAGCAAAAACAGACGACGGGGACATAATATAATTGGCCAAAGGGCAATTGTGCACATCCCAGGGCAGCGCGGGGGAAATATCACATTGTGTGCCGCCGTAAGTCTTCAAGGGCTACTGCGTCATCATGCCAAACTGGGTCCCTACAATGTGCAACACATAATCACATTTCTAGATGCACTTCATGATGCAGTTGTACAGGATAGACCAGAGCAGCCCAGGTTTGTTGTTGTCTGGGATAATGTTAGTTTCCATCAGGCTGCTCTGGTCCAGAACTGGTTCACCAACCATGATCAATTTGAAGTTGTGTACTTGCCCCCTTACTCGCCATTTCTAAATCCTATAGAGGAATTTTTTTCAGCTTGAAGATGGCACATATATGACTGCCAACCACATGCCCGTATGCCTCTTCTGCAGGCAATGGAACGGGTCTGTGGAGACATTGAGGTAAGGTCAATCCAGGGATGGATTCGGCACACAAGGGGATATTTTCCCCAATGCTTAGCAAGAGATGACATTGCTTGTGATGTTGATGAGATCCTGTGGCCAGACCCCAACAGACAGAAGGATCCATAAGCCCACTTGCGCACAATTGTGTTTTTCTGTGCTTACAGTAGTGTATTGCTTGTTTTATTTTTGTTTTATTTTTGCTTTAACTGAATTTACTGTACTGTAAAATACACTACTGTAATGTAATGATTTTGAATTGAGTATTTCATTTTTTGGTTGTTGTGAAAACGTGCCTTCTGTGGAACTGAATAAAAACAGTGAAAATGAAAGACTGCAGTGTTTTATATAAAGTAGACTAGTGTGTTGCTGCTGATCTGAAAGTGTATTCATATGATGCAAGTGGGTATCATTTTGCCATCAGAGTGACATTTTGACAAAGGATTGTTAGGTTTTGATAGCAGAGTTTCAATTTGACATAGATGTGAATGGTTTATTTCCCAGTGTTGTGTCTTATTTGCTTGTATGTAGAGTTTTGACACAATGAGCCAAGTTTTGCAAAATGTGTTCAAGCAATGGGCAAAAACTGTAAAACATCCCAGTGATGCTGCAGGGACCTCATACAGATGCATGTTAGCATGTTGACTGTTTTAGCAGAGCCACTTTCTACAAGCACAACGAGAACAAGACAAGGTAGGGACGTCAACTGTGACGTCACTGCAGCATTAGCATTAGCATTAGCTGAATGTCTTTTAGATGCCACTGTGGTTTGGTTTCTGTAACAAACAGAAGATAGAAAAGAACACACACTCTCTCTCTCTCACACACACACAGACACAAACACACAGGGTCAGGTGAACTCAGTAATGGATCAGACTGGGAGGCTGATTGATTATTGACCAGGGGACAAGATGGATGACTCCTCTCTCCCTGCTGTCCTCACTGAGAAAAAGATAAACAGGCTTTTATTTGTAACGTCTATCAACAGGAAACAGCAGCATAGTGTGGCCAAACTGCCACAGCCCACCGTCAATCATCTGTCACACACAGACACACACACACATACAGGGTTTATACATGAGAACACTCATATCCGCTTCAGTCTCCACACAGACCTGTGACATCATCAACTTCGACCTCGAAGGTGAGTTTCTGATCTCATCCTTCCTGACGAATGTGAACTTGCTGTCTAACCAGCAGTCTGCCTATACCTGTACCTGTACTGGTTGCTGTACCTGTGGCAGGTGATGAGGTCTACAGCAGTTCTGGTCTGATCTTTCACACCTTTAAGAGTCAGCAGTGGTTTGGAGCCACAATTCAATCAGTCATCGATACGCAAATACTGGTAAGAGCACAGTACCTGTACCTGTACCTGTAATGATTGTTGCAGTCCTACAATCCCATGATGCAACATCAAAAGCAGTCTGACTCCAACCTGTTTACCTGTCAGGCCTGTGCTCCGCTCTTCCATTGGAACGTTCAGAGGCAGGGGGTGGGGTCAGGGAAAACACCTGTGGAAAACTGACTCCTGTTGGACCAGAGCACAGGGATCAGCACCTCCTTCTCTCCCTGCAGAGGAATCATGATGGAGGACGACTATAAATGCATGAACAACAGTAAGAGAACAACCCCACCTGCAGGTCACATGGCTCCAACTGACAACTAAAGGCCAAGACCAGCTGGTCCTGGTCCTGGCCCAGAACCTGGCCATGGTCCTTGGTTGTTCTCTAATTGGCCAAATTATTTTTTGTCCTCTAACACAAAACATTATATTAATATCAAAAAATTAAATTAGAAAAAAACATATCAAAGAATTGATCATCACTCAGCTTAATCTATCACAGATGTAAACACATTAAGGAATTTATCTGATAATAATAATAATAAACAGGGAACTTCATGTGAAATCACAATCAAATCAGAAGACAACAACAAAATCACAGAAGAACCTGTCAACCGTCTCACCTGTCTGTCTGTCTCACCCATCTCACCTGTCTCTGTCTGTCTCAACCATCTCACCAATCTGTCTCACCCATCTCACCTGTCTCTGTCTGTCTCACCCATCTCACCTATCTCTGTCTGTCGCACTCATCTCACCTGCCTGTGTCTGTCTCTGTCTGTCTCACCTGTCTGTCTGTGTCTCTTGTTGCCTAGGAAACAACCAGTGTTACTGTGAGGTTGGATTCAGTGCTGACATCACCAAGGTGAGGTTTGGTGGGCGGAGCCAGTCGACTGATGTTACAGATATTATAAATGTTTAGAGTTCAGACAAAGAGTTAATGAATATTAACGAGATTAATGATGGACTGTGTCTGATGAGAGGCAGCCATGTTTGTGCATATGTGTGCATGTGTGTGTGTGTGTGTGTGTGTGTGTGTGTGTTGTAGGAGGGCCGTCTGCTGCTTGGGGCACCAGAAAGCTTTTATTTTCAAGGTGAGTGAAGACCCCTGCTGGTCAGTGCTGGGACTGCATCTGATTAACAACAGTCTGTACACTGTGTGATGTGTGTACACACCCACGCACACACACAGACAGGGCCTGGTCTGACAATGATGATGATGATGATGACGATGATGAAGATATTTCTGGCCTCCACAGTCCGACTCTGACTGAAATCACTTCTGGAGGAAGAGAAACAAAGTTTTACACAAATTATGCTGTTACCGTGGAAACATCACATGTGCTCACCACTGATGACCACCATGTTGGTTTCAGGTCAGGTCATCACTGTTGATGTGACTGACATCATCAAAAGTGGGCGGAGCAACAATGATATGATATAATATAATATAATATAATATAATATAATAAAATCATGGACAAATCCACATATAAATCGATCACTTTTGAAAATTTATTGATCAATTATTGTGACTGTGTATGTTTCTCAGATTATCTGGTCGGTGTTCCTAACAACAGAAACACAGCGGGAACAGTAAGACTCTGCTGTGCTACACTGGTTCAGTCTGCAGCACAGGGCTGGACTGGAGTGTGTGTGTGTTCACAGGTGAAAATCTACGATGGCAGGAGCACTGGAATCACTGTCTGTGTATCACAGCTTCCAGGGAGCTCAGGTGAGACAACATCTGTGTTCCTGATCTGAAGCTGAGAGCAGCTGTAAATCAACAACAAACACACTCATCGATAAACAACAACAACATCATCATTTAAGTTATCTGTGTGTGTGTGTGTGTGTGCGCGTGCATCAGTCTGTCAGACAGTGTGTTGGTCGGTGAGGATCAGTCAGTCATGTTGTCGGTGTCAGCAGAATAGAATAGAATAGAATAGAATGCCTTTTATTGTCACTATATACATGTACAATGTACACTATACACATGCACAATGAGATTAGGCCACTCACTCCTACAATTGAGTCATGTATGTAGAAATATTTACAACATATAGTAAAATAAATAAATAAATAAATATGTATTAGTGCAAGACAGGATAATGATAGAAGGGGGGGTGAGGTGCACAGTTCTGAGGTAATATAGGAGAGGTACTATATACAGGGTGACATAGTGCATTAATTTTTCAGGTTATTGCACATTGAATTAATATTACATTGCATTTATGTGCACAGTTGTAGAATAGAACATACAAGGAGATGGCTGAGTTTCCCTGAGCTGGGACAATGCATGTGAGTTCAAAAGTGGTTATGGCTTTTGGGGAAGAAACTGTTTTTAAGTCAGTTGATCCTTGTTTTGATGCACCTGTAGCGCTTTCCTGAGGGCAACCAGCCAGGGTGTGTGCTGTCCTTGATAATGTTCTTAGCTCTGCTAAGGCAGCGGGAGGTGTAGATGTCCATCAGGGAGGGTAGAGGGCAGCCGATGATCTTCTGTGCTGTCTTGACTACCCTCTGGAGCCTCTCCCTGTCCGCCATGGTGCAGCTGCCGTACCATACTGTGATACAGTACGTCAGCAGACTCTCGATGGACTGGCGGTAGAAGGTCAGCAGCAGGCAGGGGTCCAGGTTGTGCTTCCTGAGGACCCTCAGGAAGTGAAGTAGCTGCTGGACCTTCTTGATTATTGCTGTGATGTTCTCTGTCCATGAGATGTCGTCGGAGATGAGAACGCCGGGGAACCGGAAGGTGGGGACCCTCTCCACACACTCGCCGTTGATGTAGAGGGGGGCTAGGTCTGTGCTGTGCCTCCTGAAGTCAACAATGATCTCCTTGGTTTTCTTGGTGTTCAGAGCTAGGTTATTCTCTGAACACCGGGCTGACAACTCCAGGACCTCCCTCCCTGTAGGCTGCTTCGTCTCCCTTTGAAATGAGTCCAACCACTGTCATCAGCAAACTTCACAATGAGGTTGCTGTCGTTGGCCAGGCTGCAGTCAATTCAGTTCAATTTCAATTCAGTTCAATTCAATTTTATTTATATAGCGCCAATTCACAACCAAAAAGTCATCTCAGGGCACTTTACAAACAGAAGCGGGTCTAGACCACACTCCATTACTATAATACACCCAACAGTTCCCACCATGAGCAAGCACTTGGCAACAGTGGCAAGGAAAAACTTCCTTTAACAGGCAGAAACCTGGGCTGAAGACCAGAAGAAACAGCAGCACAGGAGAGAAAGGTTAAGGTTACTGGTTAATCTGTGATGGTTAAAATGAGTTTGAGGAGAGAGAGGATGGAGAGGAGGAGTGTGGAGACGATCATGGGATGTCCCCCAGCAGCCTCAGCATATAGCAGCATAACTAGGGGATGGCATGGAGGGGTAGTTTAGACCATGGGTGTAGTTCACATGGTAACTAGAGCTAGCTGTAAGTACTTTTAAAGTAGAGGTGTCTGCCTCTCCAGACCCAGACAGCAGCTGGTTCCACAGAGGAGCCTGATAGCTAAAGGCTACGACACTCCCATTCTACTTTTGGAGATTCTGGGAACCACAAGCAAACCTGCACTCTGGGGTAAGTGATCTGTTGGGGTAATAGGGACTTAGCATCTCATTGAAGTACAATGGAGCTTGGCCATTAAGGGCCTTGTAGGTAAGAAGAAGGACTTTAAAATCTATTGTGGACTTTATAGAGAGCCAATGAAGAAGCTACACAGTGACTGTCAGCACAAGAACTGGAGGCCAGGGTAATGCTATCGAAGTGACATGGGGTCAACAACCTGTCTCTGAGGTGTAGTAAAAAATAGCGTAATGTTATGCGTGGTGGCGGTTCAGGTGAAAGCTGAGCCCACGCTGGAGATCAGAGGTAAAAAGTATTTCTGTGGCCATTAATCTGCAGATCGATTGATCAATTTCTGATTCGATTGTTCATGTCTGATCATTGTCCCTTGGCCTTCTACAGGCTCCACCTTCAGAGGTTGTCCTGCCCTCCCTGACTGGCAGCCTGCAGCGGTGCATCCTGGGAGCTTAGAGGACATTGGACCACTGGTGGAGCATGTTTACAAAGTGAGACAGGTCACGTTATCCCCGTCTATTGATAATATTGATGACACTGATGATATTGATGATGTGAATGAGAACCCAGGGGCCCAGTGCAGTCAGCGCCTGGCTGATGAGGTGGGCTTCCCCTCCACCTGGCGACATCACTTCCTGCTGTACGTCTTCTCCAATGACCTCGAAGAATCACTGAGTTGCAGGACCCTGAACACATCGCGAATAGATTCGTTCAAGGTCCAAAACCTGTCTGTCTGTGTGAACTGTCTGTGCCTGAACTGCTCGTCTGTTTCTCTCTCCTGTCTCTGTCTCTCTGACCTTTCTCTGTCTGCCTGTCTGTCTGACTCTCTGACCTGTCTGTCTCTCTGCAGCTGGTTGTGCTCTCTAGTGTTGATGTAAGTTGGTCAGCAGGAGGGAAACAAACAATAAGCACTGTTCATGTGAATAGTAGCAAAACACAGTATTTCTGTTATATTATATATTAAATATGTTAATATTATATATTAAATATATTTTATATATAAATATATATTATATATTGTTTTTATCTATCTCTTCTGTCATAAACTTTATATATTTATGTCATTTTTACAGTTTCATCATGTGTTTACATACCATGTGTTTTATATAAAAAAGGATAAACTGAGAAACAGGAAACAGTAACTGTGGTTCGGTTACAATAACATTATTATTATTGTTGTTATTATTGTTATTATTATTGACTATGGAACACAACAGACTTTACACATGTGCAGAACTGTAGCGGCAGTGAGACAGGATGTGTCAGGTTTGTGTGTGATGCCACAGCATTAGGGCGGGGCTTCAGCGCTGTCGTCCGAATTCCAGCCAGGCTCTGGACACACACACTCACACAGGTACACACGCACTCACAGGTACACACACACTCACACAGGTACACAGGTGTGTGTGTGTGTGTGTGTATGTGTATGTGTTTATGCGGGCATGTATGTCCGTGTGTGTGTGTGTGTGTGTGTGTAGACTCGACTCAGTGTGTTGTGGCGTCCTCCTGATGGAGAGAAAGAGGTTCTTATTGGCTACATTGTCCTGTCAATCATCTGTGGACTCCTCCTCTTGAGCATGCTCTGTGTCATCTTTTGGAAGGTAGTCAGTCGATTGCATCAGATCAGTGTAACCAGGACCTGTCACCTGAGACCTGACAGACAGTTTGATGTTATAAACAATAAAAGGCTCATTCAGGTGTATCCTCACCTGCAGAAATAGGTGAGCTGTTGTGTTGTTGTGTGTCCAGCAGCACCTCACCTGCACTGTCAATACACACAAATAAACTCTGACCTGATCAATTTGAGCTGAACAACGTGCTGCTCAACTGATCACATTTGATCAATCAGACATTCGTGACTGAACTTGTTCTGTTTCTGCGCTTTAATGAACATATGACTGTTACTGAGTGTGTGTGTGTGTGTGTGTGTGCAGCTGGGTTTCTTCAAGCGTACCCGCCCCCCCACTGATGATGATGATGATGATGAAGAGCCACAGCTGGCAGGTCACATGAAGATGTGTGTGTGTGTGTGTAATCACAAATATTGACAATTGATATTACGGCTGTCTGTCTCAATCTGCTGTACTGATCAAACTGATCGGATTCATTTGGATCAATCTGTCCAACGTTTTGATGCAAAGTGTCATGGTTCTGAGTTGAGTTTGTTTCCTGTTTTATTTTGAAAAGTTGTTTCCCTTGTGTGTTTTTGTCTACTTGTTTCCTTACCTTGATTAGTCCATTGATTTCACCTGTGTCTCGTTTTCCTGCCCTCCCCTGTCTATTTAAGTTATGTCATTGGCTTTGTTCTCTGTCGCTGCATTATTAAGTTAGACCTCATGTTTTTGCCATGCTTGTATCCATGATTCCACGAGCCTGCTCATAGAGATCTTGATTTTCTAGTTCTTGCATTTTTTGGTTTTTGGAGTTATACTTACCACGCCTTGTTTTGGAATGACTGCTTGGATTTAGACCCTGCCTGCCTTGACCACCCGTAAGCCATAGCCCAGTAAATAAACTGTTAAAAGATCGTGTGTGTCCTTGTCCCTGCCTGCGTCTGGGTCCTGCTCTCACCCCATAGCCAAGTCCTGACACAAAGATTCATTTTATTAGAAAAGTTTCACTTCATCCAAAATAAACTTGTTTCCTTTTTCCACATGAAGGATTTTTTATGTTTAATGTTTCAGTGTTTTTATGTTTAATGTTTTTATGTTTTTTTATTTTTATGTTTTTTTATTTTCGTTTTTTTATTTTTAATGTATTCATGTTTTTATGTTTTAATGGCTTTATGTTTTTATGTTTAATGTTTTAATGGTTTTGTTTTTATGTTTAATGTTTTATGTTTTATGTTTTTAGGTTTCATGTTTAATATTTTTGTCTGAATTACAAACAAACATTTGTCTCGTTTGTGATTTAGTGTCGCCTGTGTCTTCTTCTGTGGTTTGGAGGATGTGATGATTATTGCTTGGCAGACACTTCTTCTTCTGTGGTGTGAGGCCACACGGCTGCTCCAGATAAATGAAAACTATTGATTTGTATTATCTGATGTGTATTGATCACACTGTGAGCAGCTGTTTTTAATAATCTAGGAGGCAGAACATCCGTCAGGTGAAGACATGGTTTCTGATAGATCATCGTGAGCTCACTCAGCGAAGGATCACGACCTGAGAGTCAATCTTCATGTCTTTTTTATTGATTTAAAATATTTTGTTATTTTTAATTGTTTTCAGAAAGTCACATCAGGGGTGTTGGGTGTCAAAATGTGATGTCTCATCGTCTTGTCTTTATCAGGCAGGTTTCACTTTGTCCCACACAGGAAGTTTGAGCAGCTGGTGACACAAAACCAGAGAACCAATCAGAATTTAGATCAGTCCCATCCTGATGAAAACTCCAGTAATTATCTCATCACATGAGCTCATGAGTGTTTTTATGCATCAGTACATAAACAAATGAATGAATAAATCATTTCTGGGCTGTTTATATCATGATGTGATTTACATCAATGAAGAGGAAACAGGGAGAGTGTGTGATAACACCCTGGGTTCTGTCTGTCAGGCAGCACTGTGTGTCAGGCTGTTAACCCTGCCCTCCTTCACTGTGATTCGAGGACACCCGACATGAGGGCAAACGGGAAAAACAACCTGAAGCCTGTGAGACTCAGCTCAGGGTCCAGTAATCCCTGAGAGGGATGAGGAGGATTAGAGGAGATTACAGTTTCTAATAGAGCAGCAGAAGAAGAAGAGAGCACCGACACCAGGACAGGATCAGGGAACAACCAGGACCCACTGGAACTGGACTGGACTAAACTGGCCCAAACTGGACTAACTGAACTAACTGGACCAAACTAGACTAAACTGGACCAAACTGGACTGGGGCCAATTTGTCAGTAGAATCTAGAATCTAGAATCTAACTGGACTGAACTTGGAGGTAGGGGGTCAAAGTAAGCTGAGCTGGGTTGAACTGGTGCCTACTGGTCTGTTCTGGTCTGAGTTGGTCTGGGGAACAGGAAGTGGTCTAGATGGACGGTTTCCAGGCATACGGGACAGGGAAGGCCGGTGGAGCTTTCGACCCACTGACCTTCTTCAAACAGCCCCAGGCTGTGGTGAGGATCCTCTGCTGGGTGAGTCTGATGGTGTCACTACTATGTCATGATAATATAAACACTTGAATAAAAGTCACAACTGGGCTCACCTGAGGGGTGGGTCACACAGCTGAGTCCAGGTAATGAGTAGTGACTCACAGTGTTGGCTGCTGAGCTAACTGCTAACATGCTAGCTGCTAATCAGTGAGTCTGGTTGTTTTTGGTTAGGTGTGCGTGTGAGTGTCCGTGTGTGTGTGTGTCTGTCCTGTGTGTGCATGTCTGTGTGTGTGCATGTGCGTGTGTGTCTCTGTGTGCATGTGTGTGTCTATGTGTGTGTGTGTGTGTGTGTGTGTGTGTCATGAGACTGGTGTTAACATTCCTGAGGCTCAGCATGAGACCCCTGTGGACAGAACGTCTCTGTTCTGATCTGCGTCTGTGTGAACAGCATCAGCGTCAGTGTCCAGTTTATTAGGAACCCCTGGCTCAGACGAACCATGTTTCCGTGTTTGTGCTGACGTGAATTGTTTAAAGCAGGCGTTCCTATTATTTTATTCTCTTCAGTGAAGCAAACACCTGGTGAACACACCTGGATCATCTCATGCAGTCAGCAGCCTGCTTCAGTGTTACTTTAACTAGTTTAGACTCTAAATGATGAGCTGGTGTGTCCAGGTCAGGTGACTCCTGGCACGGACACCTGGGAGTCCACTCCACCTTAGCATCTACCTGTTAGCATTAAGCTAGCTGCTGTCTCTGTTTTCAGCTCTTCTCCACTGTGATCCTCGGCTGTATTGCTAACGAGGGTTACGTGAATCGTCCCGAAGATCTTGAGGAGTTCTGCATCTTCAACCGTAACCAGAACGCCTGTAACTATGCCGTTTCCATGGGAACATTGTGTTTCCTCTGCAGCACTGGTTTCCTGGCACTGGACGTTTACTTTCCTCAGATCTCCAGTGTGAAGGACAGGAAGAAGGCCGTCATGGCTGACATCGGGGTGTCAGGTGAGACTCCACCTCCTGTGCTCTGTCATCTCTACCTGTCAGTGTGTTTAGTGACCCTGAGTCTCTTGTGGTCTCTGCAGCTCTCTGGTCTCTGGTATGGTTTGTTGGATTCTGCTTTCTGGCCAATCAGTGGCAGGTTTCTAAAGAGGAGGACAACCCTCTGAACGAAGGAGCCGATGCTGCCAGAGCCGCCATCTTCTTCTCCTTCTTCTCTGTCTTCACCTGGGTACGTACCTGAGCTACGTCAGCTGACAGGCTCTGCTAACAGAGGAGTGGTCGTAGCTACGCTGCTGCCGCCCCGTCCTGCAGTTCTGCTTTGCATTGATGATGATGATGGTGATGATGAAGATGGATGCATGTGCGACTAACTCCATGTGTCTCCTCTCTGACAGCAGCTTCTGATTGTTCTCTGACTGTTTCACTGCGCACATGTGTAACGTGTGACACACATGTAACATGTAACATACATGATGCTGTTTTCTTCTGTCTGTGTGTGTTTTGTGATTCACTGTGTCTGTCTGTGTGTGTATCTGTGTGTGATATGTTACATATGTAGGGAGGCCTCACTCTGCTGTCACTGGAGCGTCTGAAGAGAGTCTCGTTTGAAGAAGAGTACAACAAACTGTTCAGCCCGCCACTCGCCTGAAACACACACACACACACACACACATCCTAACCTCACAGTTGTCCTTCAGCCAGTCAGAGACCTGTGCTTCCTGGTTCCTCATCATTCTGGACTCTGATTGGCTGCTCTAAGTGCCTGTCATCCAAAGTGCCTTCTTGTTGCCTTGGAAACAGAGTGACGTTGTTTTCTTCCTCAGACTTGTCGGAGCTGAGTTATGAACTTTGTGTGACCTTCTTGCATTATTATTTTTGTTTTTGTTGTTGTTGTTGTTATTGCTGTTGTTGTTATTATTATATGTGAAGTGAAAGATGATGTCATCATATATTCTGATGAAATGATTAAAGTTATTAAAACTGACATTCAATTCAATTCAATTCAATTTTATTTATATAGTGCCAAGTCACAACCAAAGTCATCTCAGGGCTCTTTACAGTCAGAGCAGAGACCACACTCATTACTATTAGTTACACCCAGCAGCTCCACCACCAGCAAACACCTGACACCTGGGACTGATCCTGGATCTGCCCTGACCAGCTGGGGGGAGAGAGAGAGAGAGACAGGAGGGGAGGGAGAGAGAGAGAGACAGAGAGAGAGACTGGAGGGGAGAGAGGGGGGCATGAGTTGTATATGAAGCCTGAATGGACATTCTGCTGCCACCTGCTGGCACTTACCTGTGTGTGTGTGTGTGTGTGTGTGTGTGTGTGTGTGTGTGTGTGTGTGTGTGTATACACATAAGACATATGTATTCATCATGAAATGTGACATAGTTTTCAATAAGATGGCAGCCATGACGACGGTGACGAGGATGATGTTGAAGATGGTGATGATGATGGTGATGGTGATTGTGATGATGATGGTGATGATGATGGTGATGATGGTGAACTGAAGTTTCTCTATGTTTTATATTTTATTTCATATTTAAAGTGTTAATTAACAGAACTCGTTACGTCTGTGTTAATGAACATTAGTCTTTAAAACAAGCACAGAAACAGAAACAGGAAGTGGACTGAGACACACTGCAGGAGCAAAAACACACACAGACACACTGAGCTTGTTTGTCGCAGTCAGCAGTTCCAGGCACAGTGCCCCTCCCTGCAGGAGCCTGGTGGGCGGAGTCAGTCATCAGGTAGATTCACCTCACCTGGTCTGGCTGCAGGACAATGAAAGCTGGACTACTGATGTGTAACAGCAGATTTATTCTCATGAACCTAATGTCTATAAGTGCAATGTTCCTTAAACTCAGAGCAGCTGTTCTCTCTGTTCTTTGCTGTTCCACAGGTAAATAAAATTTTGGTTTTTCAGTTTGAGGCTGTGTTTGGTCCCTTGGTGAAGTCAAACACTGTCAATAAAGTTTTCTGATTTGATTCGTCTGTATGTCTGCAGGCTGCCCAGTGTCTTCTGGCTGTCCACAGATTCAAACTGGGAGCTGATTCCATCATATTCAATCCGGATTACACTGACCCCAACCAACAGGAAACAGCGGAAGTGGCTCCTCCCACTGAGGAATGGAACGATAAGGTTTGAAGGCAGACGATCGCGGTATAGATAGATTCAGTCAACACGATGTGTTCATGGACTCATGGATGTAGAACAG
Organism: Datnioides undecimradiatus; assembly: GCA_008933995.1. Lineage (NCBI taxonomy): Eukaryota > Metazoa > Chordata > Actinopteri > Lobotiformes > Datnioididae > Datnioides > Datnioides undecimradiatus. The sequence continues at coordinate 142,370 of WARS01002847.1, read as the reverse complement.
TTTACCATGAGCTCACTGATAAGTGGAGTCTATTAAAATGAAAACATGGTTTAGCTTGTTAGCAACAAAGACTCATTGGTCACCTACTGTTAGCTTGTTGTAAAGGCCGAGAAGCCCTTAGTGGACATGCTGTTTGGCAGAGCCCTGAACATTTATGGATCACAAGGGACAATAAACACATCTGTCACGCAGCCTCTGAGCCGTAATTCACCAGCTCGGTAACTTCCTGTAGCCGCCATAAAGGTTAGCTGATGATGCTGGGACAAACCTGAATATGGAGTTAATTTTTGGTTACTGTCACGAAGCCATTTTCTTTTCATCATAAAGCATGTTCACATCAAAAGACTGAGAGCAAACGCTGAACTCTTCAAACACATTCAGCAGAGGCAGGTCTCCCACTATACCTGTCCAGGTAGGTTGGTTTACAGCTGCAGTGTGTAGGTTTTAGGGACCTACTCACCTGAAATAAGAAGCTTTGTGTTTTCATTAGCTTAGCATGACCTGTTAGCTTAGCACGTGTCCTTGCCATCATGCTGCATGACAGCTCGTCCTGCTGGGCGGAGGAAGAAACTTTCATCTACACATCAGCAATGACAAAATGTTTACTTGTGAGGAAACAACACAGTCAGCACACTGTCGAGTATCTCTCACACACACACAGCTGCAGCAACTGATCATGGCCCAGAGAAACCACGAGACAGGCCTCAGGTTGAACTGGAGTGATTCACTCTTTCAGCTGTTTCCATGATTTATCTTCTCCGTCCTCAGGTTGAACCTTTCTCACCTGCTGCTCGAGATGCAGCTAGATTCATAAACGACTCAATCAACAGACTGACTGCTTCCAATCAAATGACTCCGCTTCATGGTATTTGTGGATTAATTGTGGCTGTGTGCGTGAGTCAGACTGAATGAAACTTTATGAGTTTTAAATGAGAAGCTGAGGCGCTGAGTCAGTGTGTTTACAGTCTGAATGTGTCTGAAGGGAAAGTGAAAGTCACTGATTTGACTCACTGATCATCGTTAGTACACATTGAAGTGACACAGTCAGCACAAAACTCAACACATCTCCATTTACAACAACATCTCCAGGATGTGAAACAGGCAGGACTAGGACTATGGTCCTTGTCAGGCTGAGGAGATGTGAAAACCATGAGAGCGTGGTCAGCTGCTGTCCTCGATCTAGCTCAAACCAGCAACGACCAAACTCTGCTGTTACCTACACCGTGTTTGTATAATCTGATTGGCCACTCTGCTCAGGACGTTTTTACTCTGCAGGACAAACTTTCTAAAACGTTTTAATGGCGAATCGTTGATGAAACCAAGCGTTTGTGATTCGTCCTGAATGTTTCTGATGTGAAGCTGCAGTTGATTTGACTAAAATAGAAACAAGATCATCTGTGACTCACTGCTGAGTCAGCATGTTGACTGTGTGTGGGCTTGTTTTATATCCCAGTGTGTGTGTGTGTGTGTGTGTGTGTGTGTGTTTGAATAAGGCTCAACTGTTGGAAACTTTTCATGATGCTTTAATCTGATTGAGACATATATATAAACACATAAAACAAAACAAAACATAGATATATAAAATAAAGTTTACAAATGTAAATATAAAATGTAATAAATAAATAAATAAAAATAAATAAATAGATAAACAAACAAATAAATAACAATCAGTATGTCGCTGGGTGTGGGCTCCATCCTCAGTGGTGATCCCTCCAGGTGAAGCAGCTGCGGTGCTTCTGCAGGGCAGACTTTAGGACCCAGAGTAGATCTCTCCTCAGAGCCATCCAACCACAAACGGCGTCGCCCTGAGCAACAAAATGAGGACTTCATGAACCGTGAATTATAAATAAATATGGACCATGTCACGGATCCACACCTGACAACAAATCAATGAGCCAACTAAGAGTTTGACTGATTCTGTTCGCATTTCTGTTCCTGCTGATGTGACACTTTTACATTAAATCATTTACCTGCTGAAGAACCGCTGTCACGTTACTGAAGTACTGAGATAACGCACCTGAGCCATTGCTACCAGACAGCTGCAGGGTCAGAGACAGGTTAGAGAGAGAGACGGATCAGAGAATGAGACAGGTAGATAACGTAGATACATGTACTGTATAGCAATAATGTTACTGGAGCCCAGAGTATCTGATATGACAGTACAGACAGACAGGTATGCAGGTAGGTCTACAGACAGACAAGTGTACAGGCATACAGACAGACAGGCATACAGACAGACAGACAGGTGTACAGATAGACAGCAGTGCAGGCAGACAGGTACTCACGCAGCTTCCTTGGTCCAGCAGTTGATGCTGAATGTTTTGGAAGTTTTCAAACTTCTTTTCGTCCCAGGAGGCTCCGCCCTCTCCCACAGGTAACTCCTGCATCTCGAAAATGGTCCCGGTCTGATCTAGCGACTGATGCAGTACCCATAATGCTCGGCGGCACTGTGGCCAATCAGAATCAATCAGCAGTCAGAGATCTCAAACTGAGGTTTTTAAACAAACTGTTTCAAGATAAAAACAACTCTGTAATTGGCTGAGAGGCTGAGATGAGGTCAGAGAATTACCTGAGCATGATTGGCAGTAGCAGCTGTGAAGGCGGAGCTTGGAAAGGAGATGTTGGCATTGTATGGCAGGCACCGGACAGGAAAATGCCCCCCCTATAGGACAGACAGGTAACAGCCTTTATCAACAACCATACCGATTACAGCTAATGCTAAGCTGCACATGAAAAGACACTGATCAAACTAACATTAGCTTACCAGCTAATGTTAAACTTACCACGTCTTTGAGCAGGTGGTGGGCAGACTCCACCAGGTGTCCCTGCAGCGGACAGGTTGGCATAGCAACCACCATCAGCTGGAGGCCGCAGACCTGCAGAAGGATGAAGAAGACTGAGGAGAGCATTATGGTTCTGATGGTTCTGGTCCTTCCTGATGGGTTTTGTTTCAGGTGCTCTTCAGGTTTTCCTGGTTTTTCAGCAGGTTTATTGGGTCCTGATCCAGATTCTTCTTTAGGTCCTGAAGTTCTTATACAGACAGTTTTAGCTGAGGATCTTCAGATAATCTAGGTTTTAATTCAGGTCCTGGTCTTGGTACTGGTCTGGTCTGAGCTGGACTGAAATGCTCCAGGTGTGCTGTGTGAGCCAGCAGCCACAGATGAGTTCAGGTAACCTGGAACAGAAAGCAGATTGGCAGGCTGTCAGAACCAATCAGAAGCCATCTACCTGTGTGAATCATCAAACCACAGAGAGTCTGATCTAAACCTCAGCGGAGACCTGGACCAGGACCAGGTGAGTCACTGCAGGTTCATTCAGGTAAACAATCCTCCAATCAGAAAGGAATCAGTGCATTTATTCAACTGAAATAATCACTCAATCAATAAATAACACTGGGGAACACAATTTTTGTTGAGTTAGGTCTGACAGCTGTTTTTAACTAATTTTTGGGTGCGGAATCCAAAACTGATCTCAGTTTTTCTCTATCACGTCAAGTTTTTGAACTATAGGATCCCCATTTTCTTAAAACATGAAAAATATTGTACTTAACAGATATGTGCTTGTTTTATAAAAATTTTCAAATATTGACATACAATGAAATATGAAAGAAACAGGCATGACTGCAATTTCTAAGAGTATTATGTTTTTACAAAGGATATGGCTACTGTAATTATAATTGTGTGCAAGTAGTTAAGGTAAAAATTTACGTTTATAGCTCTTTCTGGAGTGTTCAACTTGAGGACTATTGCGTTTGATGCTCCAACAATAGTCAGCCATCATATGTACACTACTACTACTACTACTACAGCTAATCAGTGGAATTTTGCTTATCTGGAGGGTAAGCTGTGGAGAAAAAACTTGACTTGCTAGAAAAAAACTGACTGCAATTTTGGAATCAGCATGCCAATTTTAGTTTTAATCAGCATAAAAATCTAACTCAACAGAACATTTTTTTCAAATTGTTCCCCAGTGTAATCAATCAATAAATCAATAAATCACTCAAGCAGTCAATCAATCAATTAATCCATCAGTCAGTCACTCAGTCAGAGTCACCTCAGATCCATGATGTTGGCTGAACCCATCATGATTTCCCATCAGCCCTTGTTCCTGATCGATTGTTCAGTTTCACCTTAGAACGCTGACTCAGCATGGAGCCGTTTGACTCAAAGAAGTTCGTCATCGCTGACGCACTGAAGTTTCTGACCGCCGAGGAGGAAACTCCACTCACGGAGAGCGGCCACCATCGTTACTATGACAATAATGACCACAATGATGATGATGACGACGATGACGAGGTTCAGCTGGGAAAAGTTTTGCTCTGAGATTCAAACCGTTCGGCAACTTCACTGAGCTGCGTTCTCGCAAAATGGACTGAAATACTGCGCAGTACTGAAGTACTGCAGCGATGGTCAGGTGAGCCATTAGCATCACACCTGAGTCCTCAAGTGAACTGAGTTCATGTAGACATGGCAGCTGTGTAACTTGTCCATGGTAATTAGAGTTAAAGTACTGTTTGAAGTAGTTAGAGTATTTAGAGTATTTAGAAAAGTATTGTTTTACAGGTAAAATCACTTCAGCCATCATCAAAACATATGATCATTGATTTTCTTTCAATACACTGATCGAATAAGCGACTTGTCATTTCACTTGTAGAGGCTGTCGCAGAGTTTCATCAAAACCAAACTGCTGATTTTACAAAGTAACTGAAGCTCTCAAAAGAACTAAATGGAGTAAAAGTAATGGAGTAACAGTAAAGGGAGAGACATTAGGAGACGATACTCATAACTAAAGCACAATACTTGAGTAAATGTATTTAGTTACTTTCCACCCTGATCTAAAAGTGTTTGTCATCACCGTGGTGACAAATTTCCTGATTTTAACGTCCAAATGAAACATCCTGAAACCATTTTCAAAGTCGCGTACTCACTGTGGGAGCTGCCGTGGGTCTGCAGGTCCTGCTGGTTCTGGTCTGGTTCTAGTCTGGTTCTTTTCTGTGTGGATCTGGTTCTCCTCCTGGCTGGTGGATGTTGTAGCTGTGCTGAGCGTCTCTGTCTGGGAGTTTAAATAAAGCTTCATCCTGGACGGACAGAAACTGAAACTCTGATGTCTTCAAAGCAAAATCAAGCAACAAATTCTATGAAATTTGGAAATTTCCCTTTTCAACCCCCCACCTCACCCGCTCCTCACCCCCACCCCCACAGGGCACCGGGCTGACTTACTGAATGACTGTTAGCACACAACAACTCCATAAAATGTGCAACACGAATACAACAACGCAAATACAACAGTTAAACGGGTCGATTTCAGGAGAAACCAGCTCTGCAAGTGGAGCTGATGGTGTGATTAACAGCGAGTTTGGTCTCAACCTGCTCTGTTTGTAAAGAGGTGAGCTGGGACGAGCTTTGGTCCTGTACAAATAAAACTGAACTGAACTGAACCGAACCAAAGCGAACCAGACTGAACTGAACTCAACTGAACTAAATGTGCCAACGTTTGATTCGAGCACTATAAACTATAACCTGTGTATGTGGACAGGACAGAGTTAAACATGTGAATCATTAAACAACAAATCTTACTTTCTTGTTAATTGTAGGCCTGAAAATTGGCACGATTAATTTAAGGTGGTATTAAAAGTTTCAGTGGCTAATTAGTCAGACTGTAATTCATTTTTATTCAGTTCAGATATTGAACTGAACAGATCAATGTGCCGTCAATCAGACCTTAATTTCAGGGTGTTTAACGCTGACATGAATGAATGTTTTATAATTTATCTCCTCATAATTAAATTTCCCCACTGTGGGATAAATAAATGGTTATTATCTTAATATAAAAGAAAAAAAGAAAAGACATGAAATATATATATAGTGTGTGTGTATAATTTACTAATAAAGGTGTAAAAAAAAATATTTATTTGTTTAAAAAAAAGAATTTTACCCTGAACACTGATTAAAGACAACTAATTAATCATTAATTGGATATTAGTTGATTCGGTGATTGTTTTATATAATCCAATGAAATGTGAAGTAAATTGTTGCTGCTGTGTGATTAAAATAAATGATTGAAGCAGGCAGAGTCTGTGTTTTTATGTTTTATATGTTTTTACATTAATGTTTCTAAATGGATGTAAAGTCAGCCTGGTTTCAAACCTGCGGCTCCGGAACATTTAAAGGTCTCAGTAGAAACACTGACAGTAGCTCAGAGGCTCAAACCGATGGTTTTTACTCTGATTTGAACTGTTTCATCTTCAGCTGAGAGTTTTTAACAAAGGCGTCTGAAGAAGTTTAAAATCATTTCACCTGCTGACTCATGGCGCCGTGCTGAGGAGTGGCGCAGCGGTCGGAAACATGAACACATTATTAATATCTGCTGTTTTATTAACTGGGGGCTACAAAACACATTCGATTCCACTTTGCATATATTTGTGTTCTGTATGAATCAAAGTAAAACCCATCTGTGTCGTCACACACAAAGATTCATTCAGGATGCGGTTTAACCCCCAACACTTTACATTTACAGCGAAGAGCCACAGAGCGCAGAGGAAAGAACGAGTGAGTGCAGTCTGACACGGACAGGAGGCAGGAAGTTCAGCCAGTTTACATTTAGACAGAAAAGAAAGAGCGACGGCTCGAGGATCTGACTCTAAGCGCCGCAGGGAAACCACGTTACTCCTCCGAGGGCTTTCTCCACAGCTCGCCGACTTATTTCTGAATGACTCTCAGCTCCTGTTTGTAGAGAAATGTGATGATGCAGACACAGAGAAGGAAAGTCCTCATTCACTCAGTTTCCACTTCAGTCCTGCAGGCTCTCTTCTGACGTGTCCCCAGCTGCCCCAAAATCTCGCTCATCCAATAACAACCATTAACAGACTCACAGCAGCAACACAGCAGCAATACTGGCAACAACACAGCAGCAACACAGCAGCAATACTAGCAGCGACACAGCAGCAACACAGCAGCAACGCAGCAGCAACACAGCAGCAATACTGGCAGCAAAACAGCAGCAATAGTGGCAGCAACACAGCAGTGTATCCATACACAGAACATGCATACAGTAAATGATGTGTTATTGATCACCACAGGTGATCACCACAGGTGATCAATAACAGATCAAACTGATATGGAATAACGGGAGTGTGAGCAAACTGACGCAAGTAAAAAGCTGCTTCACTTAGTAGATTATCGATTATTTATCAGTTAAAGTCAAAATGTATCAATACAATTAACACCTGATTGATGCCTGACTGACACCTAATTGATGTCTGATTGATGCCTAATTGACACCTAATTGACACCTAATTGACACCTAATTGACCCCTGATTGACGCCTAATTGATGCCTGATTGACACGAGCATGTCCGTGAAGCCGAGGAAGGTGGAGCAACATGTCTAATCATATCTAAAGCAGGAATTCACTAATCAGCCAAATCAATAACTGAGTCGGCATCAAATTCACTCTAAACACTGAACTGAACCTGTTTACTCCCATCCCAGTGGGTGGAGGAGGATGGAGGTGTCGAGCCTCCACCTGAGCTGCAGCATCAGCACATACCCAACAATCATAATTACCTCATTTAACTTCACTTCACCTCACTTCACTTCACTTCATCTCACTTCACTTCATCTCACTTCACCTCACTCCACTTCACCTTATCTCACCTCACCTCACTTCACTTCACCTCAGTTCAGTTCAGGTCACTTCATTTCATCTCATCTCACTTCACCTCACTTCACTTCACCTCACTTCACTTCACTTCACTTCATTTCACTTCATTTCACCTCACCTCACTTCACTTCACCTCACTTTACTTCATCTCACCTCACTTCACTTCATCTCACCTCACTTCACTTCACTTCAGGTCACCAGGTTGAGACCAGCTGGGGGGACGCAGAGAGACTTGTGATCTGTTTTCTAGTTCAGTCAGTACTGAGCTGGTTCTGGATCAGCTGGGGGTCCTCAGAGACCTGCTGGGCCAGCCTGATAGCACAGAGCTGCAGTGATCCAGAAACAAAAGCATGGGCTAGTTTTCCTGCATCAGTCTGCGACCAGATGGTCCTGATGCTGGTGACACTGCGCAGGTGAAAAGGCCTTAGGGACGAGTTTGATGTAGAGGTAAAGGACTCGTCCTGATCAGAGACCACACCTGGGTCCGTGACAGTGGAGCAGGAGGCCATGCCCCCTCACTGAGTCTGTTTGTAGAGGATGAGTTTCCAACAACAGCAGCTTCAGTTTGTCTGAGTTCAGCAGCAGGAACCTGCAGCTCCTCAGCTCTTTGCATCTCTTTGTGCTCAAAGTTCAGCCGACTGCCTGGTCTCTGCCTGGTGTAGTTGTGTGTTGTCTGCGTAACAGTGGACGTTTATGAGTGATCTGTAATTATGTCGTCTGGTGGCAGCAGACATCAGGTAAAGAGAACCAAACACAGAACCTGAGGACTGATGTCAGCAGGTTTGTGCTCCTCTGATCCTTGACAGCTGAGTTGATGCTGGAGCTCCTGTGATGTGACAGGATCAGCTGATCAGACCTCAGCCTGAACAGGAAGGGGCACAGAGTTTTGTGTCTTTGTTCGTTTGTAAAGCATCATCAGTTTAAAAAAGTGCACAGCAATGATCAGCAACACAGAAAAAGACGTTTCAAATAAAATCCAACTTCAAAATACAAAACTTTAATAAGTAAAGAGAAGAGCCTTTGTTCATAAATACAAACATGATAAATAAATAATCAATAAATAGAGAAGCAGGGCAGAGACAGGCTGATGAGGTGTGTCAGTGTTGCTGTCGACTTGGTGCAGAGTGCCTCCTGCTGGTACCAGCTGAATCTCTGATGAAGGTCACCAGCAGGTCCAACTGAACCAGGTGCAGTTTGGTTACCCTCCGGATCAGCTCCCAGGACTCTGCACTGCCACCCTGCACACACAACTACAGTCAGAGCCAGGACCCACACACTGCACACACACAACTACAGTCAGAGCCAGGACCCACACACTGCACACAGACTGCACACACACAACTACAGTCAGAATTGCAAAAGTACTCACTGTGCGCTCAATAGTGCTTCTCTTCAGTCTCCTGTAGTAGTTTCTCAAACTGTGGCCTGCTGTCTTGTTGGTGGACACCTGGAGACAGAAACACAGGTCACATTGTTTTTGTGTGTCTGGTGGTAAAATTTGCAGCTGAGGAGATGAAATGAGCTGAAGTGGAACCACTGAAAGGAGCTGTAGTGGAACCACTGAAGGAGCTGAAGTGGCAGTTGACACGTATGCAGAAAGTCACAGATATCAGCTGAACCTGTCTGTCTGCCTGCCTGTCTGTCTACTCACACAGTCGTTCAGTTCGATTGTCTGTCTGTTGATGGTTTCCAGGAACTTCTCCACCTTGTCGGTATCCCAGGTAACGAAGGAACAGTTGTCATGGTTATAGAGACCAGAAATCTGCTCCAGACTGTCTCTGACAAAGACCAACTGGGACTCCACCTGCAGGAAGAGACAGGTGTGAATTCTGGCCTTCTGATTGGGTGATAGTGCTGATGCCATCAACATGTGAGTGGACAGCTCCAGTGTACGTGTTGGTACGTTCATGTGCGGTGAAGCGTGTCGGCCTGAACATGTGAACAGCGTGTGAGCAGAAAAGCATTGACTGTCTGAAGGAAACACTGACGTCTGCAGGTTGAAGCTCCCAAACACTGAAAGACGTTCAAGTGTCAGTGGAGAGAAAGTGCTGAAGAGTGGAAACTGATTGTAAAGAGTGGACGGATGGAGTCATTGATCCACCGGTGATTGATTACCTGATCTTTCCGGATGTTTCTGTAGAGTTTGACTGGAAAGTCAACAAGACTCCGCTCCTCAGTCAGCGGACCACCCTGAAACACAAAGACACGACAGACAATGCTTCAATTACCGACAGTTATTGAGAGAGGCCCGGAAGCTCCTCCAGCACCTCACCCACTCTGAGCACAGACTCAAGGAGGCCTGGAAGCTACTCCCGGACCTCACCCACTCAAAGCATAGACTCAAGGAGGCCTGGAAGCTCCTCCAGGACCTCACCCACTCTGAGCATAGACTCAAGGATGCCTGGAAGCTCCTCCAGGACATTGTGTCATGTGTTGTTGTTCTCACCATGACGCTGATGAGAGTCAGAGAGCTGTGGCTCAGGCGATGGTACGCTCTGAGCCAATCACAGCAGAGGGCTGGAGTCAGGGCACCGCACAGGACGAAGAGCAGGATGGTCCAGCTGAACATGATGAAGATGACGATGAAGATAACGACAATGAAGGCGATGGCTGCAGACTGAACTCTGCTGTGTGTCTCCAACATGCTGTTGCTGTTCACTTTTATTCCAGACAGGAAAGAGAAACAGATCAGAGAAATTCCAACAGTGTTTCTACTCTCACTTTCCACACACACACTGACACACACTGACACACACACACTGATACACGCACACACACACAGACACACACACACAGACACCGGACACACTCAGGTGTGATAATGAGTTTGTGTCACCTTGGTTGTGATGTGGTGCAGCGCTAATAAAACTGAACTGAATTGAAAACACACGCGCTCACATTCAGTGATTTTCAACTGATTTCAGATCAGCTGAGTCAGCCTTTAACTGAGCCTGGCTGTTTGGAACATGAGTAGCAAAGATGATGAAATTATGTTTTAAAGGGATTTGGAGATAAATCAGTGATCGTCCTCATTTCGTCCTGACATCATGACGTCAGGTCGCGCTGTGCACGTCACAAATAAAGCCTGTGTGTGTGAATGTGGGAAATTGTGTTGTGGAAGTCCCTTCACTTTCATTTTCCAAACCTGCTCCTACAGATTACACACAATACAGGAAGTCCCACAGGCAGCTCTTCACAATAAAAGCTGTTCGTTTTCGCTTTCTGGTTACCAAAGGATGTGTCATGATGTAACACTGTGGTGTCATAACTGTTTATGTCACTCACGACGTGTAAATAGCAACAACAGTGTGGCGTGTGATTACAGCATTGCAGGATGCAACGTCAGATCAGATAAAACTTCACTGACACTCAGAAGCAGAGATCGATCATCCCCTGCGACAGCCCCAACTGCGTTTATTGACGTTGTTTTCATTTGATATTTCATAAGAGCTGCCGGTTCTCCCCGGGTTGGTTTGAAGTTCATTAAGACACTGTCACGAGCCTTCAAGTTCACAGTTTTGTTGTTTTATGTTTTTTATTTATTGATTTAGTTGATTAAAATCATATGTGTGTGAGCAATCATTAAAGCAAATAAAACGATGTTAAATGAGCAAACGTGGATTCAATTATTACTTTATTTCATCTGTAAACCAGCAGGCGAGTGAATGTGTTCCCTGATTGGTCCGACGGAGATGTCGTCACTCCCTTCCGATTCATCATCGTTGGTCACCGTGGCAGACTCCGCCCCAGAGCGGAAGCACGGTAAACTGAGGGAGACAACAGACGGTGAGTAAAATAAACGCTACCGAGTTTTAACGAGTTAGACGGAGACAACAGCCCCCGGTAATGGACCGCAGGTCTCCTGGTGACCGACCAAGTGACGCCACCCGCACATCACGTCCGGCGGAGACGCCACGCAAAACTGCGTTAACACATCCGCCTTTGTAGACGCAGGCATCCCCCGGCCTCTCCGTGGGAACGACAACGACAACAATAACAATAACGAGCTCCGGGTGCTTCCTGTCTCCGCTCTGCTCACTTGTCGTACAGGTCGCTCTCAGTGAAGACCGGTGGACCTTCACCTGTGCAGGTGTGATGGAGGTGGACATCCTGGAGTTCCAGGTTCCTGTGGAGAACAACAAGACCCTGTTCGTGTGGGACATCCAGCCGTCTCACAGTGAGGCTCAGATCTATGTGAGTCCACCTCAGGGTTCAGATTTGTGTGAGTCCACTTCAGGATTCAGATTTGTATGAGTCCATCTCAGGGTTCAGGTCTGTGTTCATTAAAAAACACGTCAGACATTAACTGTGGTGTGTATGTGTGCGTGTGTGTATGTGCGCACTGTCATCAGGACGGGCTGTACCGCCTGTTCTCGACCTTCGGTCCTCTCTACCTGCTGAAGGTGTGTCCGAACGCCCCCGTGAACCCGCCCGGGTTCTACGCCCTCATTAAGTTCTATTCGGCTGTTCAGGCGGCGAAGGCGCAGCGACAGACAGACGGACGCTCGCTGTTCCAGGACGCTCCACTCAAGGTCGCCACCTCACACAGCTTAACACACTGGCTTCTTCTTCTACTGATCCTGTAGTTCATCAGGTCACCTGTGCAGTCTGTCCTGTCATGTCACCTGAGCAGGTAACAACAGGGTGAATTTTATTTACACCACACAAAAAGACAGAAGAAGAATAAGAGACGGCGGCGAACGTTCCTGATCGGAACGACGTGGAGATGAAGGAAGATCCAAATTTTCTGTCTCACACGCTTTTATTGTGAAGGGTAACAGTGAAACAGGAAGTGATGATGAACGCTGTGTGTGCGTGTGCGTGTGTGTGTGTGTGTGTGTGTGTGTGTGTGGTTACGGGAGGTGGGTGTAGTTTGTGCTGTTGAGCAGAAGATGGCAGCATTCAGTCACAGTGTGGGTCGTGGGATCACTCTAACGGGTCTGTGTGAAGTTAACGTGACGCTGCAGCTGCTCTGCGATCGCTGCCATCTTTGCCTCGCCGTGGTGACCGTATTGTCCTGCTAACAGCAGCCATAGGACTCTGCTGCTCTACCATTCTGTCAGTTTCATCTTTACATTCACCTGTATCTCTGTCTGTGATGTGTTGTATTCTCTCTCTCTCTCTATCTATCTATCTCTCTGTCTCTCTCTCTCCCCTCCTCTCTCTCTATCTCTCTATCTCTCTCTCTCCCCTCCTCTCTCTCTCTCTCCCTCTTTCCCCTCCTCTCTCTCTCTCCCCTCCGCGCTATATAAATAAAATTGAATTGAATTGAATTGATCAGATGTTTCCTCTGTTTCATTTACTATTAACTTGTGTGTGTGTGTATGTGTGTGCATCTTCAGGTGAGGCTAAGCTACAAACAGACTCCTCACTTCCTGTCTGACAGCAGCAGACCTCTGAGCCACGCCCGCTGCCTTGAACTGGCCAATCACTGCCTGGGATTCAATGGCTGGACCTCTAACATCATCACAGTGAGAAACACGCAGGTTGAACATGTATATTCAGGTGAGTTAGTGCGAGCACAGGCGACTTCCTGTCTGTGTTCACCCTCAGCTAAAAGAGCTCACCAACAAAGAAGAAGAGAAGGAGGGTGGAGGCAGACGGAGGAGGCTAAGGTTTGGCTGTGTGCTGCAACTCTCCTTCCCTCATCAAGGCCAGATGACCAGAGCAGCAGCAGTGGTGGAGGACAGCTTCACCTGCACAGGTGAGCACTACACAGCAGGAAGCAGCTCTCCATGACTCCTGAATAGGAAGTCCTTCAACAGTTTGTAACCTGTGAGGCAGATGGCCATCCACCTACAGCCGGGATCTGCCCAAGGTTTCTGCCTGTTAAAAGGAAGTTTTTCCTTGCCACTGTTGCCAAGCGCTTGCTCATGGTGGAACTGTTGGGTGTAATTAATAGTAATGAGTGTGGTCTAGACCTGCTCTGTTTGTAAAGTGCCCTGAGATGATTTTTGTTGTGAATTGGCGCTATATAAATAAAATTGAATTGAACGGTATTGAATTGATTCATGAATCAGGTTGAACCATTAAAACTGTTGCTAGGAAACATCTGGAGCATCATCCAATCACGGCAGCCATCCGTTTAAACAGGAAGTCAGTGTATTGTCACGAGCCAGCAGAACCTCTGTGTGATGAGTTCACAGTTTGTAGCGTTGGTCCAGTTTCTCCTGAGCAGGAAACGTGTGATGATGCTAAGCTAACTGCCGTTATTCCCTCATCTGGTTGGCCATTAGCAGGATGTTCTGTCGCTGACGGTCTGTTATTTTGGTGAAGTTAACTTTAAATCTGCAGGTTGTATCGTTATTAAACAGATTGAACACAGTTTCAGTTCAGACACATCAACCAGACTCGTTAGCTGGTTCGGTTAGCATCGTGATAATCAATGCCAGTAACAGCACAGTGTATAATAACTGATCATTCATGTGTTCCTTAATGTTGATTTGATGGTTTAATGTGTAACTGACAATAATCTGTAGTAATCCATCACAAAGAGTAACTGAACTTATCAAATGAGTAAAAGTAGAAATACTCGAATTAAAATGGACCTAAAACATTTCAGCTGTCCTGTGTGTGTGTGTGTGTGTGTCTGTGTGTATGTGTGTGTCTCTCCGTGTGTGTGTGTGTGTGTGTGTGTGTGTGTGTGTGTGCAGGTCCAGACGTTCTGGTCCACAGACGCTGTAAACTCCACAGGCTGGTCAGGGAGCGGGCTCTGGTCCAGGCCTTCACTGCAGTGCTGCTCCTAGTCCTCGGTCAGTTCACACATCTGCTGGGATCAATTGATGCTGATCCGATGATTGATGATCGATTGGTTATGACTCTGCAGGAAACGGCAAAGTGATGGTGGTGATGAAACAGACCTCAGATCAGTTCCTACCTGAGCAGTCTGACAGCGTCCTCCAGGTAAACTCACCTGTTGGACTGTTTGGACTGAAATGTGTGTCTCGTGTCTGTTTGGAGAGGAGGAACATAAACAGGCATGTCTGTGTGTGTGTGTCTGTCTCAGGTGAATGAGCTGACCTGGAGTCAGGTTGTTCCCGATGAAGAGGAGGAGGATGAAGAGTGGGATCTGATAGTTTCAAGGCCTGGGGATTGTGTGTAGACTCAGGTGTTTCTCCATGAACAGTGGTACATTGTGGGAATCATCAGCTGGCATCAGCAGATGTGTTTGGATGCAGGACATTAACAGTATTTGTACTTCGATCTGTTGGTACTTGTACTGGTACTGCAGTACTGTCGCAGTACATCAGCTGACTCCAGGTGTGCAAACAGAAGAACCTGCATCATCGCTGAGCGGCAGTATGTTACCGTCAGCAACTCAAGTGGAACTGTTTAATATGAAATATCAATGTCTGTACGATCAATAAAGTTTATAAAGACTGTGTCGCTGTGTGTATCTCCTCACACACATGCACACACACACAGTCGACTGTTACCTGTGAGCGCCACCTGAGTGCAGTAATCAAAGGTGTGACACTGGTTTTAACCACCAGGGGGAGACAGACACTCAGTTTGAAACCTCTAGTTTAATCTGTAGGATTAAAATCAAATACAAACTAATTCAGTTCAATTCAACTTTATTTATAGAGCGCTGATTCACAACCTCAAGCTCATCTCAGGGGGGAGAGAGAGAGATTGATTTGATTTTAAAAGAAAACTTTATTCCGCCATTTTAAAAAAACCTTTAAAAACGATGACGCAACAATTCCTAGGACGCACAGAAATACATAAATCACATCAGCTCTTCAGAGTAAACCAGCTTGTTGTCCTGTACAGCACATATCTTGTTAAACTGGTCCACAGCCTCCATCTCCCTGTAGGAGTTAAAATTAGCTGCTGCTCTGGCTTTCACCATCCTTGTGAGCAGCAACTGGACGTTGATATCAACAGAGTCATCAACTTTCCTTTTCCTGCTCACATAAATCGCCATGTTTGCTTGCCCCAAGATAAAATTCATCAGCTGACACTTCTGCTTGGCAGACGTCTTGTATTTAAAACCAAAGATGAACATCTGTTTGGAGAAAGCCTCCCCGACCTTCAGTCGACCTACAGTCCAAGAAACAGTGGAACACGGACATTTATCACTGATGTTATCGTTAATGATTGATAAAAAGGCGTTAACAGCTACAATTCCCTGCAGGACTCTCCACTGCAGGTCTGCTACCTTCTTTGTCAGTGGAAGCTTGTGAAGGAGCATCCATCTGAACTGCGTTCAGGAACCATGACCAGACCAGAGCGCCCTGTGCTGTGATGCGAAGCAGGTTGGCCAAAGCAGCCTTTTTAGATTTAAGGGCTTCAACATGCCCTTGATTTCCCGTAGAATCCATAAGACCTTGTAATTCTACTACCTCAGTCTCCAGATCTTAGAGAGACCGGGTAAAGTGCTTGGTGACATTGCGAGTATACTGCTGACAAAACTGTTTTATCTGGCACTTTCCAATGTCCCACCACTGCTGTAAGGAAGGAAACAAAGATTTTCATTTCCTGTGTGAAACCCATAAAAACTCTTGACTTGAAAACACTGAAATGATGTTTAAAACAATAAAAGCGATCAAGTCTGGCCAAAGATAACAAATTGTCCTTGGAGTGACTCCAGGTGTACTGCATGTCATTCCAGACCTCGCCAAACATCTTTTAACTCTTGGGTTTCAATGAGACACTGGAGTCTGGCAGATGAGGCAGGATGAGGCTCCAGGTGATTCCTGTCTAACCTGGTTCTCTGTACAGTTAAAATCACCTCCCAGAAACAGGAAATCATCAGTACAGCGATGAATCACATCACATAAAACATCTAAAAACTTCATTCTGTCAATACTTAAAACTGGAGCGTAAAAACTGACAAAGGACATTTGAGTGTTTTCAGCTCTGACTTTTAAAATGTGACCACACATGATCTCCTCCACCTGGAGAGAGCAGGGTCTGAAGCTCCACGCTGGCTCACACTCATTCTCAGGGTCACTGTGAAGAATAAAAAATCTCATCTCATCCTCCTGTGACGGCGTCCACTCACTCGCCTCCTCATTGTCAGACAGGTCCTCTAACAGCTTCTTTGCCTTGGCGGTGCTCTGCTCTTTATCAATGTTTTTCCTTTTACTAGATTTGTTAGTTAGACTCATGTCTTAACACATGTTTTCAGCCATCAGCACATCATCCACCACACTGTCAACGATCTGACTGCAGCTGCTGGGACCTTTCTTTTCTTCCTCCTGCTCCTTTTTTTTCTGTTTTCCCGCCGCTCTGTGTGTTTCTATTATTCAGTTTATTTCTATTTTCACCTTGAACCTTTTTCACACTCTGCTCCTTCACGTCTGCCTCAGTCTGCTGCACGTCAAGCGCCCACCCGCCCAAGCTGCAATGCGTCAGGTGCGTCCGACCTGCAAACAGGCCGCACACCGGCCACCTTAGCCATCTTGGGCAATTCAGCCGCAGCCTCCCCTGCGGAAACGTCAGGCACAGCGAGGACAATGGCCGGCTCAGCTATTCTGGACTTTACAGGGAGCCAATGACGAGAAGCTAGAACTGGAGAAATATGATCTCTCTTGCTAATTCCCATCAGAACCCTTGCTGCAGTGTTTTGGATCAGCTGCAGGCTTCTCAGCGAGCTGGTCAGACAACCTGACAACAAGGAATTACAGTAGTCCAGCCTTGAGGGAACAAATGCATGGACTAGTTTTTCAGCGTCACTTTGGAACAGGATACTCCTAATCTTAGCTATGTTGCGCAAGTGAAAGAAGGCAGTCCTAGTGACCTGACTAATGTGAAACTGAAAGGACATGACCTGGTCAAACATAAGTCCAAGGTTCCTCAGGGTTGAGCTGGAGGCCAGGGTAATGCCATCCAGAGTGACTCTATGGTCAGATAACCTGTCTCTGAGGTGTTTAGGACCAAACACCATCACCTCAGCTTTGTCTGTGTATAGCAGTAAAACATTACAGGTCATCGGCCTTAGTGTCTGTAAGACATGTCTGAAGTCTGATGAACTGATCTGTTTCTTCCGGCTTCACTCCAGGTGGACGCCTGTTGCCGCAGCTCCTGATGTGCGTGTGTTTTTTGTCGTTGTTTTGGTTCATTGTGTTTTTTATCTTTGACTCTTTGGCTCAACACTGCAGAGCAGCAGTGGTTTTTGTGTGTCTCAAAACTTTGCTTTCACTTTTACTGTTACATTCATTACTTTTTGTAACTGAGTGTAACGCACATGGCGGTAGGGCCATTGTTTACACGCGTGACCAGCTGTTAGTGCTGTGTAAACCTGTTCTGCTTCCCAGGGCCAGGCATGAAATCCTAAAGGAGATACAGAGGAGACGCCGGGGTTGCAGGGCTGGAGTTAAAGTGAAGGCAACAAAGAGAAGACACAGGCCTGCCGTTCCTGCGATCATCATGGGGAACGTGCACTCTCTTGCAGGGAGAGGGCGGCAGTGATCACCACGCAGAGGGAGTTCCGTGAGTGCAGCTTATTGAGTTTTACAGAGACATGGCTGCACTCGCATATCCCGGACCACAGCGTCGCAGCACCCGGCTTTGTGACTGTGCAGGTGGACAGAGACATGACTGACAGTGGTAAGAAGAGGGGAGGCAGGATTGCGCTATATGTGAGTGAGCAGTGGTGCAATCAAGGAACGTCAAGGAATGTCTCTGTAGCACTAACATTGAACTGCTGGCTGTTGGGCTGCGTCCATATTATTTGCCGATGGAGTTTACGTCCACCATATTGGTCACTGTTTACATCCCCCCATCAGCTGATGCCGAGGCGGCTGCTGACGCAGCAGATGCAACAGACCTGCTGTATGCAAATACACAGAATGCATACAGTGCTACTGCCCTTCGCCCCTTTGGCAGGTCAGATCACAACCTTGTTCTGCTCACACTGAAGTATGTCCCTCTTGTCCACAACGACTGTGTGGAGGTGGACACAGAAGGCTGAGGAGGCCCTGCAGGACTGCTTTGAGTGCACAGACTGGGATGATCTCTGCCAGCCCCATGGGGAGGACATCAGCAGCATGACGGACTGCATCACAGAATACATTAAATTCTGTGAGGATACCATCATGCCCCCACGAACCATTCGCTGTTACCCCAACAACAAGCCATGGATCAAGCTGAGGGAGTGAAAAGACTCCTACAAGAGGAAGCTGGAGGCCAAACTCCAGTAGAACAACATGAGGGAGGTGTGGTCAGGAATGAAGGAGATCACAGGATGTGGGGGGAGAGGCAGGCTGTCCCATACCACCTGGGACTGGGGACAGTCCCGACGTTGTGGAAGACATCCTGCCTCGTCCCTGTTTCCAAGAAGCCTCACCGCAGGGACCTGAATGACTTCAGACCGGTCGCTCTGATGTCCCACATCATAATAACCATGGCCGGCTGCTGCTACACCACCTTCAACCCCAGGTCCGCCACGCCCTCGACCCTCTTCAGCTTGCATACCAGGATAAGGTGGGTTTGGAGGATGACATCCTCTACATGCACCACCGATGTCTCTCCCACCTGGACAGGGCCAGTGGTGCTGTGAGGATCATGTTTTTTGATTTCTTCAGCGCCTTAAACACCATCTAGCCCCTGCTACTGAGGGACAAACTGACAGAGATGGGTGTGGACTCAGAACACGTAAACTGGATCACAGACTCAGACACAGAATCTCACAGCGACACCCCAGTATGTTCAACTGAGGGACTGTACATCTGGGATGGTGGTTAGTAGTACAGGAGCACCACAGGGGACAGCGCTTTCTCCTGTTCTATTCACCCTGTACACCTCAGACTTCAGATAAACTCAGAGCTGTGTCACATGCAGAAGTTTTCTGACGACATGGCCATCGTGGGGTGTGTAAAGGATGGTAGGGAGGAGGAGTACAGGAACCTGGTTGCGGACTTTGTGGCATGGTGCAAGTCCAACCACCTGCACATCAACACCTCCAAGACCAAGGAGATGGTGGTGGACTTTCGGAGGTCAGTGCCCCCCCCTGCAGCCTGTGTCCATAGAGGGGGCCCTTGTGGAGGCTGTGGAAATGTACAGGTACTTGGGAGTACAATTAGACAATAGACTGGACTGGTCAGCCAACACAGAAGCACTCTACAGGAAGGGACAGAGTCGGCTCTACATCCTGAGGAGACTGAGGTCATTTAACATCTGCCAGAAGCTGCTGTTCTATCAGTCTGTCATTGCTAGTGTCCTCTTCTATGCTGTGGTGTGCTGGGGAGGAAGCATTAAGAAGAGGAATGCTTCGCAGCTGGACAAACTGGTGAGGAGCTGGACTCTCTAACATGGCAGAGAAAAGGACCCTCAGCAAGCTTCTGCTCATCCTGGACAATGTCCATCACCCTCTGCATGATATCATCACTATGCAGAGGAGCACATTCAGTGGCAGCTGCTGTCTCTGACCTGCTCCACAGACAGGCTGAGGAAGTTGTTTGTCCAGTGGGCCATATGGCTCTTCAACTCCTCCCAGTAAGGACTGTCCTGGTCTGTCCTCATGATGGACATCAGCAACCACTATCCCACCATATGTATGTGAGCATGTGTGTATATGCTGGTGTGTATCTATCTATCTATCTATCTTGTTCCTGTCCCCAAGAAGTCGTCTCCATCTGGCCTCAGTGATTACCGTCCAGCTGCCCTCACATCCCATGTGATGAAGGTGCTGGAGAGGTTGGTGTTGGCCCAAACCAACTACCTACTAGATCATCTCTAGACCCGTTGCAGTTTGCCTACCAGCCGAGTCTGGGCGTGCACGACACTGTCATCTATCTGCTGCAGCTCACTCACTCTCACCTGGATGGTGGTGGTGGCTCAGTGACAATCTGGGTTGTGTCCTGTCTGATGTGGTGGTATAGGAGCCCCTCAGAGGACTGTACATTCTCCTTTCCTGTTCACTTTATACACCACTGACCTTCAGTACAACTCAGAGTCATGTCACTTACAGAAGTTTTCTGATGACTCTGCAGTTGTTGGGTATATAAGTGGTGGACGGGAGGAGGAGTACAGAGGGCTGGTGGACAGATTTGTGGAGTGGGCTGGAAGAAATCACCTGCTGCTTAACGTGGACAAGACCAAAGAGGTGATTGATTTCAGGAGGAAAGGAACAGCTGTGCGGCCTCTCTCCATCCAGGGTAGGGATGTAGAACAGGTGGAGGAGTACAAGTACCTGGGAGTCAACATCGCCAACAGACTGAACTGGAAGATCACCAGCACAGCTGTGAACAAGATCTGCCTTAAAGCACAAAACTGTAACATATAACATGTAACTAACACGTTAAACACGTGAACATTGACCTCATGTTACTGGCTGTGAATCCAGCAGCAGGGCAGGTGGAGAGCAGTAACTGTGTTGCTGCAACTAAAACACTGTGTGTTCTCAGTGCTGTGTGTCCTGATGGAGAAGCACAGCTCCACCTGTCACAGTTCAGGTGGTTGGTGCTGAGTCTCCTCCCTCAGACGCCTCAGAGCGGTGCAGCAGAGCTCTCCACTGACAGTCTGACCCTGGGGGATGAATTCACGCTGCACAACCCCACGAATGTGGGAGGAGACAACCAGCATGTCCTCCTGATCTGACACAGACACTTCCCTCTGTGACTCTGCAGCTTCCTCACTGTGAAACAACACGGACAGGCAAGCACAACGACAGTTAAATTAAAAATAGTTTAATATTAACACACCGGAAACACACAAACACTGGTATCATAAGTATCATAAGTATCATAAAAACCTCCGTAGTCAGCATTAAACAATCAAACCTACAGCTAACTGGTAATTACAGGATCTTCAGCACCTGAACACAGCACCAGTGTTTTTACAACCTTTACAGAAGGGAATGGGCAAGTTTACCAGGAGTTTACCAGGAGCCCTTGAAGGCAACACATTAGACCACCAACCTCAGCTGCAAGGTTTGTCTTTTAAAGGGTCATTCCACTCTTTATCATTTAGCCCTTTAACTTTAAACCAGGTTCACTTGCTTTCAGCCGTGGAGGATGCTGGGAAACACTACACATACACATGAATCAACACACACACATACAGCAAATATTGGATGGCAGTGTGTTGTTGTCACTCTGCTCCAGGATGTGTTTCCATGGATACCATCAGTTTCTCAGTGCATCTCAGTCCAGGAGGTGACCCAGTGTTTGGACAACTTCCTGTTTCTGGACGAGCAGACGTTGTCTTGGATCAGGAAGCCGTCAGCATCCATATACTGCTGCAGCCTGTCATTACCCATAATCCTCCCCTGGTGGAGCGCCGCAGCCTGCCACACCCTCCAACGCACAAAGAAACCACACTGCAGACACACAAAACACAGAAATCACGT
Organism: Datnioides undecimradiatus; assembly: GCA_008933995.1. Taxonomy (NCBI): domain Eukaryota; kingdom Metazoa; phylum Chordata; class Actinopteri; order Lobotiformes; family Datnioididae; genus Datnioides; species Datnioides undecimradiatus. The sequence continues at coordinate 120,409 of WARS01002847.1, read as the reverse complement.
ACGTTCAACACAGCAGCAGGAAGTGGAGACAGTCAGTAAACAGGAAGTGAGGTCTTCATGTTTGTTCACTGAAACATCAGCTGATGGGTTGAGATGAAATCAGTGTCAGACGTTCACGATGAATTAATAACTTTACTGATCATCTGACTATTCATCAGGCCAACATGTCAATCAATACTTCAATTTGTGATCAGTCACCTGAACCCATAACCTGTGTTTACTGATGATTAGCATGCTAGCACGCTAAGCTAAGGAGCTGAACGCCAGCATGTTAACACTGACCCAGCTTGCTCATTAGTCAAAATGAGTTCAGCCTTCAACTGATTCAATGAACTTCCTCCCCTGAGATTTTCACAAGTCCAAAAACATCTAAAACGACCAACCAACAGACAGCTGACATCAGCAAATCACTAATCAGTCACTAACCAGTCAGTAACAGTAACCAGTCAGTTAAATAGTCAGTAACCAGTCAGTAACAGTTGGCAGTCAGTCAGCAGCCGGTCCTTACAGCAGGGCTCTCTGGCAGCAACCTGCCCAGTGTTAGAGTCCCTGGTCCAGCCTCTGGTTCTCGGACGGCTGGCTCCTCATGTGGGCCTTCTGGGTCTTTGCCTGGTACAGCTCTCTGGTGCTGGCTCTTCTGAAGAAACCACACTGAACAGCAGGGAGCGACACAATGGCACTTAACCAACCAGTGATGATGACATCACAAACTAATGATTTCGTGGTGGTGAGGAAGCAAAATGCACAATGATTCCAGTGGCCAAACGATACCAGGGACTAGACGGAGGACAGTCCCAGCCCAGTTTACCTTCCACAGCAGCAGGCAGATCAGAGCCAGCAGCGAGACTCCAGCCAGGGCAGACACCACGATGATCCACAGGGGGGCACTGGAGTCCAGCTGCTGCCCCAAGTCTGGATAAATGAGGAGTTCAATCTGCAGAGGACAAACACCGTGATCCAGGAGGCAACACAGGAAGCTACAAACTGCACTGATTGTGGTTTTGCTGTGCACTGCTGAGGATCTGAGAGTAGATACACCATCACGTTGTTTACAGCTGTAATGAGCACGGTGGCCTCTATGGGGCGCTAGCAGCCGTTCAGCAGTAAAGTACCTCTGTGCTGTGAGACTCCATGTTGATGGTGGGTTTGCTGGCCTGCAGCCTCAGAGTTGCGCGGCCTCGGACCAACACACTCCTTGCATTGCTGTAGTCCTGCAACACATAGGAGCGTCAGACATTGGCCTCGTCTCTGTACTTGTCCTGCTAGACCTCAGTGCTGCATCTGACACCATCGATCACAATATCCTACTACAGAGACTGGAGCATGTCATTGGGATTAAAGGAACAGCACTGAGCTGGTTTAAATCTTATTTTTCTGACAGATTTCACTTTGTCCATGTTAATAACGACTCGTCTATGCACACAAGAGTTAATCACGGAGTTCCACAGGGTTCTGTGCTTGGACCGTTGCTGTTCACCTTATACATGCTTCCCCTAGGCAACATTATTAGGAAGCACTGCATAAACCTCCACTGCTTCGCTGACGATACACAGCTATATTTATCTATGAAGCCAGAAGAAACAGATCAGTTAGTCAGACTTCAGACATGTCTGACAGACACAAAGGCCTGATGATCTGTAATGTTTTACTCCTAAACACAGACAGAGCTGAGGTGATGGTGTTTGGTCCTAAACACCTCAGAGACAGGTTATCTGACCATAGAGTCACTCTGGATGGCATTACCCTGGCCTCCAGCTCAACCCTGAGGAACCTTGGACTTGTGTTTGACCAGGACATGTTCTTTCAGTTTCACATTAGTCAGGTCTCTAGGACTGCCTTCTTTCACCTGCGCAACATAGCTAAGATTAGGAGTATCCTGTCCCAAAGTGACGCTGAAAAACTAGTCCATGCATTTGTTCCTTCAAAGTTGGACTACTGTAATTCCTTGTTATCAGATTGTCTGACCAGCTCGCTGAGAAGCCTCCAGCTCATCCAAAATGCTGCAGCGAAGGTTCTGATGGGAATTAGCAAGAGAGATCATATTTCTCCAGTTCTAGCTTTTCTTCATTGGCTCCCTGTAAAGTCCAGAATAGACTTTAAAGTCCTTCTCCTTACCTACAAGGCCCTTAATGGCCACCATTGTACATCAATGACATGACATAGCTCTCAGGCTCATCTCCTGTGGAACCAGCTGCCAGTTTATCTCTCTTTCCCCTCCTGTCTATCTCTCTCTCTCCCCTCCTGTCTCTCTCTCTCCCCTCCTGTCTCTCTCTCTCTCTCGCTCTCTCCCTCCTGTCTCTCTCTCTCCCCTCCTGTCTCTCTCTCTCTCTCCCCCCCAAGCTGGTCAGGGCAGATCCAGGATCAGTCCCAGGTGTCAGCCTGTTACAGGAAGTCTCTCCTGCCTCTGTCTCCAGGTGTTTGCTGGTGGTGGAGCTGCTGGGTGTGATTAACAGTAATGAGTGTGGTCTCTGCTCGGACTGTAAAGAGTCCTGAGATGACTTGTGTTGTGAATTGGTGCTATATAAATAAAGTTGAAATTAACTGAATTGAAATAGGAGTGTCTGATTCAGAGTGACACTTATAAAGGAGATATTGCTAACATGTTAGCACACTGCTATTTCCACATCAGCTCCTCTCTACAGCAACTGGTCTCTAACTGAGTCCGTCGGCAACTCAAACAAATGACCCAAAATGTGCCGCTAAACCAAAACCCATTGGTGCCGGCTAAAGTCTGTGAATGTGATGCGTTTGTACCTCGATCATGGTGGAGTTCCACAGCCGGGCTCTGACAGTCAGAGTTGCTGAGGTGTTCATGTTGAGCAGTGGACAGCTGAACGTCACACAGTTTGCCCCGTGATCACAGTCCTGAACACACAAACACACACATTTACAGTACCTGTGAGGACCCAGGTCCAGGTCTCTGAAGATCTGCCACTTCCTTCTGAAAGATAATTACATGAGTAATTATCTGAACCCCCTACAAACCCCCACCCCTCTGGTTGCAGCCTCCATCTCCTCATTATCCAGCTGACCCTTTCAGATTGGCGCAACAAACCACCAGATCCTCGTGGATCCTTTTACTTCCTACCCTGCCAATGCACACTTTCAGGGTAACCTGGATCTGTCTGTGAACCTGGTGGCCTCACTCCTGGTTCCTCAAGGTTCTGCTCTTCTTTCTTTACACCAAGTCACTGTTATTCTGTTATTCACTCACATTACGCAGATGACCCTTAACTCTGTCTGTCTGTTTGCACACCACCTGAAGCTCTGTCATCCAGGGAAGTCGCCTCCCATCCCAACCTCTCCATTAACGCAGAACTCTGTGGTGTGCTGCCATCAGTGTCCAACAGCAAACACATTAAATAAGATTTGGTAAAAGTCAAGTGTCTTTGAGAAGTTTCAGAGATTTTGAGATCTGAGATGATTTAACAAATCCACAAAGATGAGTTTGTTTTATACCTGAGCGCCCCCTGTGTGTGGCTGCAGTGCAGATTGAGTGTGTTTGTACCAAAACATAGGATTTCCTTTTCTGTCCCTGCAGGTGGAGGACAGGTAGGCTTCTTTCTCTCTGCTCCTCCTCCTTGTTGACCTCCTCCTCCTTCAGATTCTTCCTCTTCCTCCTCCTCTGCTCCTTTGACAGCTGAGCAAGGTGCTGCCATAAATATCAAATGTACCGGCATAGGACTTTTATTTTGAAAGGGGTCAAAGGGAGGCTAATATTGGCATAGTTACCATCAGTTTGAGGGGGTTGATGATGTTGCTGGGTGGAACACAGCGAGGCTCCGATGTGCCATTCACCTGGATCTCTGTGAGGTACAGCAGCCACTTCCCATTGGAAACCTCCTTTGGCCAATTGAACTCCACCTGAAGGTTGCCTAGGCGACCCAGCGGCTTCCCACTGATGTGCACCTGTCAGAGAGAGTAGTGGGTTACCACCTGGTCTGTTTCAGTCCCTGAACAGTCAGACTGATTTCAGTCAAACCTGGAAGGTGAAGAGCAGCAGACTGCCCACGTCCTCCGTCCTCTTCATGGCTGATTCACCAGTCACATGACCGCTGAAGGAGGCAGGCCCTGACGGATTGATTCTGCCAGGCCAGGATAAACAGATGAGTGGTGAGGTCATCAGGTCAGAGGTCAAAGGTCATTGTTCAAGCTGTTTTACTTACAGAATGAGAGATGTCTGCAGTGAATACTCCACCAACATGGAGACAGACACAGGAAGCAGATCCGACTGTTCACTGAGCCTGAAGACACACGGAAACACGACTCAATACCTGTCCAATAAAACACAGGTAGACAGGTGTGTGCATGTGTGTGTCCTACGTGGACAGCTGCAGCAGAGACTGAATCTCTCTGGTGTCTAAACTCTCAGACAGTTGAAATATGATCAACACCTGAACCTGTAACACAGAAACAGATGGATGAGTAGGGAGAGCCTCAGCAAGGTGCTGCCATAAATGTGTGTGCTGTACTGCAGTACTGCAGTACACACAGTGGTACTCGCATCTGTGGCAGCAGTAACTGTTCTGTACCTTCTGATTGATTTTGAAGGGGTTCCCCAGCTCACACAGAAGAACCGTGTCCTCAACAGAACACTCCACCTTCACCTGCGCTCCACCCTGAAACACCAACACAGGACTGACTGCAGGGGTAACCAGTCCAACTCAATCACAAGTCCTTTCAAGTCCAAATCAAATTTCAGGTCAAGTCTCAAGTGCTTTTATCCAACAAACTAAGTTAACTCTAAAGTCAGGTCATCAAGTCGTTTCAGATAATCTCAGTCAACTCGAAGTCATTCAAGTTTAAGTCAAATCGAGTCAAATCTAATGTGAGGGCCATATAGATAGATAGATAGATAGGTAGATGGATACACAGTATATCAAGTCATAGGTCTCATGTCTGATCAACTGTTCCAGTGTTTCTATATAGACCACAGCATAGAGTGTCCTCAAGGCTCAACGCTTGCCTCTGCCCTTTCTAATGGAGATGACAAGCTGTTCTACATTACAATCGTTGTCTTGTTACCTGGATGACAAAGACCTTTTGCTTCAATACCTGCGCTCGGACTCCGGAGTATATGAGCAATGGTGGGATGGTAATGCTCAAAACGGTGTTGTGAGCATCTTCTGCTGGTCGACCCAGCGAGGGAATGTTGCTGACACTAACCTCCAGAATCAGTCGGTTAATGCTGCCGTTGTAGTGTAAAACCTGACTGCCTTTCTGCCTGCAAACACAGACACACACACACACACACACACACACACAGCAGCACACAAATCACAACCTGACAGACACAGCGTGTTGGACCAATCAGCTTCAAAACAAGTCACATGTACCTGTACTCAGGTACCTGAGCAGCTGATGCTGAACTCACAATACTGAAGCTTTTTAGCACAAAGACAGAAAATCATGAAGCCTTCGAGCTGACGACTCCTGAATGTGGACCTGGGTCTGGTATGAAGGAGCTCACTCACTTGGGGAAGGGTTTCTGGTTCTCGTCTGTGAACTGGGCCGCCATTTTCAGGTTACTATGGCAACGGTTATCAGACCCACAGGCCTTCAGGATGTGGATCTGACAGAGAGAGAGAGTTTTAGATGTCACTGAGTTCCCACCTTTCCCACCTACTTTCTGTAGGTCATGATGTTGCTTGCAATTTGATTTTATTGATTGTATGTGTTCTGTTCTGGTTTCTGAGGTTTTAAAGGGTTCTGATTGGTTCTGACCTGTGTTCTGATGGGTCTGGGTCTCTGGTTCAGCACAGGGAGGCGTTTCAGGTCCACTACAGCATTTCTTCTCTTGGGAAGCTTCTCGTAGAGTGAAACATTCAGGGAGAACACCAGAGGTTCTATTTTATCTCGAACTGGACTCTGCTGAACACAAGCACAGAGAATAGAACCTCAACAACTCTCTTCATACAAGGAAATGTTCAACTTTTCCATCCGGCCTGGTTTGTTAATGGTTTGTCTTCTGTCTGCAGGGTGATCTGAATGAAAAGAGGATCTGGAGAAGGATTTATGGTTAATGGACTGAAAGCAGCTGTGTGGGACTTGAAACAGGGTCTGTCATCATTAACTGAAGCAAAGTAAAAGTGGAAACGAGAAGAGACAGAGAGAGAGAGACAGGAGGGGCAATAGAGAGAGGGGATACATCTTGTCACAGGAGTACATAACTTTACATGAAAACTAACAGAATGGTAGAACAACAACTATGGAAACTATTTGCAGTACAATACAGAATAATGATAAGTGGCAGCAGAGGACACGGGGCAGGTCGGTGGAGCCACAGATCAGCTGTTCAGCTCTGGAGCCACAGGTATCTGTAGAGAGGTACAGAGAGAGAGACCAGAGAGAAACAAGCACAGTACTAGGGGAGAGAGGACACAGAGTTAATGGTTTAAATGAGTTTGAGGAGAGAGAGGGGAGAGGAGGAGTGTGGAGATGAAGTGAAGCGATGTGTTGGGGTAATAGGGAATTAGCATCTCATTGATGTACAAAGGACCTTGGCCATTAAGAGCCTTGTAGGTAAGGAGAAGAATTTTAAAATCTATTCTGGACATTATAGGGAGCCAATGAAGAGACGCTAAAACCGGGGAAATATGATCTCTCTTGTCCCATCAGAACCCTTGCTGCAGCATTTAAGTCATGACGGGACAAGTCGAGAACGCTGTGACCTTTCCCTCAAACTGCACAGCTCCACGCTTCTTCTGCACGGAGAACCACTTATAACTCCACATCAACCATCAACCACTGTCCTTCAAAAGACCATTCTGCCAAAATCCTCCTGTTCTCTTACCACCTGGGCTGAAATAGCAGGTTACTGTTTGTCTGTGAACCCTGGTGGAGGATCAGGATGTGAACTCAGCAGCAGACTGATTAAAGCTCAGAACCAATCAGTCGTTCTTATCTCATGCAGCAGAACTTCCTTTAATCAAATGTCTAAACATCTGAAAACATCTTGCATCAAATGTCAGATGTTTACTCAGAAGCCACTGTCATTCTTCTCGTCATTGTGAGAAGCAGCCCAGGCAGCTTTGGCAGGCTGGTCCTCACTGAAAAGGTGTGGTGATTCAGATCCTCAGGACAGATCCTGACTCCTGTCGAATGTGTTTGTAATGAGCGTGCCGGCCTGCAGGGGTCACTAACAGGCATCACACTGTCATGTGTTGTGCGTTTGATCTCACCAACAGTCCCACGTGCAGCCTTTCACACTGTTTCTTCGGCATCGACAGGTAACCAGAATACAGGCTCTGCCCGTTGCCATGGAAGCGGAGGCGGGACTTGAGGCTGGTGACATCAGCTCTGACAGTGAAGTGGACAGCTGAGGGACAGACGGACAGAGAGGTGAAGTGGGTTACAGGGCACAGACACCTGTTTGACTCAGTTGTGTTTCTGCTTCAGCTGTTGTGTTTTGTTATGTTTTGTCTGAACTGCAGTGGCACCAGGTTCCAGGTCTTCATCTGTGTTCGATGATCAGTCATTTCAATCTTTCCTCTGTTTTTGTTCAGTGTTTTGTTTATTAACATGTCTGTTAATTTGTGTTTGTAAACAGAGGAATAAATACAGAAATAATCAACAATTAATATTTATCAACAACTAAACAGCACCAAATTAAATCACTTTGTGTGTGTGTGTGTGTGTGTGTGTGTGTAGCTTGGGTGTCATGGCAACACCATGACCTCATCTCTGATTGGTCAAATTAATGAAATACAAAAGAAACACACACATGCACACACACTAACACTGCTCCCAGAGCAATACTGTGTGTGTGTGTCTGCCTGTCTGTCTGTCTGTGTGTGTGTGTGTGTGTGTGTGTGTCTGTGTGTGTCTCAGATGTAATAATATCAGTTTGTGTAATGTGATTTATTATTCAGAAAAACACACAAGGACACACAAGGACACAGTGTGATGTCATTATCTGTGTCTGGATGCTGTGTGTGTGTGTGTGTGTGTGTGTGTGTGTGTGTGTGTGTGTGTGTGTGTGTGTGTCAGTCTTTGCTGATTAACAGCAGGCGTTAATTGACATCCTGTCAATCAATCAGTTCAGCAAATTAGCTTGATGTGCACACACACACACACACACAGCTGTGAACGGGCTGATGATGATTAATTCCTCAGACCACAAACAGACTTGTTAGCGTTGTGTCCTGCTGAGGACAGCAGCAACATGCTAACGACTGACAGGAAACAGGAGGAGGTGGGATGTAACTAAGTACATTTACTCAAGTCTTTTCTTCTTCTTCTGTTTCTGTTTAACTGCATCTGTCTTGACTATGCTACAGACTGTTGCTGCAGTAAAGGACCTGAATACTGGTATTACTGTGTACTCACTGATGTTGTCTCTGTCGCGCTTCTCTCCAGTGCTGAAGATGTAGGAGAAACACACCTCCACCTGAATACTGACACACACACACAGATTTGCTGAAGGAGTTTTCCTGATCTGAAGGACGGAGGTGATCACATGCTGATTGTGACATGACTGAACTGTTAGCATTTTATTAGCATGTTACTAGCATGTAACTAGAGTGTTAGCAGGATGCAGGTTTGTCACTCACCAGAAGTCACAGATGTTTGGGTCGACGATATCTGGAGACACTCTCAGGGTTTTATTAAGATGAAGGACAGGACGAGTTCTGAGGACACAATCAGTTGATCAGGCAACATGTCGTCAATGACAAAACAACAACCGGCACCTCGCTCTCATCAGAGTCCCGTTGTAGAAATGTAGAGATCATTGGTCAGGAGGCTCAGAACTACATGAGACATAAAACATGGTGTCATCTGCATAACGGTGGTGTGCTGACTAGCTTAACAGTGTGGTCGATGGCAAGCACAAACAAACTGGACACCTGGGCGACCACACCTGGTTCCTGAGTCTGTCAGCTGTCACATCGGGTGGACGGCCACTGATTGGCTGATCAGAGGTACTTCCTGTGGACTGTGAACTTTTTATAAAGAGAGATTTAAATCTAATGTGATTATGATTGGATGGGTTCCAACACCTGAGCAGAGCGACAGCATTGTCCAGAGAGCCGACCAGCAGGTCCGGATACTTGTTCCCGTCAACATCCAGGCCTCCAGACAGAGAATACCCAAAAGTCCTGAACTGAGGAGAGACCCTGCTGCCCCGGATCACCTGCAGGGACAGAGAGCAGGGGTCACAGGTGTGATCCGCACGCTGTCATCACAAACAGGTGTGCTCACTCTGAGACCTGGCTCGGTTCTGGAGAGATCCCCTTGCTGCTCCCAGTCCAGATCATGACGCTTCCTGTTTCATGGAACGGAGCTCCAACTGCGAAGTCTGAAACACAAAAACACACATCAGAGTCTTCACGACACTTCCTCCAAACACCAGTTCAATGCAGTGCCCTCACCCTGGAAGCCATCTTGGTTCAGGTCTCCGGCAGCAATGACAGACATGCCAAACGCTGACCCAGCCGGTCCTCTCAGGACCACACTGGGCCAAGAATCAAACCGAGCTCCTGTGTTCATGTAGACATAAACTGCCCCGCCCACCTCCTGCTTACGATGGAAGTAAAAAGGAGCACCCACCAGGAGGTCGTCCCACCTACAGTGCAGCACAAAACCAAACACACACACGCAGACACAGACATACACACAGACAGACAGACACACACACACACACACATGCAGACACAGATATACACATAGACACACACACATGCACACACACAAACACACACAGACATACAGACAGACATTCAGACACAGACATACACACATACACACACACACAGACAGACAACCAGACACACACACAGACACACACACACACACACAGACACATACATGCACACAGGCAGACACAAACACACACACATGCAGACACAGACATACACACACACAGACACACACATACACACACAGACAGGCAGACACAGATACACACACATGCAGACACAGACATACACACATACGCACACACACAGACAAACACTCATGCAGACACACACACACAGACACACGCAGACACACACACACACACATTCATGCAGACACACACACAGACAGACATGCAGACACACACACACACAGACACTGTGAGTGACAATCAGATCGTTGATCTCACTAGACGCTGACAAAACAAGGATGTGACCTCGGTGTGAATCATGTGACCTCTAGCTCCTCTGTTACCCATCGTTGTTGAGGTCGGTGGTTGCCACAGCGTTACCAAAGTACGAGCCCATCTGTTCACCACGTAGTGTTTGCTGAATCAGCAGTTTATCAGACTGTCTCAGCGCCAGCAGCACCGAGCCGCGGGCATCTTCTTTGCTGTCCTTAGGAGCTCCTGTCCATTAATACATTGATCAGTATACATCAAACGTCGATCAGTATATCAGCCAGTGGATCAATTGATCAGTTCAGGTTTTCACATCCATCACCTGTCACTATGGTTTCATCCTCCTGGGAGAGAAGACGGCGAGCCTGAGTGACAGAATATCCTGCACACACACACAGATACACACACACAGATACACACACATTTACTGTCAGAGTGTGAGCAGGTGGAGCAGCAGGTGGAGATTTAAAGGGACAGTTCACCTATATAAATGTTTCTGCGCAGCAGGTTGGGGAAGGAGCTCCTCTGTGTGTCAAAGACAACGTCTGGATTCATCCAGGAGACGTGAACGTTACCTGCAGCACACACATGCACACACACACACTGATTAGTGACTCAGAGTGTTGGGCAGAGCTGATTCGATGAAACAGGTGATGAACAGAAGATCACCTTGCCACTCGAAGCTTCCAGGTGAGCCAACGATGACCTCAGTCTGAGTGATGGAGGCAGAAATCCCCATGTTGCACATGACCTCACTGCTGACATCACCAAGGTGACTAAACACACACAGGAACATGTCAGCAGATGTCAGGTGACCCGTGTGACCTGAGTGTCATGTGACCCACCTGCAGGGCTGGTCGAGGTTCTGCCAGTGCATGTCAGTGTCGTTGTACTGCAGGTCGTTTCCACGAAGATAACAGCGGCCAATCATGTGTCTGAGTTTAAACGCTCCATAGAGTTTAACGAACCGATGACCACACGCCTGGAGAGAGAGGGTTAGTCAGTTCATTAGCAAGCTCGTTTGCTCGTTAGCTTGCTAATGTCATTACGGTAAAGGAACATAACGAGGTTCAGAAAATAAAGGATCAGTTCACTTTAACCAATAGAAAGTTCAATTCAATTTTCAATTCAATTCAATTTTATTTATATAGCGCCAATTCACAACAAAAGTCATCTCAGGGCAATTTACAAGAGCGGGTCTAGACCACACTCATTACTGTTATTTACACCCAACAGTTCCACCATGAGCAAGCACTTGGCGACAGTGGCAAGGAAAAACTTCCTTGGGAAACCTTGGGCAGATCCTGGATCAGGGTGGACGGCCATCTGCCTTGACCGGTTGGGGGGAGGGAGAGAGAGAGAGAGAGAGAGAGAAAGAGAGAGAGAGAAGTACAATACAGAATAATGACAACAAATGGCAGCAGAGGACATGGGGCAAGTCAGTGGAGCCACAGATCAGATGTTCAGCTCTGGAGCCACAGGTATCTGTAGAGAGGTACAGAGAGAGACAAGCACTGCACTAGAGGAGAGAGGACACAGAGTTAATGGTTAATTTGTGATGGTTAAAATGAGTATGAGGAGAGAGAGGGAAGAGGAGGAGTGTGGAGATGACCATGGGACGTCCCCCAGCAGCCTCGGCCTATAGCAGCATAACTAAGGGATGGCATGGAGGGGTAGTTTAGACTATGGGTGTAGTTCACATGGTAACTAGAGCTAGCTGTAAGCTTTGTCGAACAAGAAGGTTTTCAGCTTTACTTTAAAAGTAGAGAGGGTGTCTGCCTCTCGGACCCAGACTGGCAGCTGGTTCCACAGGAGAGGAGCCTGATAGCTAAAGGCTCGACCTCCCATTCTACTTTTGGAGATTCTGGGAACCACAAGCAAACCTGCACTCTGGGAGCGAAGTGATCTGTTGGGGTAATAGGGACTTAGCATCTCATTGAAGTACAATGGAGCTTGGCCATTAAGGGCCTTGTAGGTAAGGATAAGGACTTTAAAATCTATTCTGGACTTTACAGGGAGCCAATGAAGAGAAGCTAAAACTGGAGAAATATGATCTCTCTTGCTAATTCCCATCAGAACCCTTGCAGCAGCATTTTGGATGAGCTGGAGGCCTCGCAGTGAGCTAGTCGGACAACCCGACAACAAGAAATTACAATAGTCCAGCCTTGAGGTAACAAATGAATGTACTAGCTTTTCGGTGTCACTTTTGGACAGGATACTCCTAATCTTAGCTATGTTGCGCAAGTGAAAGAAGGCAGTCCTAGTGACCTGCCTAATATGGGGCTGAAAGGACATATCCTGGTCAAATATGACACCCACGTTCCTCACGGTAGAACTGGAGGCCAGGGTAACACCATCCAAAGTGACTGCGAGGTCAGATAACCTGTCTCTGAGGTGTTTAGGCCCAAACAAAATCACCTCAGTTTTGTCTGTATTTAGAAGCAGAAAATTATAAGTCATCCAGGCCTTAATGTCTGTCAGACATGTCTGAAGTCTGACTAATTGATCTGTTCCTTCCGGCTTCATAGATAAATATAGCTGTGTATCGTCCGCGTAGCAGTGGAAATTTAGGTTGTGCTTCCTAATAATATTGCCTAGGGGAAGCATGTATAGGGAGAACAACAATGGTCCAAGCACAGAACCCTGTGGAACTCTATGATTAACCTTTGTGTGCACGGACGAGTCGTTATTAACATGGACAAACTGGACTCTGTTGGATAGATAAAATTTAAACCAGCTTAGTGCTGTTCCTTTAATGCCAATGACATGTTCCAGTCTCTCTAGAAGGATATTGTGATCTATGGTGTCAAATGCAGCACTGAGGTCTAGCAGGACAAGTAAAGAGACAAGGCCATTGTCAGATGCTATTAGGAGATCCTTGCTAACCTTAACCAATGCTGTTTCTGTGCTATGGTGTATTCTAAATCCTGACTGAAATGCTTCAAATAAACTGCTCCTCTGCAGGTGATCACATAACTGATCAGCCACGGCTTTTTCAAGGATTTTAGAAATAAAGGGGAGATTGGATATTGGTCTATAGTGCGCTAAAACACCAGGGTCAAGAGAAGGCTTTTTGAGTAAAGGTTTGATGACTGCAACCTTAAAAGCCTGTGGAACATAACCTGTTAGTAATGACAGATTGATCTGGTCTAATATAAAAGTGCCAATCAGGGGCAAAACATCTTTGAGAAAACGAGTTGGGATGGGGTCCAACAGACAGGTTGAGGGTTTGGATCTAATGATTGTTGAGGACAGTTCAGTGAGATCTATGGGAGAGAAATGGTCTAGAGATAAATTAGGGCCTGCAGACATTTCAGGGGCCACTGCAGTTGACACACATGGATCTCTAACAGTTGAAGAGAATGCGTAATGAATTCTTTCTCTAATATCTATGGTTTTAGTAGTAAAGAAATTCATAAAGTCATTGCTGCTGAGAGCTGAGGGAATAGTTGGCTCAACAGAGCTGTGACTCTTTGTCAGCCTGGCTACAGTACTGAACAGAAACCTGGGGTTGTTCCTATTTTCCTCTATTAATTTGGAATAATAGGCAGTTCTTGCCTTACGCAGGGCTGATTTGTATGTTATAATACTATCTTTCCAGGAAAGGTGGAATTCTTCTATATTAGTGGATTGCCACTTCCTCTCTAATTTTCATGCGGACTGTCTTAAAGTGCGTAACTGTGTGTCAAACCAGGGCGCTAGCTTCCTCTGCTTGATGGCTTTCTTAAAGTTCACAGTTTCTGTTTCCTGTGTCCAGGTTTGGTTCCTGCCTCCACCTGTTGCAGGGGCAGGTGCAGCAGGTGTATGTTCAGGGAACAGGTGACTGAGACAGGGTTTGGTGTTTTGGGTGAACTGACCCTTTAAAATGAGGGTGAATGTGCTGCATCTGAGAGCAGCCTGAACACAACAGTTAAAACAGCCAACAAGAACACAGACTCACCAGGACCCTACCCCCAGGTCGGCCCTGACTGGCTACTGAGACGCCCAACCACATGTCCTCAATCAGATCCTCAGACAGGTTCAGGTCTGAAACAGGGCAGGACCGGTGAGTGGCACATTGCAGGCTATGACATTGACACCAGACTCCTCTGACTGGCCATTGTCATGGTGACCACTGATTACCCATAAAGAGAGTGTGTGTTTGGAGGGCAGCTAAAAGCTCTCAGAGCAAACAGAATCAAGATGCAGCTGTCACTTCTCACTGAGCGATGGCCTACCCATAATGCACCAGGACGGCGATAACATCGTCAGAGTAAAAACAGACGTGCTCTCAGGAGCTCAGAGCCCCGAGTCCTGACTATCAGGCTCTGCACAAAACCTGACTGCTTCTCTGAGACTGGCTAGAAAACCTGGGTCACTGCAAACCAATCACATTCATTACCCATTCAAATGAAACATGATGATTTCACTTTGATGATGTCACATCATCTAGGGAAGTAACTAGTAACTAAAGTAGTGATGGAGTACATTTACCTCTGAGGTTTAGTCGAGTAGGAGTATGAAAATACTGAGCTACCTCAAACCTGTATTTAAGTACTGTACTTGAGTAAATATACTTAGTCACTTTGATTCTCTGGTTACAGTTGTGTGTGAGTGCACAGGTGAGTCAGCTCAGGTGTTTCTGTTGATGACACCATGTTTTTGTAAGACTTCACCTCACCTCCATCTATGAGTTTCATCCTGCTGCAGTCTGATTGGTCAGCAGTGACTGGGCAGCTGTACACTCCTCCTGTTCTATTGGCTGGAACATTAGGCTCTGCCTTCTCCCTGGGGGCTCCAACCAATAGCCTGTCAGGATGACACAGTTGGGACAGGTGAGACCACCTGCTGCTGCATCCTGGAACTTTACAAATACTCCACAAGGGTCTTGAAGCACTCCAGGAACCTTATCAAGTATACTAAAACTAGGTCAAGGACTCCTGGAATGACCTGGAGAAGGCAAGGAGTCTCTCAATTGACAAAGCCGGTCTTTGAACCCAATTGCACGACTCGTATTCAGGGAGCAAGTTCAAAAAGTTTTTATTTACAAAGTGCAACTAAAAATCACTCAAAAATGAGGAAATACTACAAAGTAACAAATTAACTGAGATGGCAAAATCTCTAGCTAAAAAATAACGAGAAACAAAAAAATCACTCTAAGAGAGGCAAAAACGAAATTCACAAGCTACATGGGCATATAACAAAAAATCACTCTGAAGGCAAGGCACCACCAAAAAGCAAACAATGTCACAAACAAAATCTCACAGACTTGAATTTCTTAACAGAGCAGGGAATTTTAACAAGGTAGGACGCTGGTTCTCGGATCACACTGACACGACGAACTGGCACGAGACAGGGGGAGACGCAGACTTATATACACAATAGGAAGCGGGGAACAGGTGGAAACAATCAGGTCGGGGAAGACAATCAGACAAGCGGGAACCACAAGAGGAAGGGTAAGCCACCTGAAACGAGAGGGGAGTTAGATCTTTCAAAATAAAACGGGAAGTCACAAGACACAACAGAAACCAAATTAAACCAACTTGACCATCAAGTTACACCATGACATCAATGCTCTCATGGGACTCATTCAAGGACAGCTGAAAGGTCTTGAAAGGTTCCTGTGAAGTCACAGCTGTGTATACATGTGTGTGAGTGTGTGTGTGCGTGTGTGTGAGTGTATAATGACCTCAAAATGAGTATAATTTCCTGTCCTGTGTTCAGACCTGCACACACACACACACACAGATCAGGATCTGGGTCCCAGCTGAACACACAGCAGTTGATCCTGGTGTCTGTGTGACCTCTGATCTCAGATCTGATCTCAGGTGCATTTCCATGGGGAGGATTCCTGGGTGTCACATGTCAGAGCTGTAAAAGACATCATGTGACCTGACAATGAACAGAAAAACACAATCTAAACCCTTCAAAGACTCCTGGAACCTCCTCAGGTACCTTTAGAACATATTCAAGGACACCTGGAACACTCGGTGTGAATTATTGATCAGATCGAGATGTTCAATCACCTGATGGGATGAGCCAATCACAGGACACATTGACCTCCTGACCGCTGAACTTCCCTGTGTGCGTGTGTGTGGTCCTTTATGGTCCAATTCAATTAGAGTACATAAGACATGGTTGTCATGGTGACTGTAGAGACACACAGCTGGGTCACCCCTGCATGACCTCTACACTCACACAGGGTAGGGGGTGGGGGGGCAGTGTATCAGCCCTACCATGTGACCATGAGGTCATGTGACCTGTCAGCATCAGATACAGTAGCAGCTGCTCAGACTCACTGAACACTGATGTGTGTGTGCGTTCAACATGTAGTCAATCAGTCTGCACCAACAGGAGACCATATCAGTCCTCAAGGACCACTGTAACCTGCTCCCAAGGACCTCAAGAACCTCTTGGAAGATCCAAAATGTCAGGGAGGAGCACAGATTTCTCAGTGTCCATGAGAACATATCAAGAACCCTTGAAATTTCTTAAGTCTCCATCAAACCTGCCCCAGGATTTCAAGGACCCCTGCATCTTCCTTAACAACCCTGGAACTTCCTCAACCCCTTGAACCGTCATCCTGATGTTTTCCCAAGAGAATCCAAACACATTATTAACACTGCAGGGCATTCACCTGACCCTGTGTGTGTGTGTGTGTGTGTGTGTGTGTGTGTGTGTGTGTAAATTCCTCATGTGTAACATGATTAAAATATTTTTCATTTGCTGAATTCCTCATGCACCGCACCACACACACACACTCTGTAAACATGCAAAGTCACTGGATGTTTTTCACTGTCCTGATCAGTCTACCTGTGATGATGACATCATGAGGGCTCACCATTGATGATAACATCATGAGAGCTCATCTGTGATCCCCCGAGTTACATTAAATGTTGTTGTGGAGCAGAAAGAAAACTTTAGTGACACATTTCATTTTTACACACACAGCAGTGAAAGAAACACTGATCTCGCACAGGCTTGACAGGAAGTGATGTCATGACGTCATGTGGTCGCACATGTTAGTTTGTCAGTAGAAGCTCGACACTCTGATGAATGCGCTGTTTAAACGGACCTTCCCTGTGAAACTCTCTGCGCTCTGGGAAACAAACCTCAACTTCCTCCTTCAGAAAGTAACCATGTTACCAGGTGACAAAGGTCCTCTCTGCTGTTTTCATAGTTACAAGATCAGGTGTTTCATGCTCATATTAAATGTTGTTTTTGTCTGAGTTTAATGATTTAAATAACCAGGACAACATGACCTCCGTCAGCCAATCAGGGACCAGCATGTGTCACTGTGGTTTCATTTTAGCAGCCTGCAGCACTGCAGGATGTTTACTGCACTGACCATCATCTGTTAACTGATGGAGACAAAGTACAACATACACAGAAATCTGAGAGAGCCAGTCACAGTCAATACAGTCAGATACAGGCTGGCTTACTTCAGCTTGTCAGGATTCAGACACACAGGTGTCAGACAGACAGATAACAAACAGACAGGTGTCAGACAGGTAACCAACAGACAGGTGTCAGACAGACAGGTATCAGACAGACAGATAGCAAACAGACAGGTGTCAGACAGACAGATAGCAAACAGACAGGTGTCAGACAAACAGGTAACAGACAGTGAGGACTCACAGGTATCTGTCTGTCTTCAGGTCTTGGTGCAGAGCCACAGACAGTCCAAACAGACTTCCATCTCCGCCTGTCTTCAGCAATGGGAACGACGTGTCGAGGTTCAATGCCGTGCACACAGCAACACACACACACAACAACACACACACACCAGTTGCCATGGTGACACACACCTGAGGGGACAACAATAACATGTCACTGCCAGACAGGTAAAACAAAACAGCAGCTGCACACATGAAGAAAGAAGTCAAAGGATGGAAAACAATGTGGGCTGTTTATTGGTTAATTGTAAATTGATTAATATGATTTATATGATCAACCGCAGCACGACATGTGATGATAGCTTTATGCAGATGACGCTGAGCTGTTCCTCTAATTAATATTCAGCTGTATTCAGACGTCTCTGAGCTGTTCCTCTAATTAATATTCAGCTGTATGCAGACAAAACATGAGCCTGACAATTCAGTCACCTCAAAGGAACCATTCAGCTCGGGTTGTGAGAAACAACTTCTTGTAAATGAATCTTTTGTTAGGAATAGATAATCCAGTCGTAGTCCAGCCTTCTCAGTTGAATCCCACAGCCCTTATTGGTAAATAATAATATTATTTAAACCTTAAAAATACTGAAATAAGTTCAGTAAACAACATTTGTCTGATTCATACTGTTGAGCCACTACACTCCATTTAAACCAGTGCTGTAATCTCCATGTACTGCATCACAGTGGTGAAACAGGGTAAGTGCCACTCAGGGACATGTTTGTCTTTACTGATGTTTAAAAGCACAGTTACTGTAAAATGCTGAGCTCACGCGAACAACAAACACACATTAGACAGAAACGATCTGCAGTTCAAGCACAAAGAGAAGAGAAGAACAAACCTTTTTCCAAAGCTGCTTCTTGTTGCACGAAGACAACCTGAATGTTCCTCAGCAACTCATTGGTTCAATTCCCACTGAGCTCTGTCTGACTTCTTCTCCGTCTGCTGACTGAGCCGCACACGCTCAGCTGCCTCTCTCTCTGTTTCACCTTAATGTCCTTCCACCTTCCTGCCTCTCTCTCATTCTCATTCTTCACTGGTGCTCGCTCGTCCTGAAATGAAATCATGTCTCTCTCTCTGTTAACCTGCCCCCCATGCACACACACACAGACACATACAGACACACACACACAGGTCATAAATGGATTCAGGACAAATGGGCATGTGAGGGCACCTTGATTGTCTCTGCACACACAACCCTGTCGTTAATATGTGTGTGTGTGAAAGTGACTGTTTGATATTACAAGGCCTGAACTTTAACTGCATGCACACACACTCACACACAGTTGTGGGTTATTTCAGCACCCCCCCCCCCCCCTGTCTCTTATACCACCACCCCCCCCACCCCTGCAAACACACAATATCAAGTATTAATTTCAATAATACTGTTTGGTATCATGTAACATTGTCACTTATCATCTAAACTGATAAAAGTCACTGCATTCAGCAGCTCTGCCTGATGAACCCATCACACACTTCCTTCATCTGAACCCTTATGTCTGCTTCAGACATGCTACTAATGCTAATGCTAATACTAATGTTATCACTACAGAAAAAGAAGTCCACATTTGTCCAGGTTAATGAGCTTTCTGAGTCTCAGGTATCGGGTTCATCATCTTCCTCTGATTAACAACCCATCAGTTCACAAACCCTATTAAACCAGTGCTGTGGGGAGCCAGACTATAATCGCACATCAGGTTTGTGAGGAAACCTTCATAAATATCCATAAATCATCACACGTCCTGACGCCTTCCTGAGTTTTCGCTTCTGGCCACATCGCCTGTTTTACTGAATTGACGCAGAATATGTTCACACTGAACATGTGGCCTGTTTAAGGTGAGAGCGTGAAGTTGGTTTTACCTTCTTGTTATCTGCTGCTGAGCTAAACCTCCAGCAGACTTGGACAAGCAGGCTAGCTCTGTTAGCCTCTATTAGCTTGTGTTCTTGTACTGCAAAGAAGGTAATCAGAGAAGAAGAAAACATAAATCAACTTCACCAAGCTACTCTAAGCTAATACTAATGCTAACTCAGTTAACATCAGTCACATGACTTCCTGTTCAAATGTCACAGAAACCTCAGGATGTGGTGGCTATGTGACAGGTGACTGATGAAACTCACCCTGAAAGTCACACTAGACTTTTATTTTGACATCAACAGGAAGCAGTTCAAAGACAAGCTGTCGCCTTTAAGAACAAGGGAGGAGGCGACTCGTGAAGCTTCAAAATGCTGAATCCAAACACAGTGCATGATGGGAAGTTTGCTGAAAGGCTAATGATGTTTGTTGAAACTAATCAGTGGATCGCCACCAACAGGAAACAGCAGGAAATGACGCCATGCTGACTGATCCAGAGCGCGAAGCCAGATGACTCTGGAGCACCTAATCAGCTCAGCTTCTCAAAGCAACACGAGAGTAGATCTCATCAACATTCAGACCTTCTGCAGACCACTGAACCTACTGGGTATGCGGTGGGACTATTAATAAAAAGTCAGCCCATGTTTCAGCAGTTAAATACTTTTATTGTGAAGGCAGCGCAGCGCTTCCACAGACACACAGTAATAACACTGCCAGCGCATAACATGAGGTAATACTCTTTCACCATTTGCTCAGTAACATTTATCGCTAATCCAAATCATCTTTAGTTCCAACACAAGTTTTCATCCTGACTTCTTCTGCTTTCACACAGTCAAACTGAATACTGCTAATATGTTGTGCTGACGAGAAAATTGTGATTAACTCACAACAGCAATATATACTGGAACATTTAATGAAATCATGAAAAGAAAATTGACATTTCCTGAAATTTAAAGTAAAATTGCTTTTGAAACAGCTGAAAACCATGAACTGGAAGCTTAAAATCTGCAGTACTAAGTATAAAAGCACAGAGACAGAAAGGGCTGGAAACAGGAAGTGACTCGACTGCAGCAGCTCAGAAACATTCAGCTGCAAAAGACGGAAAATAAACCAAGAAACTGACAAAGTTCCTCGCTTCTGCTGAGCAAAAGGCTGAAACTTAAGAAAACACTTTTCTGTAAGAGGACGAATCAGGAGTCAAAGAGCTGAACAGCAGGATGAGTTAAGGGAAACAGAGTTAAGGGAAAGGAAGATGGCAGCTCATTTTATTCCTCCTGCAGGATAATTAATGTTTCCATCCAGAACCAGGACTTAAAATTAAGGGTTTCTGTTGTGGCTGAGACAACTTCCTCCTTAGTACATCAAGAAATATCTAGTGGCTGGTAAAAGTTACAGCAGCACTTCTGGAGTTTCTTTGTCAGCAGCTTTTAGTGTTGTTGAATCTGTGAGTCTCCACACAAACACAGGTGATTCATCAAAACACGTTGCAGGGGTCGATATTATCGATGCATAACATGTTGCTGCAATGTCTTTGATGCGTTGCCCAAAGTTCATTTATCAGTTTAAACATGAAGGAGACAACTGTCATAATATCAGATATACTATTTTGATGATGCAGAAATAAATAATAAAAACAATAAATGTTTCTAGCCAAATAAATATAAATAGATAAATGGTGGACGGTGTTTATGTGTGCACTGTTAGGTCACTGGCTAACAAACATTAGCAGACTACACTCCACACACACACACACAGGCAGAGCACAGTAACATGTTTAAAGGAGTCAAAGCTTTGGGCTTTGCTGCAGCTGTCCTGGTTTATGTTGATTGAAGGATTTGATCAGTGGCACAGAACCCGGGAGAGAAGAACCTGCTTTAAACACAGCACCTGCAAACAACACGTCCTCCATTGAACCATTAGCTTGGGTGCTAGCATCTGTTAGTTTGTTTACATGGAAAACTGACACTATGCATTTATGTCAAAGTTTTATACAGATGCTGAGCTCCGCTGAGTCATGTGATGTCACTACCAGCTAACGCAGCAGCTTCTGATGCTCTGCTAAACGTTCAGACTGTGAAACTGAAAAGTCTGATGAGCTTTAAACTGACTTCTGATCAGAGACATCGTTGCCGTGTTGTGGTTTGTAAGCAGTCCAGGTGGAGGTTTAGTTTAGAGTGTAGCCGTAGCTTTTGTGCATGATTAAACAGTGACTGCTGTTAGCACTAGCTAGCTAACTATTGCCAGCATAACTAGCCCCATTGTTCCTGGATGGCTACCACGCCAGCCCGCCAGCACTACCTCACGGCAGAATGTTTGTTTTCTTTAGTATCTGTCCACACCAGGTGTGCAGACAAAGAGAAAGCGTCGTTACGCAGCGTGCAATGCAGGATGCATTCAAGTGCAGTGCTGAGTGTAGGACCCCTGAGCTTCATTATTATGTGCATGAGCAGTGAGAAAACAGACGGGAGAGAAGAGAAGCTTCAGCTGGCGGTGACAAACGCAGGTCGTAATGCGGGCGAAGGACACGATTAAACCTGAAGAGACGAACGAGTGAGAAACGTGTCTGAAACTCAGCCGGTGCCGACAGCCTGGTCATGGCTGTGAGTCAAACAAGAGCTGCACGCGCTCAGTAGAGGCCATGCAGACTCAGCCAAAGGTCCTGAGTCTGGAAGGGGAGGGCATGGTGACACCGTAACAACAGGAAATGCTTCTTAATCTACTGTTATTCTGCCGTGTCTGAAGGCCCTTTCTGCCGTTAACACTCTGTCAACCTGAAGGACAGGTGGATTGTGGGTAAACATCAGACGGCCTAAACCAGTTCCAGAGGTGCAGCCAGGTGTCTCTAACCCTTTAAATCATGACTTTGACGATTTCGGGTATTCCAGTCTGTGTCCCGTCCCGATCCAGGTCAGTCTGGATTCTCAGACGGTCGGATCTCGCATAATTCTGACGACTCCGGAGAATCTGATGTGAACTTTGTGGCCTCTGGATTTGAAGTCCTGCCACAGGTACCTTTTCAGGTGACAGCACCTTAGGTGGGTTTGTTGGAGCCACATGTACCTGAACACAGGAACACAAAGGACAGTCATCAGGGGCTGGGGCCCAGTTCAGGTGACTTCCTGCTGCCTACCTGTTCAGGTGACTCTCCTGCTGCCTGCCTGTTCAGGTGACTCTCCTGCTGCCTACCTGTTCAGGTGACTCTCCTGCTGCCTACCTGTTCAGGTGACTCTCCTCCTGCCAGGCGGCCTCAATGTTTTCCTCTGCATCAGCCTCGGAGTTGGAGCGGCAGGTTTTGGCTAGCAGGTGCCTCCCCGCAGGAGGCCTCCAAACGCCCCCCACAGTAGTAGAAACTCGGCCCTTCGTGAGCCATGCAGGCTCTGGATTCTGGTTCCTCGCTACTATATAGGGAACCTGCTCCGTCGTCCTTGTAGTAACCTGCAGACACACAGGTAGGAAGGAACACACCCGAATATAAAGGGGAGGTCAGAGCAGCCTGATGCACAACCCAAACTTCACACTTGGACAGTACACGGCAGAAATTCAGCCTGTAGTGATGAACTCAAACAAACTGGGACAGTTGCAGAAGCTTCAGTCAATGCCAATAACTTCCTGTGAGCCACGGACGCCACCCAGAGCCACTTTAGAGACTCACCACATCAGCTCTCTATGGGACGTTATCATGCTCTTACCTGACAGCATCTCATCAATAGATTCTTTTGAAGGTTCTTGGTCCACAAGAGCTTCTGAACGCTCTCTGAGAGCCACAGAGACCCTGAGGAGGACGTAGACTTTTCATTGACCTGATGTACCTGATACAACCAGTCCGCCCAGTGACTCGGTGCCCCAGCTATGGGAACTGAGAGTCCACCCAGACAGAAGCAAGATGCAGCTGCATCAGCGAGCTTTCTCCCCTCTATCACGCTTCGTATGAGCTCCATCCTCCCGAAAGCAGAAATCTCTGCCAACTTATTGAGCTGGGCACCCCCACTGCACCGTCAGCTGACGGACGAGGAAGTAATCAGTAAACCAGTAAACCAGTAATCAGATATCAGGCATCCAACAAACCGCCTCCTTTCAGAGAGAGCTACAAACATGGCTGCCAGAGCTCACCTCTGCAAACAGAGACAAACTCCAAAGGTAGAGGAGCTATGGAGCTGAGATCAGTGGAAATATGTTCATGTCTCATAATTAATCTGTTGAACCTGCGCTGCCTTCATTTAGCAACAGCACCTTTTCATTAGCATCGTCTCTTCACCTGTCTGCCAGCGGCCATTTTGACCTGGGGCACCTCGTTGGGCCGGTCGGTGAACACGTAGATGTGCACCTTGAAACCAACGAAGAAGTGCTGCTCTGCCGCCTCCAGGAAGT
The DNA here is from genome assembly GCA_008933995.1 of Datnioides undecimradiatus. Lineage (NCBI taxonomy): Eukaryota > Metazoa > Chordata > Actinopteri > Lobotiformes > Datnioididae > Datnioides > Datnioides undecimradiatus. The sequence goes on along the minus strand of WARS01002847.1, from coordinate 96,461 downwards.
TTTTTCAGGAACATGATGTACCTGTCCAGAAGGTCACAGGGTTACCACCAGGTCAAAGATCAACCACAGATGCTGCTGCTCAGGGCGCGTGGGAGACCACAGCTTTGTTTTCATACTTACTTCCCCAACAGCTTAAGACTGTAGCTGCAATGGTGATATTCTGTGGTTTGTAGATGCTGTCGAGCAGAACCGGGTTGGAAGGTTCCTCCCAGACGATCGGAGCCAAATCAGGCGCTATTGACACCACACGTCCCACTACGATTACAGACACAGATCTCATTAAACAACTATCATCAACAATCTACAACAACAACATGGGAGACTCTGAACAACAAAGTACGACAGTGAGTGAGACTCACCTGCACGATGTTGGGTTGTTTGTACTGCACACTGAACACACAAACAGTTTCTCATCACAGCACAAACACAACAACAGTCTGAAGTGCTGTTGGCACTGTTAGCTCTGTTAGCAGTGTTAGCCCTGTTTGCAGTTTAGCTCTCTTAGCAGTGTGAGCTCTGTTACAGGCTGCCCTGTTAGCTCTGTTAGCTGTGTTAGCAGTGTTGGTTCTGTTAGCAGTGTTAGTTCTGTCAGCTCTGTTAGCAGTGTTAGCTCTGTTAGCAGTGTTAGCTCTGTCAGCTCTGTTAGCAGTGTTAGCTCTGTTAGCAGTGTTAGCATGCTGTTAGCAGTGTTAGCCTTTTTGGTTTGACACACTGCCCAACAGGACGCATCGTCTGCTGTATGTGATCGGCTCCTGCTGCTGAGGCACCTCCTACTTCTTGTCTGGCTAGTCATTGCTGGTCCAGTTCACCAGTCCTGGTGCATTAGTCAGTCCGGGTCATCTCAGAGGTGTACAGCTCATCAACGTACTTCTTTTTAATGTTGCTTCTTCAGTGATGTAGACTTGAGGTACCTGTTAACGTCCTGTCATTTGGTCAGGTGCAGGTCTGAGGTCAGAGTCCAGCTCATGTGCAGGTCAGGTTTCTCTGGTTAGTATAAGCTGGCTGAAGCAAAACTCTGCCCCTCTTAAGAAATCAGGTGTGTGTGTGTGTGTGTGTGTGTGTGTGTGTGTGTGTGTGTGTGTGTGTGTTTTTGTGTGTGTGTTCGCATGGTGGGTGTGGCTGCTGCTCATGTTTTCAGTGAGATCATAGTGTTGGCTGAGGTCGTCAGACCTGAACTGGTTCACAATATGAACCTGATGGTCTGGAAGCCCAACATGTTGACGTGGTTCCATGTGTCCCTGAAATTACCAGCTGATCGATTTCAACTATCAATAGAGTGAACACAACTTAATGATCTGCCATCAACCAACTGAGGTGATGGACCAGTGTGTGTGTGTGTGTGTGTGTGTGTGTGTGTGTTACCTGTGGGACTGGGAGATGTAGTACAGCACCCTGCAGGTTCAAACACAAACACAATCGATAATCACTAAAAGCAGCAGCAGTAGCAGCAGTAGTAGCAGCAGTGGCAGCAGCAGCAGCAGCAGCAGCAGTAGCAGTAGCAGCACAGCAGCAGCAGCAGTAGCAGCAGCAGTAGCTGTAGCAGTAGCTGTAGCAGTAGCAGTTGTAGCAGTCGTAGCAGCAGCAGCACTGGCCACAGCACTAGCACTAGCAGTAGCTGCAGTAGCTGCAGTAGTAGTAGTAGCAGCAGCAGCAGCAGCTCTAGCTCTGGTCGCAGCACTAGCAGTAGCAGCAGTAGCAGCAGCAGCAGCAGTAGCAGTAATTGCAGCAGCAGTAATTGCAGCAGCAGCAGCAGCAGCAGTAGTAACAGCAGCAGCAGCAGTATGTGTACATGGACTTACCCCAGTAGCAGAGCTGTCAGCAGGATCACAGTCACAGTTTTGCCATTTAACCAGTGCATCTCAGGACAGTCCTGATCTAGAGCAGAGGAATCCTTAATCCAGACCGTCAGTCCTTGTTAGTACTGGTCCTGGTTCAGTACGTGGTGGATCAGACAGACCTCGATTATCACGATTATTATCATTCACACACACACACACACACACACACACACACACACACACACACACACCCCTGTGATGTGTGTCAGTTTGCAACAGCCAGGAACGAGGAAGTAATGGTGGACAGAGGCAGAGGCGTGTGGCTGGGATTATAAGCCGCCAGGGTCTGATGATCTGTCAACATGCTGATCATCACACTTAAACAGCCTCTACAGAGGCCTGTGAGCCAAACTGCACAGACACACTGGGACGGCACATCAGCACGGTGGGTCTGTGTGACACCAGGGACATAAAACAGACACGTTCACCTGCTGAAGACACCGATCACATGATCAATAACTGATCACACCATCAATAACGGATCAGGGGGCAGGTTGATGTATGTTTTGTTTGTATTTGTCTCGATGAAAGGCTCCGGGTGACCCAAGCCTGTTCTGCTGATTAAACAGGATCAGGACCCTGAGTGACGAAGACCCAGACTAATTACAGTTAATTGGCGGTTTTCAGCCGCCGTTAAATCCGCGTTGTGCGTCTTGTGAAGGAGGAAATGAGGCAACAGTACTTCCGCGGTTTCATCACAGGGGCGACCTGCTGCCTGTAGGCTCGTTGGAGATGAGCCAGGCCTGCGCAGAGAGTCACCGACGATCGCCGCACAATGCATGCCGGTTAGTTTTCTGTCCGACTTGAGCCCGACTTGCTCTGACGTCATAAACTAATGGACAACGATAATCTCGGGAGATCGAGGTGCTGCAGGCTTCACAGCCAGGCGCCGCAGCTGCTCTCCCCGACTGCAAAAACCCAGTGGCATGATGTAAAACGCCCACATGTCAGACCGTTGACATGTTCCATGTGCCCTGAAATTACCAGCTGATCAATCAACTATCTTGAGAGTGAACACAACTTAATGATCTGTCATCAACCAACTGGAGGTGATGGACCAGTGTGTGTGTGTGTGTGTGTGTGTGTGTGTGTGTGTGTGTGTTGGCCTGGGGACTGGGAGATGTAGTACAGCACTTGCAGACCAAACACAAACACAATCGATAATCAATAAAAGCAGCAGCAGCAGCAGCAGTACTAGTAGTAGTAGTAGTAGTAGTAGCAGCAGCAGCAGCAGCAGCTTTGTAATTTTCCCTCTAATTTCAATAGTTTAGATTGGAAATCATCATTCTTATGTTGTGACGAAGGCTTACTGTCACGAACATATCCTGAAGTATTATTATTATCATTATTATTAGTAGTAGTAATGGTGATAATAAAGTTTATTTATAACGCACTTGACAATACGGAAAGCACAGACCTCTGTGACTTCATGCAGCCTGTTTTCTGTGAAAGTTGCTGAAAACTGTCCGGCTGCAGCTTGTTGTCGCCGCCCCCTGGTCTCGTCCACTTTCCAGGCGAGGCGCAGTTCATCTCGAACGAACACACACAAACACGTCCGGGCCGCTGAATGCACAAACTGCACCGGATGTTAGAGTCACAGCAGCTCGCAGCGGGAGGGCGACTTCCAGAAAAGTTAACGATCAAAGGTTGAATCACGCTCAGCTCCATCCGCTGACGTCGCCAACACGACGGTAAAACCCAGGACTCCAGCAGAATAGCTTCCTGCTGCGACTCCACGCACAGCAGCTGTACCCAGCATGTCATGCTGCGGTGAAGCGTCCCCTCTCAACCCCATACGCTACACTGGTCACATGACGCTGCGATCTGATTGGTTAAAGCAGCAGCCTGAGTCTGTGACGCCTGGTTTTAACAGGAAACCGTGAGAAAGAAAAGTGGTTTCTGTGGACACAGATGTTTGACTGTTGTCCGGATCCAGATGAACCCAGGTGTTTTCTGCTGGTCTCTGGCAGGTCTGAACCTGAGTGAGATGCTCAGCTGCACCTGTTCCTTCCAAAACAATAGTCAATGTTCGTTAAGACTCGAACCTAAACTGATGTTGGCTGATGAAGAAAAGACTAATCTGAACAAGTCAGTTTATGTTTACTTCGACCTGAATGTCTTCACTCTCCTGTCATTAACCGCCGTCAACCTTCAGATCAGATCTTCTGCTGCATTAGTCACACTGTCATTGTCTCCAGCAAAACTTTTATTGTCTGAAACATTTCAACGAACTCATGTAAAAGAACCGATAGTTCAGAAACTGAGTGGTGACAAATTGTTTCCATGGAACAAAGTTTAATTTTATTACATGAATGAAAGCACAAAGAGCTGAGAGGAAGACAGAACAAATACAGGAAATGATGTCAGAGGATCAAAAGTCATTAACTGAATGAACGGAGGCTCTTTGCCTCAGTGAGACGGTGTTATAGACCTGATATCTTTACTAAAAAGTCTGATGGAGCTTTTTTAAACTGACTTCTGATCAGAGACATCAAAGTGCCGTGTTGTGGCTTGTAAGCAGTCCAGGTGGAGGTCGAGTTTAGAGAGTGAGTTGTAGCTTTTTTGTGCATGATTAAAACAGTGATCACAGTTAGCACTAGCTAACTATTGTTAGCATAATCTAGCCCCATTGTTCCTGATGGCTACTTCCACAGCCCGCTAGCGCACTACCTCATTTACAGAATGTTTGCTTTTAGTATCTGGTCCCACACCAGGTGGTGCAGACAAAGATGGTGCGTCAATACACAGCAGTGCAATGCAGGATGCATTCAAGTGCAAAAGGAGTGTAGGACCCTGAGTTTCATTATTATGTGCATGAGCAGTGAGAAACAGACGGGAGAGAAGAGAAGCCTAGCTGGCGTAGACAAACGCAGGTCGTGAATAGCGGGCGAAGGACACCTATTAAACCTGAAGAGACTAACTGGCAGGAAAACGAGCCCGAAACCTGCTAGCCGGGTGCCGGAAGCAGCCTGGTCATGGTTGTGAGTCAAACACATTGCACGGCCAGTAGAGGCCAGCAGACCAGCTAAAGGTCCTGAGTCTGAAGGGGGGCAGGGCTGTTGGTGACACCGCGTAACAACAGGAAATGCTTCTTTAATCTACTGTTATTCTGCCGTGTCCAGTCTTTCTGTCAACCTGAAGGACAGGTGGATTGTGGGTAAAACATCGACGGCCTAAACCAGTTCCAGAGGTGCAGCCAGGTGTCTCTAACCCTTTAAATCATGACTTTGACGATTTCGGGTATTCCAGTCCAGTCCGGTCCGATCCAGGTCAGTCTGGATTCTCAGACGTTGGGTCGGATCTCGGCATAATTCTTGACGACTCCGGAGAATCTGATGATGTGAATCTCAGGCTCTCTGGATTTGAAGTCCTGCCACAGGTACTAAAGACAGCACCTTAGTGGGTTTGTTGAGCCACATGTACCTGAACACACAGGAACACAAAGGACAGTCATCGGGGCCTGTTCAGGTGACTCTCCTGCTGCCTGCCTGTTCAGGTGACTCTCTGTTGTGCCTGCCTGTTCAGGTGGACTCTGCTGCCTACCTGTTCAGGTGACTCTCCTGCTGCCTACCTGTTCAGGTGACTCTCCTGCTGCCTACCTGTTCAGGTGACTCTCCTCCTGCCAGGCGGTCTCAATGTTTTCCCTCGGGCGCCAGCCTCGTTGGAGCGAGGTTTTGGCGAGCAGGCACTTCCTGCAGGAGGCCCCAAACCCCCCCCCCCCCCCCCCCCCCCCCCCCATTGTGCAGTAGAAATCCTCGCCCTCAGAGCCGCAGGCTCTGGATTCTGCCCCCACCATAGGGGAACCTGCTCCGGTCGTCCTTGTAGTAACCTACAGACACACAGGTAGGAAGGAACACACCTGAATATAAAGGGGAGGTCAGAGCAGCCTGATGCACAACCCAAACTTCACCTGGACAGGTACACGGCAGGTGAAATTCAGCCTCTGGTGATGAACTCAAACAAACTGGGACAGTTGCAGAAGCTTCAGTCAGTGCCAATAACTTCCTATGAGCCACGGACGCCGCCCAGAGCCACTCTAGAGACTCACCACATCAGCTCTCCTTCAGGGACGTTACTGCTGCTTCTACCTGACAGCATCTCATCAATAGACTTTGAAGGTTCTGGTCCGCAAGAGCTTCTGAACGTCTCTGAGAGCCGCAGAGATACGGCGCCAGAGGGCGCAGCAAACAAGCTGAGGGCACTTGGGGGCAGGGACACACGAGACCCTGCTGAACTTCACCCTGGAGGAGGACGGTGGACTTTCTACTGACCTGGATGTACCACAGCAACCAGTCCGCCCAGTGACTCGGTGCCCCAGCGGCCGTGGAACTGAGAGTCCACATCCAGACAGAAGATGTAGTCGGCATGATCATGAAGCTTCTCCTCTATCAGCGTCTGTATGAGCTCCATCCTCCGAGCAGAAATCTCCTGCCAACGATTGGAGCTGGGCACCGACTGCACTGTCAGCTGGACGGGACGAGGAAGTAATCAGTAAACCAGTAATCAGATATCAGGCATCCAACAAACCGCCGCTCCTTTCAGTGAGAGCTACAGAACATGGCTGCCAGAGCTCACCTCTGCAAACAGAGACAAACTCCAAAGGTAGAGGAGCTGTGGAGCTGAGATCAGTGGAAATATGTTCATGTCTCATAATTAATCTGTTGAACCTGCGCTGCCTTTGTTTAGCAACAGCACCTTTTCATTAGCATCGTCTCTTCACCTGTCTGCCAGCGGCCATTTTGACCTGGGGCACCTCGTTGGGCCGGTCGGTGAACACGTAGACGTGCACCTTGAAACCAACGAAGAAGTGCTGCTCTGCCGTCTCCAGGAAGTTTTTCAGGAACATGATGTACCTGTCCAGAAGGTCACAGGGTCACCTCCAGGTCAAAGATCAAACCACAGATGCTGCGTTCAGGGTGACGTGGAGACCACAGCTTTGTTTTCATACTTACTTCCCAACAGCGAAGACTGTAGCTGCAATGGTGATATTCTGTGGTTTGTAGATGCTGTCGAGCAGAACCGGGTTGAAGGTTCCCTCCCAGACGATCGGAGCCAACCAGGGCGTCATTGACACCACGTTGGTCCGACTACGATTACAGACACAGATCTCATTAACAAACAACGATCATCAACAATGACAACAACATCATGGAGACTCTGGAACAAACAAAGTACGACAGTGAGTGAGACTCACCCGTGCACGATGCTGGGCTGTTTGTACTGCAGACTGAAACGCAAACAGTTTCCTCATCACAACAACAGTCTGAAGTGCTGTTGGCACTATTAGCTCTGTTAGCAGTGTTAGCTCTGTTAGCAGTTTAGCTCTGTTAGCAGCGTTAGCTCTGTTAGTAGTGTTAGCACTGTTAGCTCTGTTTGCAGGGTTAGCTCTGTTAGCAATTTAACTCTGTTAGCAATGTTAGCACTGTTAGCTCTGTTTGCAGTGTTGGTTCTGTTAGCAGTGTTGGCACCATTAGCAGTGTTAGCCAGTTAGGCTGCTCTGTTCATTACATCTCATCTGTCTGTCTCTCGTCTCACCTGTCTGTCTGTGTCTCACACCTGTGTTAATACTGAGGCTCATGAAGATGCAGGTACTCACTGGTCAGGAACCACCGGGCGGAACACATAACTCTTAAAGTGAACTTCAGCAGGTCTGCAGGACACACACACACACACACACAGCGGTTTACAGGTGAGCTGGTAAAGAGGTAAACAGATAACAGCTACTCTGTATGTAGGTCAGTGAGCTGATACGCCTGTCAGTCGACACCCAGGCCCATCTTACCTGCCGACAGTGTTACTGACCTTCTGCCGGCTGCTTCCTCCTCCTGCTCCAGGGACTCAGCTCTGCAGTACACACACACACACAAAGTAATCTTCATCTTTATCATCATCATCAAGTGATATTTTATTAAGTCGTCATCCTGTAACCATTTCTGCCTCTCCTGGACCAAACAGACTCTGCACTTGGAGCACAGGTCAGTGAGGTCCTGCTTCATTGATCTGCTGCACAGTTTGAATATAATGTGAGGACGAAGGCGCATTGCTGGATCAGTCTGAATCCTGAAGTACTTACTGCGGGCTATGTGCACAGTTCAGCCATGACAACTCACCGTCAACACAAAGTGCAGCAGGCTAACTGCAGCAGGCTAACTGCGAGTCACAAGTGTTTACAGGATGGAGCAGATGCTTCACTGGAACTCATGAACGCACACATGACTCTAACCACCTGAAGACTATTTCTAATCAGCACATTTCGTTAATCTCCTCCACCCATTCAACACACGCCACACCACAGCTGAACAAACACCTCCTGCACAGCAGCAGGTCAAACAAAGTGCTGCTGACCCAGAGCTCCAGCTCCACCACACCTATTCACATGAACTTCTGGCAGGAGCAGGTGACGGGCTCAGGATGAACCTCCAGGATCAGATCTGAGACACATTCAGTTTGCGGACCATCGACACACATGGACACCAACCAACAACATGACAGCCTGCAGCTGACATCACAACAGAGTGTCTGAGCAGCTTTAATGGTTTCTGGGTGATTGCTTCTCAAACAGACATACATGTTTGTATTAGCATGTTAGCATCTATCAGATAAACAACATGTTCCACTTTCACACAGAAGTCACGTTTCACTGAAGCAGAAGGAAAACCGCAGAGATCCAGTTTAAAACCTGCGGGGGAACCAGAGCGTCAGTTAACGAGTAACAGATGCAAGTCACTGACACCAACATCAGACACAGTTGCACTGACGCTGAGCTCAGCTCTCATCAAACAAAGAAATACTGAAGCAACAGCAGCTGATCAACATCTCCACCTCAATCTCTTATTGATCAACTCCATCAATATCTGCTTCAGTGTGAAAATCTGCTTAAATTAAATCATCTGTGTGTGAGTGTATGTGTGTGTTACCTGTTGGACAGGGAGATGTAGTACCACACCCTGTGGGTTCACACACAAACACAATTGATAATAAACACAAATTAGAGTTCAAGTTAAAGTAGCAGCAGCAGCAGTATGTGTACATGGACTCACCCCAGTAGCAGAGCTGTCAGCAGGATCATAGTCACAGTTTTGCCATTTAACCAGTGCATCTCAGGACAGTCCTGATCTAGAGCAGAAGAATCCTTAATCCAGACCAGCAGTCAGTCCTTATTAGTACTGGTCCTGGTTCAGTACGTGGTGGATCAGACAGACCCTGACACACACACACCCTGTGGAGGAGAGTTGATGTGTGTCAGTCTGCAGCAGCCAGGAACCAGGAGGTAATGGTGGACAGAGGCAGAGAGGCAGGGCGTGGCTGACAGGCTGCCAGTCTGACACACACTGACACACACTGACACACACACACACACACACACACACACTGACACTGATGATCAACATGCTGATCATCAAGCACTTAAACAGCTCCTCTACAGAGGCCTGCGAGGGTCAAACTGCATAGACACACTGACGGTACATCAGCACGAGGGTCTGTGTGTGTGTGTGTGTGTGTGTGTGTGTGTGTGTGTGTGACACCAGGGACATAAAACAGACACGTTCACCTGCTGAAGCCACCGATCACATGATCAATAAGTGATCACACCATCAATAACGGATCAGAGGCTCCTTCACATGAGACAGGAGACGCTGAGAGTCCAGGACGTGAGCCGGTCTGTGTCCCAGACTTCACACAGAAACTGGCTATTTAAGACCTGACTGGGCCAGCTGATCTGACACCTGCAGCTCACCGCAACCTGACACTACTGACCGGGTGGATGACGTCACAGATATACACTCGTCCACTTACTCATTGCTGATTCTGGACGCGACGTCTAACACTGGCTTATTTCCGCATTGTGCTCGAGACACGATCCGACCCCGAGCGTCAGTCAAGCCGGAAGCAGGCTCGCAGACGGTACCAACAACCACACAGAAAACGAGCCAAATGTCAGCGAGTGACCTAGCATCACCTGCAACTCACCAGCGCGCGCTCACCCTGTTCTGTCAAACAGGAAGTGGTGAAGGCTCCACTGCTTCAAACCAACAGCCCGTCTGTCTCTCTGTCTCGCGCTGCCAGCCTGACTCACTGTCTGCCTGTCGGACGTAGAGACTCGTCCGTTAGAGACTCCGCCCCCGCCGCTTACCTCCGACAGGTACAACACCTGAGGCGTGTCCGGCTCCGACAAAACAACAGAAACGCCTGATCAACGAAGAAGAATGTGGAGTTTATAGAGACACCGCTGATTGGACAAAACATCTGCCCCGCCCACCAGAGGCAGACACCGGAGGGAATGTTGCTCACCTGCTGCAACTGCAGCGACAACACACACAACTGCAGCAACAACACACACAAACACCCACACACACTCACAACTGCACTAGATCAGACAGGGAGTGTGTGTCTGTGGCCTGAGATGAAGGCTCCTGGACTCAGTTTGAATGGGAGCACACCTGATGACCACAGCCTGCCTGCCTGCTCGCCAACGGCCACAAGTTACCTGTGCTGGGCCCTCATTGGCTGAGACACACGGCAACTGTGTGACCAAACTGATCCAAACTGGTCTGAAATGAATCCAACAGGGGAGGCCGGCATAACACTGATCACCTGAACTCCACAGACATCAGAGGTGTTTCTCTTCACACAGACTCTGTGAGATGAACAGGGACAGAGACACGTCGTTACCTGTGAGCTAACGACTTCCTGTACACCTCAGCCCAACCCCAGCGCAGGTTCATGAGCCCCTCGCCCACTTCCTGTCTGTCCTCAAGCTCCTGAACCCCAGAAACCCTCCATGGACATGCACGCACACATACTCACAGACACACACTTGTTGCATCATCAGTCACAGTCTCTTTAATGACCTGAAAGACAAAACGATGCTGACGTCATCACTCAGACATACAGGAAACCACCTCAAAATGATGAGAAGCTGCCTTCAAAATAAAAGCACGACCATCATCACATGACTCCGGAGTTCTGACACACACTGTGTTCCCCATGATTTTGTCACTCAGTGAAGAAAGGTCAGCTTTTATTGTGAAGAGCTGCCTGTGGGACTTCCTGTATTGTGTGTAATCTCTGGGAGCAGGTTTGGAAAATGAAAGTGAAGGGATTTCCACAACACAATTTCCCACATTCACACACACAGGCTTTGTTTGTGACGTGCACAGCCCGACCTGACGTCATGATGTCAGGACGAAATGAGGATCTCCAAATCCCTTTAAAACATCATTTCATCATCTTTGCTGCTCATGTTCCAAACAGCCAGGCTCAGTTAAAGGCTGACTCAGCTGAACTGAAATCAGCTGAAAATCACTGTGTGTTTTCAATTCAGTTCAGTTTTATTAGCGCCTCACCACATCACAACAAAGGTGACACAAACTCATTAGGACACGCACACTGGATACACCTGAGTGTGTGTGTGTGTGCGTGTGTCAGTGTGTGTGTGTGTTTGTCAGTGTGTGTGTGTGTGTGTGTCTGTGTGTGTGTGTGTGTGTGTGTGTGTGTGTGTGTGTGTGTCAGTGTGTGTCAGTGTGTGTGTGGAAAGTGAGAGTAGAAACACTGTTGGAATTTCTCTGATCTGTTTCTCTTTCCTGTCTGGAATAAAAGTGAACAGCAACAGCATGTTGGAGACACACAGCAGAGTTCAGTCTGCAGCCATTGCCTTCATTGTCGTTATCTTCATCGTCATCTTCATCATGTTCAGCTGGACCATCCTGCTCTTCGTCCTGTGCGGCGCCCTGACTCCAGCCCTCTGCTGTGATTGGCTCAGAGCGTACCATCGCCTGAGCCACAGCTCTCTGACTCTCATCAGCGTCATGGTGAGAACAACAACACATGACACAATGTCCTGGAGGAGCTTCCAGGCATCCTTGAGTCTATGCTCAGAGTGGGTGAGGTCCTGGAGGAGCTTCCAGGCCTCCTTGAGTCTGTGCTCAGAGGTGCTGGTGGAGCTTCCAGGCCTCTCTCGATAACTGTCGGTAATTGAAGCGTCGTCTGTCGTGTCTTTGTGTTTCAGGGTGGTCCGCTGACTGAGGAGCGGAGTCTTGTTGACTTTCCAGTCAAACTCTACAGAAACATCCGGAAAGATCAGGTAATCAATCACCGGTGGATCAATGACTCCATCCGTCCACTCTTTACAATCAGTTTCCACTCTTCAGCACTTTCTCTCCACTGACACTTAAACGTCTTTCAGTGTTTGGGAGCTTCAACTTGCGTTTCCTTCAGACAGTCAATGCTTTTCTGCTCACACGCTGTTCACATGTTCAGCCAACATGCTTCACACGCACATGAATATACCAACACGCACACTGGAGCTGTCCGCTCCCATTTTGATGGCATCAGCTCTATCAGCCAATCAGAAGGCCAGAATTCACACCTGTCTCTCTCTGCAGGTGGAGTCCCAGTTGGTCTTTGTCAGAGACAGTCTGGAGCAGATTTCTGGTCTCTATAACCATGACAACCGCTCCTCCGTTACCTGGGATACCGACAAGGAGGAGAAGTTCCTGAAAACCATCAACAGACAGACAATCGAACTGAACGACTGTGTGAGTAGACAGACAGGCAGGCAGACAGACACGTTCAGCTGATATCTATGACTTTCTGCATACGTTTCAACTGCCACTTCAGCTCCTTCAGTGGTTCCACTACAGCTCCTTTCAGTGGTTCCACTTCAGCTCATTTCATCTCCTCAGCTGCAAATTTTACCACCAGACACACAAAAACAATGTGACCTGTGTTTCTGTCTCCAGGTGTCCACCAACAAGACAGCAGGCCGCAGTTTGAGAAACTACTACAGGAGACTGAAGAGAAGCACTATTGAGCGCACAGTGAGTACTTTTGCAATTCTGACTGTAGTTGTGTGTGTGCAGTCTGTGTGCAGTGTGTGGGTCCTGGCTCTGACTGTAGTTGTGTGTGTTCAACGTGTGGGTCCTGGCTCTGACTGTAGTTGTGTGTGTGCAGTGTGTGGGTCCTGGCTCTGACTGTAGTTGTGTGTGCAGGGTGGCAGTGCAGAGTCCTGGGAGCTGATCCGGAGGGTAACCAAACTGCACCTGGTTCAGTTGGACCTGCTGGTGACCTTCATCAGAGATTCAGCTGGTACCAGCAGGAGGCGCTCTGCACCAAGTCGACAGCAACACTGACACACCTCATCAGCCTGTCTCTGCCCTGCTTCTCTATTTATTGATTATTTATTTATCATGTTTGTATTTATGAACAAAAGCTCTTCTTTTATTTATTTATTAAAGTTTTGTATTTTAATCTGCACATCCGTGTCCGTCTGCTGATAATTCCCACAGTGCAACATGAAGGAAGGTGTTGCTGTGTTATTTCACCATTAGTCATGTGACATTGTGATTATGAATCCACAGGTGACGTCACATCTCTTTGAGTTGTCAACTAATCAGAGCACACGCAGCTCGTTCAGGTACGAGAGGAGTTGATGAAATGTCTCTGATTATGTCGTCATTTGTTTGTGCCTGAGCTGCCCTCTGATTGGTGGATGTTCACCTGTTTACCTGTTGCTGTTTCCAGAACAGTGAACACATTGTTTCATCCTGAGAGGGCACATTTCCTTTACACTGTGGTAAAGTGTCACCACAGAAACCGAGGAGAAACTGACATTCATCAATAATTATTGATATTGATCGAGCATATTTAGTTTATATCAATAAAAAAGGCGCAGCTTCAACAGACAAAGGCAATAAAACAAAACACAAACATTCAAAAGTTCACTGATTTATTGATCATTTGGAGATAATAAGATAATAATGTTAGTAATTGATTCCTGCAGCAGTAACAGTAATACTGTGTGATGCCTGCAGGGAGCTCCACCAATCAACACACAGCAGCACAAACGTGACAGACATGTGACTGAAGTCAAATCTACTGTTGTTCAGACAACCTCAAAGTGAAAATTAGTTTGTTAAACTAAAACCAAGAAAAACTGCGAGAATGAAAGTCAAAACGAACTTTTGTAAATTAGAAATAATTCATGAATTAATGCAGCTCCTGAAACAAACTGCAGTGTTTGAGGCGTTGGTTTTGGGTTTAATCTGGTTCAATACAAATATGTCCTTTCTAAGCACTGGTGCATGTGTTTCCTGCCCTGTGACGTGTGTAACGTGTCACTTCCTGTTTCTTGAACTGAACTGACATTTTTCTTCTTCTGCCTTTTTATTATCGGTCAAATGATTCAACATTTTCACCATCAAATCAGATGAAGGGACACCGTGTCCGAATATTTCTCTGCATTTAAATATTTATGAGACAGTAATCTCCATGGCAACACTGAACAAAAGATTCATCCGTTGAGCCAATGACGAAGGGGCAGGGCTTCAGTCTAGCCACATGATTGAACATAGTTTGCAGGGAAGAAGCCTTTGTTGCTGTTGAAGACCCCCTCATACCAGCCGTTGTCATGGCGATGCGTCAGGTAGATGATGTCGCCCTCAGAGAACGACAGGTCATTGGGCTTCGAGGCCTCAAAGGTGTACAGTGCCACCACTGGACACACAGCAGAACTGCAGTCAGAGACACATACAGGCTGCCAGCAGGTGGAGCTCTGCACAGGTACTGACATGGAAATACTAGTACCTGTAACTGTAATCAGTGTATCTGTATCTGTAATCTGAGAATCTATAATCTGTGTGTCTATATCTGTAATCCGAGTATCTATAATCTGTGTATCTATATCTGTAATCTGTGTATCTATATCTACAGTCTGTGTATCCATATCTGTAATCTGAGTATTTATATCTGCAATCTGAGTATTTATATCTGTAATCTGTGTATCTATATCTTTAATCTGTGTATCTATATCTGTAATCTGAGTATCTATATCTGTAATCTGAGTATATCTGTAATCTAATTATCTATATCTGTAATCTAAATATCTATATTTGTAATCTAAATATCTATATTTGTAATCTGAGTATTTATATCTGTAATCTCAGTATCTATATCTACAATCTGAGTATCTATATCTGTAATCTGAGTATCTATATCTGTAATCTGAGTATATATCTGTAATCTGCATACAGTCACATCTGTCTGAGTAAACACATCAAAGTGAGTTATGCAGTACTCGGAGCAGTAGTCGTACCACTAACTGTACCTTTCTCCAGGTATTGTGGGGGGGCGTTGATGTCGTAGTCCACTGGTGGGGGGAGGGGTGGCATGATGTCATCAAAACAACCCTCCTCGTCCAATAAGAGAGGAGAGGGCGGGGCTGGGATCTCTAGATCTAAGAGAACAGCAGGCGGGTCCAGTGAGTGACAGCTGTGACTGACCAATCAGATTTGAGGAGGTGGAGCTTTGACAGAGCATAGCAAGATGTGGTTACTGTGAAGTACTATTGTATTACTGTGATGACTATTGTATTACTATTGTGTAGTACTGCTACAGTTACTTGTACTACGTGTGTGACTGTTATACTGTGATACAACAGGAAGTACTGACAGCAGCTCCTCTTCTCTTACCCAGGTGTTTGAGGCGAGCAGGTAAGCAGAGCCAAGGTGAGGAAGAGGAGGAGGAGGGGTGAGGAGGAGCGCTGGGGGGAGGGTAGGGGGGAGGAGGAGGGATCATGACTGACAGGCAGACAGACAGGCAGACAGACAAGCAGACAGAGAGACTGTATTAGCACCAAAGGCTGGGGTGTTTCATGACAGAGGCCTGAAGATCCTGGAACCTTCTAAACCCTCTAAAACTCCACAAGGTCCCCGTTAACTCCTCAAGCTCCCCGTTAACCGCTTGAGCTCCCTGTTAACCCCTCTGGGTGTTAGCAGAACCTTCTCGCTGAGTCCCAGGACCCCTCACAGTGGCATGTTGGCTGCAGGTGCGTCTGATTCTGTGTAGGTTATTGTTCAGATGTGCCGGGTTTCTATTGGATGACAGCTGACCTCCGTCGGCTTACGTGATTGGACAGCAGGCAGGAAGAGAGAGCGTGTGTAGCGGAAGCGGGAGGCAGGGCCAGAGCGGACCCTCAGAGACAGAGAGCGAGCGCTGGGGGGTGAGCGACGGCGGCGACTCCTCCTGGATGAGAGGGTCACTGAAGAGAAAACACCACAGAAGAAATGGTGATGTCACGTCATGTGATACAGTCTAAAAACATCGACACTCAGACAGGAAACAAGATGGCAGCTGCTGTCTGTGGGTCTACACGCCTGCAGGTACTGTGTCTGTGATTCATGCTACCACTAAGGTAAAGCTAGCATTAGCTTAGCATCTCACCTGTCAGACAGACAGGCAGACCGACAGTCAGACAGGCAGACAGACACACAGACAGGCAGACATGTACCATCTACTTCCTGGCTGGGTGGAGGTGGAGGGTGAGGAACTAGCAGATCTGAGTCCTCATTGGTCAGCAGAGGGAAGCTGTTGTCATCATCTGGGGGAGGAGGAGGAGGAGAAGGAGGGAGGAAGCTGTTCTCCTCCACCACTGAGGATACAGAGGATATGTGATGTCACTGTGATGTCACTCGATTTGAACAATGATACATTTACACTGAAACAGATTTAATCTGATCCATTTTAACACTGTGTTACCATGATGATTACTTCCAACATTCAGAACGACGTAACTAATCCTGGAGTAACTAATCCTGGAGTAACTTATGTGACATTACAATCCTGAGTCAATATGGTTGTCATGGTAATTGTCTGCCTGTTAGTTTTAACATGTTTTTGTCTGAAACACCTCACCTGTCTCTAGACTGAGGGGCGGAGCTGGGGGCGAGGTCAGCAGTGGTGTGCTGTGATTGGCCTGGGCATTCAAAGAAGGGGGTGGAGGAGGTGGAGCCAACACATCTCCTGTCGAATCAGGTGGTGGAGGAGGAGGAGGCAGGGCGGAGGTATTAGAGACTTCATCATCATGAGCTGACATTTCATTGGCTCCAGGAGGAGGAGGAGGCAGGGCATCATCCAGCAAAGTGGTGATGATGTCACATTCAGCTGCAGCCATGCAGGTGGTGGGGATGGTGGGTGGTGCAACAGGTTTCCCAAAACTCGAACTGAGAGAGACAGCGATCAATATAAAACACACACACAGACACACACACACACACACACACAGGTGCTAATCACTGAATGCGTCGACACAGGTCCTGAGAGCTGAAACCCAGGGTGAGTCTGATCGTGTCATCAGCCCAGAGTACAGTCTGGAGGTACAGCTGTGTAAACCACTGCTCCGTGGTTTACAGCTCACTCAGAGGACAATCATGCTTTTAATGTGGAAATCAACCTGCAACATTAAAAGCATCCAACACACTGACTGAAGCACAGCACGCACAAGAGCTTATTACCCGCTGACAGGGGGCACCACTGGGCACTGGACCGGCTCAGGTGGTTTGTTGGACCTGGAAAACACCCACACAGACACAAAGACACACAGAGTCAGACCCTCTGTTGGGGATGTGAACACAATTCTGTCATCTGTCATGAGGTTCTGTCATTGTAGTATAGTAGAATCAAACTGAACCTGGTGGAGGCTCCATGTTTACGGATCGTTCCTGTTCGGTCCGACTCCTTCCCAGAGACCTTGGAGGGGTGAGGGGTTCACAGAGACATGAGTGTGTGTGTGTGTGCGTGTGTGCGTGTGTGCATCAATAGAGCCTCTCAAGCCTCAGCAGCTCTAATTAGTCCTTCCAAACATTTTCCCACGCTCAACAAAGACTGCCTGTGTGTGTGTGTGTGTGTGTGTGTGTGTGTGTGTGTGTGTGAGAGAGTGTGAGTGAGTGTGTGTGAAAGCCTTTTACATGGCCCTTGTCGGCTGGACAGCAGCAGTCTGACAGAGATAAAACAGGTTCACGCTCACATTAGCTCGTAGCAGCAGCACAAATAATATGTTTGCTGTGACTTGATGACATTTCAAAACATCTACTGTCCAATTAAATCTTAGAATCTCCGACTGAATCCCTGCCCATGTCTAAAACTCTGACTACTGAAAAGGCTTCAACAGGGAACAGTCTGTAGCAGTCTGCAGCAGATAACAGTCTGCAACAGTCTGTAACAGCCTGTAATAGTCTGCAGCAGGTAACAGTCTGCAACAGTCTGTAACAGGGAACAGTCTGTAGCAGTCTGCAGCAGGGAACAGTTTGTAACAGAGTGTAATAGTATGCAGCAGGGAACGGTCCCTAACAGGGTACAGTCTGTAACAGGGATCAGTCTGCAGCAGGGAACAGTCTGCAACAGTCTGTAACAGCCTGGAACAGTCTGCAGCAGGTAACAGTCTGCAGCAGGTAATAGTATGCAACAGTCTGTAACAGGGATCAGTCTGTAGCAGTCTGCAGCAGATAACAGCTGGCAACAGTCTGTAACAGCCTGGAACAGTCTGCAGCAGGTAAGTCTGCAACAGTCTGCAGCAGGGAACAGTCTGCAACAGGGAACAGTCTGTAGCAGTCTGCAGCAGGGAACAGTTTGTAACAGTCTGTAACAGTATGCAGCAGGGAACAGTCTCTAACAGGGCACAGTCTGTAACAGTCTGTAACAGGGAACAGTCTGAAGCAGAGAACAGTTTGTAACAGGGAACAGCCTGTAACAGGGATCAGTCTGCAGCAGGGAACAGCCTGTAACAGTCTGTAACAGGGATCAGTGTGCAGCAGGTAACAATCTGCAACAGTCTGTAACAGTCTGCAGCAGATAACAACCTGTAACAGTCTGCAGCAGGTAATAGTCTGCAACAGTCTGCAGCAGGTAACAGTCTGTAACAGTATGCAGCAGGGAACGGTCTCTAACAGGGCACAGTCTGTAACAGGGAACAGTCTGAAGCAGAGAACAGTTTGTAACAGGGAACAGCAGCAGTAGAGCTGCAGCTCTGAGGATCAACAGCAGCTCAGTGAAATAAGATCTAGTTGGACTAAGAAAGTTTTAGTGCTGTGTCTCTTCTGTTTTTGTGGTTCGCTGCAACTGCTGACATTTCCTGTTAGCTTCTCCTCCACAGACGCTGCATCAAGAACAAGACTTCACTTCTTCTTTTGTCCTTTTGGCCTCTCTGAAAACTGCCCTGCTGGTCTTTCCTCGGTCTCACTGCTGATTCAACATCAGATTATAAGGTTCAACACAGAACTTCAGATGCACTCTGCTGAGATTGATTTATATTTTGTCCTGAAAAATCCAGGATGTTTAAACTGTTTTAATCATTTTGTGTCACTGCTGTGACAGTTTTCTTAAGGAAGTTCTGCACTTGTGAGTCAGGCGTGTTTAAGACTACAAACCACAACAGACACCCTGAAACAGCTGTGGGATCGGGTGTGAGATACCTTCATGCCGTGGCCCAGGCCGTCCAACTGCTGGTAGTTGATTGGTCTGCGGCTGTACGGTGGGTGGGGCTGAGCACCAGCGGCAGGGTGAGGAGGAGGGAGGATCTTATGACTGCGTGGGACTCGTCTCACCGCTGTGAAGACGCCGATCTCTCTCCGAGAAACTTTCTCTTTGTGCATCTCCACCGTCTGATGAGGGGAATGAGGAGAAACCCACCAGAGCTTTCAGTTTGTCCAACCACCTGAGCAGAGTAAGCTTCACTTCACATTTACTCACAACAGAGTTCAAAAGACTAAACATCAAGTAAAACCTGAAGTGGGCTCAGATGACCTACAGCAACACCGCCAGATCCTGGGAAACAATCTGTGTTCACAGGAAGCACCAAACATGAGCAACAAGAACAGAGTCAGCGTGTGAAACTGCAAGACAACCACAGTTTACACAGAAACTGAACCCGACCGAGAAAACGAGAGAACAGACCAAGACGAATGTAAAGTTCTTTAAATCGCAGCAGAGAACAGAGGCTCCATTCATCCATCCATTCATCCATCCATTCAGTCAGCCCATCCCTAATGGAGAGGAGGCTATTATCTCACACACACACACACACACTCTTTCTCAGTGATGACCTGGGTCTGTATTCTCAGCACAGACTCACAGGGAACAACATCAAATCTTCTGTTTGGGACCTAAACACTCTGCAGGAAACAGGCCTGTTGCCATGGTGACACAAGTCCTCTCACTACACTCTGATGCCACTTCGTGCTCAGCCAAGGTGGAAACATTTTGACTGAATGTGAATGACCTTTGACCTGACTTCACAGAACACTGTGAGAACATATGAATTGAACAATCTGCACCATGGATGGAGGAGTGCTCCACCCATCCACCACCATACATCTTACATATATCTTACAAAACACCTGGGCAGTGCTCTTAATGGAACCTTCCTATGGCTCATAAGCCCCGCTCCCTGGCAGCAGTACAGCTCATAAGCCCCGCCCCCTGGTGTCTGGCTGCAGTACAGCTCATAAGCTCCGCCCACTACATGTCAGCAGATGCTTCCTGTCATTTCAGCTTTTTATTTTCATTTTTCTAATCAGTTTGGTTTTAATTAGTTATTTGATGCTGTGAAAAGAAGGTGTGGCATTATGACAAACATCTGAAGTGGGCGGGATCTTAATACAACAGCTCCACACTGCTGATCACTACTGCAAAGACTACAGATGACCGCACCAGAACAAGATGGTGGCACCCATATCAGGGATACTCTGATTTCCTGTTTGTTAAAGTGGGAGCAAGTGAAAACATGTCGGCCATCTTTGTTTTTTCCTTTTTAAACCAGGAAATTACCTACTCTGTCTAGTAACCAGTCAGCAGGGTTGGAGGCTGGGGCTCACCTGACCAATGAGATTGATGGAAGACTCCATGTAACGAAGCTGATTGGTCTGAGCATCGAGCAGAGACAGCACGCTACTGGCCAGATTACTGATCTGGTAGGCGACGCTGGCCAGTGATTGGGTGGTGAACTTCTTTGTTTCCTCCAGTGCCTTTGTGCTGCCATCACCTGACTGACATATGAAGGATTAGCTTAGTTTAGCATGAACACTGGAAGCAGGGGTAAACTGTTTGCATAGGTCAAGTCGATGTTGTAGTGGGAGTATTAGCAGTAAGTGGTACATCATTGTTACTACTACTATGACAGTACTGACCTTGATTGAAGTAGGAGCAGCAGTATCAGCAATCAGCAGCAGCAGTAGCAGCGGCTGTAGCTGTAGCAGGAGCAGCAGCAGTAGCAGCAGCAGTAACAGCAGTAACAGCAGTAGCAGCAGCAGCAGCAGTACTAACCTTGACATAGTTGCTGTAGCAGTAATCGGCCACGTTCAGCAGGTTGTCGTAGTTCTCCAGTAGGGCCTTTCTGGCGCTCGGCGCTTCCTCTAAGATCTTCATCACTTCCTCTTTGAAGTTTTGTTCCTTCATCTCTGAATCAACAAAGGACTTCGTTTTTACGTTGAAATCAAAGTTTTTTCCTGCAATACTGCAGTAAAACAGATCAGGTGTAGAACTCTGGTCACAGGTGAGATGAGGCTGGAAACAATGATTACTGCAATACTATACTTCACTGTACCTGGAGTGTTTCCACCACTATTACTTCATATTTATTAAGTGTTTTACTGCACTCCAGTCATCGTACATCTTAAGTCTCTAATACAACAAAATCAAATATGGAATACTGTGAGTCTGACAGACACAAGTACACTGCTCAGAAAACAACTTCTGAACTCTTATAGCTGCAAACTATTCCGGGTTTAACGTCAACTCACTAATTTTTATCTTTTCCTGCACGTGACGCCGTTTTATCTAATTAATGTCAGCTAATGAAGAAATGATGAGCGCGGAGCTGAATCCGAGTTTATAAACACTCACCGGAAGCTGCAGAGGAGAGGTCTGAAGGAAAAGTTCAGCAAGATGAAGCTGTGATGGAGACCGTCTGTCTGTCTGTCTCTGTCTGTCTGTCTGATCAAGCATCAACCTGCCGCTTCAGTTTTCTCTTCGCCGCAGCAGAGATCTTCTCCGAACCTAGAGAGCACTCACTCCTCGGTAATACTGAAGCCATTTCATGAACCGAAAAACAAGACCCTGTCCAGGGGCTCAGGGGACTAAATTGGGTTCGTTTTGAAGCATTCTAGAATCTTTCCAAGGACCCTGGAATTTCATGATGGACAGCGAAGAATCACATCATATGATATGTATATGATGGCACAAAGGGCAGGGTGCTTCATGTGATTTCAACACTTGTGGTGATAAATCCTTGAAACATTTTCAAGGATCCATTTCATGTATCGCTGGAGACTACCAGAGAAGCCTGGGCATCCTTGAAACATCCCTAAAACCACTTTGTGGACCCCAGGACGTCTCCAGGACCGAGCGGGCTGTCCGCAGGACAAACAGGCTCCGAGTGAGACCTCACTTTGAGTTTCCTCCTCTGTGCATGAACGTGCTTAGTTCAAACCACTTCCTGTTTCCCATCAGAGAAAATGAAACCGTGGTCGTTGATAGAGGCATCACATGTAAAACTGACATGATGAAGATGATGATGATGACTTAACTCCACCGAGCAGTGACACACACAAATACATTATTCAGTTTAATGAAGCGAAACCTGCTCGGTCAGACACGCCCCCTGCTGCTCACACTGACACCCTGCAGTCAGTCAGACACATGATAACTGACTCACTCTGGACTTTTACTGTCTGTCACTGTCACGTCTGTATGAGTGTTTCCATAAATTGTTATTACAGTTTAGAATAACAGTTACTAATGTTATTGTTCATTTCTATATTGTGCACACAAAAACACATCAAGTACAATTCTTTGATCCATTAGAATAAAACCTGTGTGTGTGTGTTAAACCTTTGCATCATGTGAGAAAAGCTCATCCCAGCTGAAAACAGAGACTTCAGGAGACCTTTCACATTACAACAACATGTTTTATTACAATTGCAGTAAAACAGTTCAAACTATCACCTGTTGCTCAGGGCGACAGGATGTTGTCTGTTGCTCATGGTGACAGGACGTTGTGTGTTGCTCATGGCGACAGGACGTCACCTGTTGCTTGGGGCGACAGGGTTCCAGGGTTGTCTCCGTGGAGCTCTATCTTTATCTTTCTTCTCCAGAGGCTTCAGGTGACACAACAGGACCATATCTCTGTCAGGGACACATACATATCTAAGCCAGAACCTGGAAGTCATTCAAGGACCCCTGGAATGCCTTAAAGGACACCAGGAGGACTCTCAAAAATCCGGGCCTACTTCAGTGAACCAAGGAAGGTTTTCAAGAACTCGATGAGTCCCATCAAGCAATGTGGAAGTCACTGCAGTGCCTGGAATGTCTGGAAGTGTTTCCAGGAGCCTGGAGTTACCTGAACTGGCTGTAGGAGGAGACTCTCTGGCTGACAGCTCTCAGTTTAGCTGTGTTCTCTCTGTTGTATCTCTGCTCAGACTCAATCGCCCCCCGTAACTCTCTCTCCAGCGCTGAGAAATCAATGACATCACACTCTGGCCCTGCCATTACCTGGTGATGTCACACAGGTACACTTTAAAGGACAGACTCTTGTTCTGCTCAGTGTGTTTAAAAGTTATCAAATGATGTTCATGAGATATTGATGACGTTTGTCTCTGTAGCTGAGCAGAAACAGCTGATGACATCCCTCCATCAATATACCTCAACAGCAGCACTTTAATGGCACAGTAAGATACTACACCTCTAACTCACCATTCAACCAGTTTACCACATCCAGTCCAGCCTGCTGTCGTTAGCCTGTTTAAGTGATAAACACATGATTGCATCAAAGATTAAAACCTGCTAACATAAACATGATTCTGAAAGAAATATTTACTTTTACTTTTGCTGCAGTGCAATGCAAACACTTTTATATTTTTAATGAAATACTTGAATGGGAGTATTTGTACACTCAAGGATTAGTACTTTAAAACATAATTGAGTAGTTTGAGTGCTACTCACAGTTTTGAATAAACATTAGCATGAACCAACGTCCTGTTATTGAATAACTTAATGAAAAATAGCAAAGCGGATACTTCAGCATTTCTCCATGCTTCCATGCTAACTCTACTAATTCACAGCCGGTTCATGTTAGCTCACATGACCACAACGTTTTGTCATTGTGCACAGCTCAGCGGCTAATGTTAGCTCCCAGGCTAACCTCACAGAGCTAACTGACCTTATCGCCGTTAGCTCCCAGGCTAACCTCACAGAGCTAACTGATCTTATCGCCGTTAGCTCCCAGGCTAACCTCACAGAGCTAACTGGCGTTATCACCGTTAGCTCCCAGGCTAACCTCACAGAGCTAACTGATGTTATCACCGTTGGCTTCCAGGCTAACCTCACAAAGCTATCTGCTGTTATCACCGTTAGCTTCCAGGCAAACCTCACAAAGCTATCTTCTGTTATTAGTCCCCAGGCTAACGACAGCTATGCGCACAGGTGAAGATGCCTTCAGGTCAACCGTCTTACCTGCATGAGCTCTGACTCCTCGTGCCTCGTTAAGGTGCTTTCAGGTCAGAATCAACCAACCGTCTCCATGACGACCGTAAGGTGGCTCGCGCCTGCGCGTATTGGCGCTCCAATTGAGCCCCAGCAGATTTCAGCGGTCTTAGATTTGCTCAGTTTGAATGCGTCAAAGTTTAAAACCCGATAACATAAGAAAGAAACACAAAGAAATAAGTACTTTTACTTTTGCTTCAGTCCAATGTGAACACATATTTTTAATGAAATACTTGAATGAGAGTATTTGTACACTCAGGGATTAGTACTTTAAAACATATTTGAGTAGTTTGAGTAATACTCACATTCCGTTTGTTCACCTGAGTGAACGGACAGACCCAGAGCAGGATACAGGAAGGTCTGCACGCTGATGTCAGAGAGCTGTAATCTCTAAACAGTGGAAAGAAACTGTAAAAGAGCTCAGTGTTTGACCGGAGCTCAGATCCTTCACTGCAGAAACTAATGTATTTACAGTAAAAGATCATTCAACTCATTGATGTGGGTAATCACAACTCTCTGGCGCCGTTCCAGGCGGACGCCTGTTGCCGCAGCTCCCGATGTGCGTGCGTTTTTTTTGTTTTTTTGTCGCTGTTTTGGTTAGTTGTGTTTTTTATCTCTGACTCTTTTACTAACGCTCTACAGCGGCAATGGTTTTTGGGTGTCTCAAAACTTTGCTTTCACTTTTACTGTTACTTTCGTTACTTTTTGTAACTGAGAGTAACGCACACGGCGGTAGGGCCATTGTTTACACGCGTGACCAGTTGTTAGCGCTGTGGAAACCTGTACTGCCGCCCGGGGCCAGACATGAAATCCCGAAGGAGATACAGAGGAGACGCCGGGGTTGCCTGCTGGAGCTAAAGTTAAGGCAAGGAAGAGGAGACACCGGCCTGCCGTTCCTGCGATCATCATGGGGAACGTGCGCTCTCTCGCAAACAAGACGGACGAGCTGACGGCGCTGATGACCGCGCAGAGGGAATTCCGTGAGTGCAGCTTATTGAGTTTTACGGAGACATGGCTGCACTCGCACATCCCGGACCACAGCATCGCAGCACCCGGCTTTGTGACTGTGCGGGTGGACAGAGACGTGACTGAGACGTAAGAAGAGGGGAGGCGGGATTGCGCTATATGTGAGTAATTCGTGGTGCGATCCCGGACATGTCCGGGTCAAGGAACGTCTCTGTAGCCCTAACACTGAACTGCTGGCTGTCGGGCTGCGTCCACATTATTTGAGTTCACGTCCGCCATAGTGATCACCGTTTACATCCCCCATCAGCTGATGCCGAGGCGGCTGCTGACGTCATCAACACCACCGTCTCCCATCTGCAGACGCAGCAGCCAAACGCCTGGGAACTTCAACCATGCTACTTTGGACAGGACACTTACAATTTTTGTTCAGTATGTGGACTGCCCCACACAGGACAATAAAACTCTGGACCTGCTGTATGCAAATGTACAGGATACATACAGTGCCACTGCTCTTCCCTGCCTTGGCAGGTCAGATCACAGCCTTGTTCTGCTCACACCAAGGTATGTCCCTCTTGTCCAGCGGTAGCCTGTGTCCACAATGACAGTGAGGAGGTGGACATAGGAGCCTGAGGTGGCCCTGCAGGACTGCTTTGAGTGCACGGACTGGGATGCTCTCTGCCAGCCCCATGGGGAGGACATCAGCGGCATGACGGACTGCATCACAGAATACATTAAATTCTGTGAGGATACTGCCATGTCCCCAATAACAAACCTTGGATCACTAGTGACCTGAAGACTCTGCTGAACAACAAGAAGAAAGCCTTCAGGTCTGGAGACAGGGAGTAGCTAAGGAGAGTGCAGCACCAACTGAGGGACAAACTGAGGGAGTGTAAAGACTCCTACAGGAGGAAGCTGGAGGCCAAACTCCAGCAGAACAACATGAGGAAGGTGTGGTCAGGAATGAACGAGATCACAGGATGTGGGGGGAGAAGCAGACTGTCTGAAGGCAGCATGGAGAGAGCGAACAAGCTGAACACCTACTTCAACAGGTTTAGCTCTCAGACTTCTCCTCTCTCCTCTACCCCTCCCCACTGCCTCAAATGTTCTCACATCTCTCCCCTCTCCCCCCTGCAGCGAGCCTACAGGATGAAACAATAGGACAACAGCTCATCACACCTCCCCCCACGGACACTTCCTCCCTGCCCCCCTGCCTGACTGTGACGAGCGGCCAGGTGAGGAGACAACTGGAGAAACTAAACCAACGCAAGGCTGCTGGCCCTGATGGTATCAGCCCCAGGATACTGAGGACCTGTGCCAGCCAGCTGTCTGCAATTCTCAAATATCTCTTCAACCTGAGCCTCAGCCTGGAGAGGGTGCCGCTTCTCTGGAAGACCTCCTGCCTTGTTCCTCTCCCCAAGAAGTCGTCTCCATCTGGCCTCAGTGATTACCGTCCAGTTGCCCTCACATCCCATGTGATGAACGTGCTGGAGAGGTTGGTGTTGGTCCGCCTGAGGCCGCAGGTGAGATCATCTCTAGACCCGTTGCAGTTTGCCTACCAGCCAAGTCTGGGTGTGGACGACGCTGTCGTCTATCTGCTGCAGCGAGCTCACTCACACGTGGATGGTGGTGGTGGCTTGGTGAGAATCACATTCTTTGATTTCTCCAGTGCCTTCAACACCATCCAGCCTCTGTTACTGGGTGAGAAGCTGCGGCTGATGGGCGTCGGCGCGTCCATTGTCTCCTGGATCACTGACTACCTGACTGACAGGCCACAGTTCGTCCGGCTGGGTCATGTCCTGTCTGTGGTGGTGAGTGGTGTAGGAGCCCCTCAGGGCACTGTGCTTTCTCCTTTCCTGTTCACCTTATACACCACTGACTTTCAGTACAACTCAGAGTCATGTCACTTACAGAAGTTTTCTGATGACTCTGCAGTTGTTGGATGTATAAGTGGTGGACAGGAGGAGGAGTACAGAGGGCTGGTGGACAGATTTGTGGAGTGGGCTGGAAGAAATCACCTGCTGCTTAACGTGGACAATCCCAAAGAGATGGTGATTGACTTCAGGAGGAAAGGAACAGCTGTGCGGCCTCTCTCCATCAGGGGTAGGGACGTAGAACAGGTGGAGGAGTACAAGTACCTTGGAGTCAATATCGCCAACAGACTGAACTGGAAGATCAACAGCACAGCTGTGAACAAGAAGGGGAGCAGCAGACTCTATTTCCTGAGGAAGCTGAGGTCCTTCAACGTGTGCAGCAAGATGCTGGAGATCTTCCATCAGTCTGTTGTGGCCAGGACTCTCTTCTCCTCTGTGGTCTGCTGGGGGAGCAGCATCGGAGCCAGTGACACCAGCAGACTAAACAAACTGATCAGGAAGGCTGGCTCCGTCATTGGCTGCAGGCAGGAGACTTTTGAAGCGGTGGTGGAGAGGAGGACTCTGAACAAACTTATCGATTATGGATAACCCCGACCACCCATTCCACCCTGTACTGGACAGACAGCGGAGCACCTTCTCCAAAAGGCTCAGACAGCTTCGTTGTCTCAAGGACCGCTACAGGAAGTCTTTCCTGCCACAGGCGATCAGACTTTACAACTCCTCATCTGCATGTGTCAGATGACAACTGTAAGAACAGACACTTGCACACTTCTGGCATAAGTTACCGGAAACCTTAGTAGATTTATTCTTTACTTCTTACTTTTTTGTATATATTTTCTTATATATATTTATCTCTTTTTTTATCCTTCTAAATATTTTTTGTATGTTGTCTATTTCATGCTGGATGCTTGTTAAGTGTAAATTGCTGCTGCAACATTAAAATTGAATGAATGAATAAAATCTATCTATCTATCTATCTATCTATCTATCTATCTATCTATCTATTTATCTATCTATTAAATCTCATTATGATAATATCATATCATCATAATAATAGTAATGATAATAAACAACACTATACAACAGTTTTACAGATTAGTGTTAAAACCGGAGTATTTTCTGTCATCAGGTGAACAAATCCTCAGTCTTCACAGATTTCCCTTTTAAAGCTGCAGCGACAAAGAAATGGCACTGAAAGGAGAGGCTCTTTGTTCCTCCTGAAGCAAAATGCAAGGACGTTTTGTGAATCGTTGTGAAGGAATGCTGAAAAACATGTTGACTGATGCAGAGGAGCACTTGCTGTTGGAGGACAGCTGCGTTACAACCATGTGGGTTCACTACAATTAGCAACCGTGCACACCCATACATGAACACGTGCACATGCACATGAAGGTCCAGACCAGCTATCCCCACCTCCCCCTGAGTTATCCCCCAGACTGCGAGATGCAGGAGTCATAATACACACAGTACAACAATAATACAATAATACACCCTCTTCGGTGGTGGAGGCAACAGTATGCAGAGAGGTTTATGCAGACAGTTGCCTGCAGTCACAGAAAAACTGCACGCAACACTTTTAGAGATGATTATTTTCTGCTTTTGCACTGATTTCTCTCAAACTAACTGGGAGACACAGTGGAATTGACCAAGTGGTGGATCAGAAAAGAACTCAGAAAAACTACAGATGCTGTGTGTGAGAGGCCTCGCTGATTCATCGGTCTAAATTTCCATCCAAGGCAGTTAGCGGGCTAGCCTAGCAACAATGACAGCAACAGAGTTCAGTCAAACAGCCCTTAACTGATGGCGGGATCATTAAAGAGGCTCTGACCACGGTGGCGGAATCATTATTCCAGGACCATAAAATTAAGACAGGTCTGTCCGCTGCTGCCGATGTCCAGCTTGGTGCGAACACTGTGCTGCGGCGGGTGTGTGCGCTGTCTGCGGATGCGCTCAGACAGCTGGAGTCAGACCTGAACAGGTGTTTCTGGTTTTCACTCCAGTGTGATGAGTCTGTGGCCTCCAGTGATACAGCACTGTTTTCATATGGATGCTATTTCCTAATTTTTTAGATAGAACATAGAAATAGAATACAACATGCACATGCTTATGAATTTAAGTTATTATACACAATATGTGTTCTGTATTAACATTTTTGAATGTGTTATATGCAAAACAAACATATTCACTTGTTCTATATGGAAATTAGCTATGTGAATAAATGAGAACCCGGACACCATGTCACAAAAATGCATGAACTCTGAGCGCCAGAAGCTTTACAAAATGCAGCCAATGACAGGCAGGACAGGCAGTCAGTGTGCCAGGCAGGAGTCACCTGGTCCGCTCATGAACCTAAGCCTGAGAGACTGAAGATTAGGCTGAAGGCTAGCATGCTGGGGAGTGGGCTGGGGTGCAGCATCCATGTCTCATACAGGTAACGAGTCCCTCAGACTGAGAGACACTCCTGTGACACACCTGTGTCCCCCAAACTGACATGCCTGGTCTGGTCTGGTCTCTCTCTCTCTGTACCTCTCTACAGATACCTGTGGCTCCAGAGCTGAACATCTGACCTGTGGCTCCACCGACCTGCCCCGTGTCCTCTGCTGCCTATTGCTGTCATTTGCTGTCATTATTCTATATTGTTCTCTCCCCCCCCAACCGGTCAAGACAGATGGCCGTCCACCTAGAGCCAGGATCTGCCCAAGGTTTCTGCCTGTTAAAAGGAAGTTTTTCCTTGCCACTGTTGCCAAGTGCTTGCTCATGGTGGAACTGTTGGGTGTAACTAACAGTAATGAGTGTGGTCTAGACCTGCTCTGTTTGTAAAGTGCCCTGAGATGACTTTTTGTTGTGAATTGGCGCTATATAAATAAAATTGAATTGAACTGAATTGAATTGAATGCCTCTGTGCTCACAGGAAGCCACTCACGGTCCCAGTATGTCAGGTACTCCAGGACCCGCTCCTGCTCCAACCCTCTCTGTTTCTGTCTTCCACAGGGAGTGTGTGTGTGTGTGTGTCAGGGTCTGTCTGATCCACCATGGACTAAACCAGGACCAGGACTAACAAGGACTGACTGCTGGTCTGGATTAAGGATTCTTCTGCTCTGGATCAGGACTGTCCTGAGATGCACTGGTTAAATGGCAAAACTGTGACTGTGATCCTGCTGACAGCTCTGCTACTCGGGTGAGTCCATGTACACATACTGCTGCTGCTGCTACTGTTACTGCTGCTGCTGCTACTGCTACTGCTACTGCTGTTGCTGGTGCTGCTACTGCTGCTACTGTTACTGCTGCTGCTGCTGCTGCTTTTATTGATTATCAATTGTGTTTGTGTTTGAACCCACAGGGTGCTGTACTACATCTCCCAGTCCCACAGGTAACACACACACACTCACTGCACTATCACCTGCTGTGTATCTGTGTGTTTCTGCTTCATCAGTGTGTTTTAGTTAAACAGTTTGTTGACTTTAAACTCAATGAACAGCTGAAAGAGATGATAGTGATGATGACGAAGAGTGTTTTCTCTCTCAGGCTTCACCAGTGAATTGATGACACATTGATGATGTCATCATGTCATGTCGTGTGTGTGTGTATGTGTGTGTGTGTGTTTTGTGTGTGTGTGTCCTGCAGACCTGCTGAAGTTGCGCTCTGGCAGCCATGTTTTGTAGCTCTCACTGAAAGGAGCGGCGGTTTGTTGGATGCCTGATATCTGATTACTGGTTTACTGATTACTGATTACTTCCTTGTCTCGTCCAGCTGACGGTGCAGTCGGTGCCCAGCTCGAATCGTTGGCAGGAGATTTCTGCTCGGAGGATGGAGCTCATACAGACGCTGATAGAGGAGAAGCTTCATGATTACACTGACTACATCTTCTGTCTGGACGTGGACTCTCAGTTCCACGGCCGCTGGGGCACCGAGTCACTGGGCGGACTGGTCGCTGTGGTACATCCAGGTCAGTAGATAATCCCGGGTTTCCAACACCAAAGTCCACCGTCCTCCAGGGTGAAGTTCAGCAGGGTCTCATGTGTCCCTGCCCCCAAGTGCCCTCAGCTTGTTTGCTGCGCCCTCTGGCGCCGTATCTCTGCGGCTCTCAGAGACATTCAGAAGCTCTTGTGGACCAGAACCTTCAAAGTCTATTGATGAGATGCTGTCAGGTAGAAGCAACAGTAACGTCCCACAGAGAGCTGATGTGGTGAGTCTCTAAACGGCTCTGGGCGGCGTCCGTGGCTCACAGGAAGTTATTGGCACTGACTGAAGCTTCTGCAACTGTCCCAGTTTGTTTGAGTTCATCACCAGAGGCTGAATTTCACCTGCCGTGTACCTGTCCAGGTGAAGTTTGGGTTGTGCATCAGGCTGCTCTGACCTCCCTTTTATATTCAGGTGTGTTCCTTCCTACCTGTGTGTCTGCAGGTTACTACAAGGACGACCGGAGCAGGTTCCCCTATGAGTGGAGACCAGAATCCAGAGCCTGCATGGCTCCTGAGGATGGGGACTTCTACTACTGTGGGGGGGGCGTTTGGAGGCCTCCTGCAGGAAGTGCACCTGCTCGCCAAAACCTGCCACTCCAACTTCGAGGCTGACGCTGAGGAAAACATTGAGGCCGCCTGGCAGGAGGAGAGTCACCTGAACAGGTAGGCAGCAGGAGAGTCACCTGAACAGGTGTTGGCCCTGATGACTGTCCTTTGTGTTCCTGTGTATTCAGGTACATGTGGCTCAACAAACTGTTAAACTGTGCTGTCACCTGAGTACCTGTGGCAGGACTTCAAATCCAGAGAGCCTGAGATTATGCTGAGATCCGACCCAACGTCTGAGAATCCAGACTGACCTGGATCACACCGGACTGGACTGAAATACCCGAAATTGTCAAAGTCATGATTTAAAGGGTTAGAGACACCTGGCTGCACCTCTGGAACTGGTTTAGGCCGTCTGAGGTTTACCCACAATCCACCTGTCTTTCAGGTTGACAGAGTGTTAACGGCAGAAAGACTGGACACGGCAGAATAACAGTAGATTAAAGAAGCATTTCCTGTTGTTACACGGTGTCACCAACAGCCCTGCCCCCCTTCCAGACTCAGGACCTTTAGCTGAGTCTGCATGGCCTCTACTGAGCGCGTGCAGCTCTTGTTTGACTCACAGCCATGACCAGGCTGTCGGCACCGGCTGAGTTTCAGACACGTTTCTCAGTCGCTCGGTCTCTTCAGATTTAATCGTGTCCTTCACCCGCATTACGACTTGCGTTTGTCACCGCAAGCTGAAACTTCTCTTCTCTCCCATCTGTTTTCTCACGGCTCATGCACATAATAATGAAACTCAGAGGTCCTACACTCAGCACTGCACTTGAACGCATCCTGACTGTCGCTGCATCTTTGTCTGCACACCTGGTGTGGACCAGATACTAAAAGCAAACGTTCTGTAAATGAGGTAGCGCTAGCGGGCTGACGGGAAGTAGCCATCAAGAACAATAGGGCTAGTTATGCTAACAATAGATAGCTAGTGCTAACTGTGATCACTGTTTTAATCATGCACAAAAGCTACAAGCTACACTCTCTAAACTGCGACCTCCACCTGGACTGCTTACAAACCACAACACAGCAACGACATCTCTGATCAGAAGTCAGTTTAAAGCTCATCAGACTTTTCAGTTTCACAGTCTGAACATTTAGCAGAGCATCAGAAACTGCTGTGTTAGCTGAGCTCCGTTGAGACATCACATGACTCAACGGAGCTCAGCATCTGTAAAAAAACGTTGACATAAATGCACAGTGTCAGTTTTCCATGTAAACAAACTAACAGATGCTAGCACCCAAGCTAATGGTTCAATGGAGGACGTGTTGTTTGCAGGTGCTGTGTTTAAAGCAGGTTGTGATGCATCTTTTAGGTCTTCTCCAGGTTCTGTGCCACTGATCAAATCCTTCAATCAACATAAACCAGGACAGCTGCAGCAAAGCCTGAAGCTTTGACTCTTACTTACTGATTTGGTGACAGACACTTCTTCTGCTTCTTCTTGAAAATGAAAGTGTGGTTTCTGCTTTAACACAGTACAGGACACACATACACACAATATGTATGTCTTTCATTTTTGTATAACAACTGACAAGAAAACACTTGACGTAGTTTCATTTTTTTAATTAAATGTCTGTAAAATACCCTCTTATGTACAGAGTTTAACCTGCTAGTCTTCCATGTTAATGTTATATCTGGAGTATGTTCTGTATAAACTCAATAAAAACATAAGCATTGTACAGTTTACAATTTATCATCAATACGACACACAGTAAAAATGTTCCTGTAAAAGTTGTTACTGAGAAAACACAATCACCACTGTGAATCTTGTTGTTGTCTCTGATCACTAACCTGTGGAGTCTCTCCGGGATTCATCCTGAGCACTCCCACTTTCAATTAAACCATATTTAGATTCAGATTTCATTTCCTGTGATGAAGGACTTCTTTTTCGCTGATGTCATTGTTCTTGACAGTCTGAAGCAAAACGTGGATCCTTCGTGTATGTAACTGCTGATCCAGTGTTTCATACGATGAAGGTCTCATTCTACTCAAACTTCAGAAATACTTGGTATCAACACACTCTGATCTGTGAGTTTTCCAATGTCATTGAATGCAGTATGGGTTGTTGCATTGGTTGATACTGGAACACATCAGCTACAACTCTTTAACAGAGAGTCCAGGCTACAGACATCAACAGGTAGATGAGTTAAGCTGAAACACAGGTGTGTGACTGTAGAGGCTCTGCTGTTCATCTACAGGTCAAAAATGGTCTGACTGACACCGTGAGACTGTGCAACAACAAACAGTTTGGCCCCAACACCAGAAAACCAGAGATCATCAGGGAACCCAGACACCTTGTTATATAACCAGTGAAGAACCAACAACTGAACCTCAGACTGCCTTTGATGTCTTCACTCAGCCAATTGTGAGACACTGATCAACTAATTAAACACAACTGAGAAAGAAAATGAACAAATATCTTTGTTA
The DNA here is from genome assembly GCA_008933995.1 of Datnioides undecimradiatus. Classification (NCBI taxonomy): domain Eukaryota; kingdom Metazoa; phylum Chordata; class Actinopteri; order Lobotiformes; family Datnioididae; genus Datnioides; species Datnioides undecimradiatus. Next base: position 62,491 of record WARS01002847.1, on the reverse strand, counting down.
CTCTGAGGCACACGTTTATAGTTAGGCTGAGGGCAAGGAGTTAGATCTAACTGATCTGAAAACAGCAAAGTATTCACCGTTTGCCTTAGTGAACTTTCCACAGGATGTTCTTGTTCAGTGTCAGTAAAGAAGAACATCTCTCTTTAGTATAAATTCTGCTCTGTGTTTTTGTTGGTTCACGGGAGGGTTTCATTTGATTTCATGTCGATCAAGCAGGACACTGTTTGAACTGTTGGTATATTACATTATTCCTGCTTAGGAACCAATCCAGGTATCAAGTGGTTCCACTCAGGTCCTATCTTGGTCCTTCCAGTCTTGGTGGTCTGATGGTGAGATATGACAAAGTGTTGTGTTGCCAAAACATTTCAGCTGTAACCACCTGTGAACTAAAATATCCACAACACTCAAACAGGAGAAGATAATGTTTGTCTCCAGCATGGTTCCTAAATGAACCTGGGGCTGTGTGGAAAGTTCTCCTTCAGAGTGAGATATCGGGTTAAGGTTTTATTCAGGTGGACTTGGTTTGGTTTGTTGCCTTGAAAGCAAAGGGAGATGCCGGTTATGGTTTCAAAACAAGTCTGGATTTCTAGATGGTTCCATTCAGGGTCTAAATATGTTCTTTTAGGCAGAGGTCTAGAGGTGAGAGCCTTATGTACTCAACATGTTTTAGGTCCAACCCCCACCAATCTAAGTTTCTACAGAAATCTAAAAAAGGAGCAGATGATGTTTTGGCCCAGAGGTTTAGGAGTTTCTCCACAAATCTGGAACTTGTTGGTTCGTTATCAACGTGAGAACTCTGGATGGGAATGTTAAGGTGCTCAGTGAGTTTGTAGTGTTTCGTCGGTCTGTTTCCATGTAAGATCAGTGTCAAGTTTCAGAATCAGTCCAGGGTTCAGGTCCAGGTCCAGTCACCTGGTTTCATTCTGGTTCTGGCAGGATCATTTCAGGCACAGTGGTCAGTTGTACAGTTCCTGCGCACTGATGTTTGGATCCAGTGGGTCTGCAGGGATCTAGAAAGATCTAGAATTTGTTGAAAGAGGTGCCAAGAAAGCAGACTCCAAGATCAGCTCCCAGTGTTCTTGGATTTGAGAGGAGGTTCTCTGACACGTTGGCAGGTTTTTGGCAGGTCTCATGGTGTTTGGGATTCTTCCTGGAGGTCCATAGAAGGTTCTGGAAGGGTTCTCCTTACCTCTGGGAAAAGATTTTCTGGAATTCTTTAAGCATGAGCTCCACTATCTGGCTCTGGAACACCATGTGGATTGTCATATTGGCAGACTCAGTCTGAGGACGGAGCAACGTGGGGCCGAACACGATGGCGACGCTCTGAGCCGACATCCTGTTGGACTCCCCATGTTCGATTACCCTGGAAAGACAGAGAGAGAGAGGGAGAAAGAGAGAGACTTCCTGTCTCAGTGTGACATCTGGTAGTTGAATCATGTTTTCATGTTTGAATTAGCAGAACTTAGTTTTGTTTCTTGATCACAGGATCAAACTTCAAACCTCAGACGAAGAACAGAAAAGACCCACACACCAAAATACCAAGAACCTCCTGAAAACCCTTGAACCCTTAAATGCAACGTGGGCATACATGCATATCACATTAATGAGGCGACACGCCTCTGCTTTGTAAGTTCTGCAGGTGTAAGAAGCGTCCAGGTGAACTCACCTGCGCAGGTGTTTGAACAGCAGCTCCATGGTGTCGTGGTTTGGTAGAGGCAGAGAGCGAACCAGGTCCTTCATGTATGAGACTCTCAGGTTGTAATCTGGGACCTCTGTACAGACAAACACACAGAGACGCGTGGAAACACTGATGGGTTCACTGTTCAAACAGCTGCTTCAGGTAACAACGACACACCTGCTCAGGACAAACCAGTTGTGGAAGCTGTGATCATAGACTGCACTGTTAACCTGGTGTCCATCTTGGATCAGGCCTGACGGTCTCTGGCCTGTCTGTAGTTGGGTCTCTTTATTTACTCTAACACATTAAATGAATTTTACTTTGCACATGTTGTGTTCAGGTGTTTCAGACTGGGTCCTGAATCCTGGACCCAGGAGCTGTAAGCTGTAAGTGTCTCTCAGTGGTTTTCACCTCTGAATGTTAGAAAAAGTCGCAGCATCAGCTCAGTGAAGTCCAGTTTGGACAGTCTGATCTGACTGAACTGAGCAAGTGTGTTTCAGCTGTGTGAAGCTAAACATTGCTACCAGCAGTGGGATCTCGTGTTTCGTGTGTGTTTCATGTGTGATTTTAACATGTGTTTTCATGCTTAAAGCGTGTGTCTCATGTCCCGGACTGTGCAGAGGCGATTACAGGGCAGGATCTGGGCTTTGTGTACTGACGGATTGCGGCGATGAACTTGTCGAAGCAGCTGAAGGGAAACAGCGGCTCTGGAAGCTCCCGCAGGAAAAGCTTCAGAGCTCCAGTGATCACATGGATCTCCTCCCACTGACCATCCTCCAGGTCCAGCTGGTCCTCTGCAGGGACAACAGGGACACGGGAAGGGAGGACGGGAAACCATCAGACTGACAGGCAGAGAGACAGACAGGCAGGCAGAGAGACAGACTGAGAGAGAGAGAGACAGACAGGCAGAGAGAGAGAGAGAGAGAGAGAGACAGGTAGGCAGAGAAACAGAGAGACAGACAGGCAGGCAGAGAGACAGAGAGACACACAGGCAGACAGGCAGGCAGAGACACTGACAGGCAGAGAGACAGAGAAACAGACAGAGGGACAGACGGACAGGCAGACAGTCAGGCAGGCAGGCAGAGAGACACACAAGCAGGCAGGCAGAGAGACAGAGAGACAGGCAGACAGTCAGGCAGGCAGAGAGACAGGCAGGCAGAGAGACAGAGAGACAGGCAGTTTGTTACCGTGGTCAGCTTTATGTCGTAGCCTCTGGATCACAGCCAAGTTTCCGCTGACTCTGTAGATCCCATCCACATCAAGACCTGGGCATGTACACACACACACACACACACACACACACAGTCAGCCTGCTGTGTGTTGACTGGTATCAGATGTGTGTGTCCGGTGTGTGTTTACCTCTCCTCTCCACTGCTCTGATGCACTTCTCCACAAATCTGGGGATGGTGGTGTTTTCTCTGTGGCAGAGCGTGTCCAGGTGGCAGCCGAACACGTTATCTGGACCACACATGAATCTGAGATCATGACTGTGTTACCGTGAACACCTGAGCATGCATCATCACATGATCACACCACGATTCTGAGTGTGAGGCGTGCAGCTGTTTTACCTCTGATGTAGCCTTTCTCCTTCACACTCTGCAGCGTCGGCCTCCGCTGAAGGAAACGCCTCAGTTTGGTCCGAACTCGTCTCTGCTCAGAGTCGGTTGTCCCCGATGAGCTCCTGGAAGCTAAAACAGAGAAGAATAATATTCCAGGTCTGAGCATGGCAGGAAGTTACAGACTCTGCTCTGACATCATTCATTCAGGTGAGTCATGTGCTCATCAGTTCCGTGAATATGTGCATAAACACATCAAACTCCTGCTCATGGAAACATCATCACTGTCACATCATGCTGCGTTCACTTACAAACAGGTAAATAGGAATTCAGAATGTCCTGTGCGTGCATGGAACAAAGTCTGTCAATCACACAGTTAATGATGGTTTACACTGAGCAGAGGAGAAATGGCTGCTGTTGGGTTCATGTCACGCAGTCGACCACACACACACACACACACACACACACATACTCAGTACTCACATGTCCTCTTCCTGTCTTTGTCCTCTTTGTCTGAAGCAGCTTCATCGTCCTCCTCTGACAAATGCTCCTGTTCCTGAGACAGTTTCACTCAATCAAACTACTTTTCCCAGCAGCTCTTCAACCCTGCTGTGTGTGTGTGTGTGTGTGTGTGCGTCTGTGTTACCAGCTGTCTGATAGTATCCTGAATCACTTTGAGCCAATCACTGATGATACTCTCTGTGTCGTACTGCATCAGATACTCACAGCCCTGACGAGTCTTCAGCTGCACACAAACACACAAAGGTCACACATGGTCCATGACACTGCAGTAACCATGGCAGAAAGTTCATACTGTAAGAGAAAGCTGGACCACCACAGTGGACACCATGATGTCTGTTACAGGGTTCTGCTTAAAACTCTTCAAAAAGAACTAGAAAAATGATGGCGTAGTTGAAAACAGATATTTTGGTGAAGATTTATTGCTGGCCTCCCAAAGTGCAAAAGTATTTACAGTGGACAAAAATGTGGAAAAAATTAGTCAATAAATGCAAAAATACCTATTTACATGAAACGAGTTCCTCAACAACTCTCTGTACAAAATCAGCAGTCTGTTACCTTCAGTGCAACCCAGTCAAGACTGACTCTAGAATGCCAAGATGGCCCCTTTTTATACTACTAGCCCCTCCCCTGGGTGTAGCCCTTCAATTAGCAAATACAATTAAACAATATTTTTGTGGCATTTAAGTCAAATACAACATAATTTCCTGTGTCAGCACCTAGACACTTATTCTTACAATGAACATCTCCATTTCTCCACATCAGAAATAATCCCATACTGGCTAAAGACAAACTAGTATAAAAAATAAAATACAATAATGCTGGTCACCTGACCACAAACGCGCCAGAATGCTACATATAGGCGGGAATACTCCGGCTCTGTTTTTGCCAGTCTGATGCCAGGTGGGTGATTGGCACAATGCCAGCAGCGTTGATGTGTTTGATTCATCAACAAAGTATTGCAACCAAGTGTAGTCTGTGGTTGCGCTACTTAAGCTGTTAGGTGGAGGGGAGATATGAAGTGATTTCGGAGTGTGTAGAGAACACAGAAGGGAGCGGAGCAATGAATGGATGTGTGCATGAGATACGCGCTCTGCGCTGCCTGCAGTCAGTGACAGAGCCACTCTGTCACAATGTCACATGAGAGCACTGAAGATTAAACAAAACATTTAAAATACACTGTAACCATGGTAACAAAAGATTTACCTCTAGAACATTCTTCTTGGATGACTTGTCCCTGGAGGCCCAGCCCACTGAGGCGCCTCGCAGCTCCACTGTGTACTCTGGGACAATCTGTGATGATTTAGCCTGAAAAACAGGAAGTCATCGTCATCATCATCATCATTATTACCATCATCACCATCATCATCAATACCATCATCGATACAATTATCACCATCATCAGCACCATCACCATCATCATTACCATCATCATCAGCACCATCATCATCAGCACCATCATCATCATCGATCATGGCTTTACAGGTGTTTCACAGATTCAAATTAAATTTGAGTTAGCTTGTAGCATCATCAACATATTCATCGTAGTGGTTAAGAGCATCAGAGAATCTTGACTTTAAACATTTCAACACAACAAACTCAAAGTTCAATCATCAGAGTCGTGCGCTACAGGTGCTACAGGTACTACAGATGCTACAGGTGCTACAGATGCTGCAGGTGCTGCAGATGTTGCAGATGTTGCAGATGCTGCAGATGTTGCAGATGTTGCAGATGCTACAGATATTGCAGGTGCTACAGATATTGCAGGTGCTACAGATATTGCAGGTGCTACAGATATTGCAGGTGCTACGTTGTCACTGTGTTCCTGATAGAAGCTCCACCTTGAACCAGACTTAAATCAGTCTGATCCCGTCAGCTGTGAATTGTCTCTATAGAGCAGTTTGACTCAGGACTCAGGCTCAGGATGTTCAGAGCTTCCAGTAACTTTCTGTTGTCGTTATTGTTTAAACCCAGCAGGTGTTCCAGTATATGTGACTGGTTCTTACAGCGTTCCCAGTGGGAGCAGATTTGGGGTCTTTGTGGAAGGTGAGGATCCCACCATGGAGGACGGTCCAGGACTGACTCCAGTTCTTCCTGTTAAGTCAGAGTGCACAACATGTGGATCAGATCACATATGAGAAACCTATCAGGAGACAAACTAGGTGTGATAAAGTCTCACCTGATCTTTTTACCGTTATCGGCTACTTTGGTCTTGTTGATGATTCCTGCTTTTTCCAGCAGATGACACTGTAGAGACAGACACACAGACGGGTAAACCGGCAAGACGGCTTTGAATTGTGACTCTGTTGTAAACCTGGGAGTGGTGTGGTGTGTGTGTGTGTGTGTGTGTGTGTGTGTGTGTGTTTGTTCAGTGTTCTCTCTGTTCCTGCAGCTCAAACACATTTTCATCTCTGTGAATAAAATCTAACTGGAGATCATTTTACAGCCTCTGCTTTGTTTCATGGTAGAAACACACACCTATGCAACACGACACACACTTTTACTGAGACTCTTGAGGGAACCAGGAAACTCTAAATCTTCTTCAGTACCTACATTAACCTTCTCACCCCCAGAAACCCCTCAAGAACCTCTACAGCATTATTAGGCATTGTTTCAATTCAATTCAATTCAATTTTATTTATATAGCACCAATTCACAATTCCTGGCTCTAGGTGGACGGCCATCTGCCTTGACCGGTTGGGGGGAAGAGAGAGAGAGAGAGAGACAAGAGGGGAGATAGAGAGGATACATGTACATTGTAGCAGACAGAGATACAGGAGTACATAACTTTAGATGAAAACTGACAAAATGGTAGAACAACAGAATCCTAACTATGGCAATTATTTACGGTACAATATAGAATAATGATAATAAGTGGCAGCAGAGGACACGGGGCAGGTTGGTCGAGCCACAGATCAGATGTTCACCTCTGGAGCCACAGGTATCTGTAGAGAGGTACAGAGAGAGAGACCAGAGAGAAACAAGCACAGTACTAGGGGAGAGAGGACACAGAGTTAATGGTTAATCTGTGATGGTTAAAATGAGTTTGAGGAGAGAGAGGCGAGAGGAGAAGTGTGGAGACCATCATGGGACGTCCCCCAGCAGCCGAGGCCTATAGCAGCATAACTAAAGGATGGCATGGAGGGGTAGTTTTGACTATGGGGGTAGTTGGCATGGTAACTTGAACTAGCTGTAAGCTTTGTCGAACAAGAAGGTTTTAAGCTTTACTTTAAAAGTAGAGAGGGTGTCTGCCTCTCGGACCCAGACTGGCAGCTGGTTCCACAGGAGAGGAGCCTGATAGCTAAAGGCCCGGCCTCCCATTCTACTTTTGCAAACTCTGGGAACCACAAGCAAACCTGCACTCTGGGAGCGAAGTGATCTGTTGGGTTAATAGGGACTTAGCATCTCATTGAAGTACAATGGAGCTTGGCCATTAAGGGCCTTGTAGGTAAGAAGAAGGACTTTAAAATCTATTCTGGACTTTACAGGGAGCCAATGAAGAGAAGCTAAAACTGGAGAAATATGATCTCTCTTGCTAATTCCCATCAGAACCCTCACTGCAGCATTTTGGATCAGCTGCAGGCTTCTCAGTGAGCTAGTCGGACAACCTGATAACAAGGAATTACAGTAGTCCAGCCTTGAGGTAACAAATGTGTGGACTAGTTTTTCAGCGTCACTTTGGGACAGGATGTTCCTAATCTTAGCTATGTTGGGCAGGTGAAAGAAGGCAGTCCTAGTGACCTGCCTAATATGGGACTGATAGGACATATCCTGGTCAAATATGACTCCCAGGTTCCTCACGGTAGAACTGGAGGCCAGGGTAACACCATCCAAAGTGACGGCAAGGCCAGAAAATCTGTCTCTGAGGTGTTTAGGCCCAAACAAAATCACCTCAATTTTGTCTGTATTCAGAAGTAAAACATTACAAGTCATCCAGGCCTTAATGTCTGTCAGACAGGTCTGAAGTCTAACTAATGTTTCTTCTGGCTTAATAGATAAATATAGCTATGTTTCCACAAAAGGACTGCTGAGCCTCTTCAAGGAGAAGTAGCAGGACCCCAAGGATCTCTAGTCCTGCAACACTTCATCAAGACCTGCAGAAGATATTTAAAGTCTAAAATTACATCAACAAAGAACATCATCAGAAACCCTCTGAACATAAACGAGTCCTGGAACCTCTTTCAAAATCACTATATCAACATAACAAAACGCATGGATCTTCATAATAATACCACAACCCACCCCTGGATCCTCCTCAAAGACCTCTGACCCTTCAGGACCCTATGCTGTGAGACCTTCCTGAGCACTTCATCTAACTTCAGGTCATGCTGTTGTGATCCATTGTGTGTCTCTTGTGTTTGGTGATCTGAATGTGTTTGTCATTGTGACTTGGCTTCAGTAAAACGTCTGACGCAGAAACAGCAGAAATGTTAAAACGCATGATGACAGACTGGTGCCCACTGGAGGCTGCAGACATCACTACAGTCACATCAGGACATCACAGTGTCTTCAGCAATAATCCTGAACTATGACATGACAGGTCCTGATGAAGCACAGCAGGGGACGCCATCCCATCACATCAGGAGTTACTGTTTCAGAGAAGTGTTAGTGTGATTCTCTGTGTTAGTAAAACCAGTCTGAAGTGAGCGTCCATGGCAGCTATAGGTGACACTGATTTCTGACAGAGACAACCCAACAGACACCCAGCAACCAATCAGGGACCGGGACCTACGTGCAGTTGGTGGGAGTCTGTGCTCCTATTGGACAGATTCCTCTTCAGTGTGTGCCTATCAGAAAGCTTGATAAGGGAGAAGAGGATGGCATCAAGAATGAATGAATGAAGAGTAATGGGCTGAACAAGACAGTGAGACCAGTGTGTGACCAAGAGAGACAGGTGAGTGTGTGTCTACCTGTGGACCGTCAGGGGAGTGTCTTCTGTTTGACACCTCAGTGAAGTCTGAGACGTTCCTCCTGTGGCTGGGAGCAAACGTCTGCAACCCACAGGGAGAGAGGACAGGTCAGCCTCCACACGTGGTACAAGGTGTTCACACAGGTCATCTCGTTCACACAGGTCATCTTGTTCACACAGGTCTTTGTCTCGTTCACACAAGGTGTCTCGTTCACACAGGTCGTTGCAGTACATCTTGTTTACGTGTTGGTTTGACTCACGTCTTCAGCCATGCTGTGTCTCCAGTTCCTGACCTGGACAGTTGTTCCTTCCTCAGGAACTCCATTTCCCACCAGTGTTTGGGGGTGAGAAGCTGGTGGAAGCTGGAAAGATCATTGAATGACTGAGTTAACTCCTGATGATCCGGCACACACACTGTGTGATCACTAAGAAGCGGACTGATCTGTTGTGGTTCACCTCCTGCAGCCTCCACTGGCCACTGCCGTCTTTCAGGTCCAGCTGTGATCTGGGAATCAGATGCTGTTGAGGAGTCTGGGAAACAAAGCAGCAATAGTCTGCAGATCAAATATCAAAGCTGGCCAGAGATTAACATGTTAACGATGTGAAATCAACCTGATCGTGTGTGTTTGTGTGTTGTACCACAGTGAAGACAGTGTCGTTGTTGTCGTTCTGCACGCCTACCGGATAATCCTCCTCTGGCAGCGGAGGCTGTGCAAACACGTGAACAACAAACATTTCAGAATTTCCATTTCATGCAAACTCTTAACCCGACCGGTCTGAGGATCGTACCGGGCCGTCGTTCAGCCTCTTGCTGGCTGTAGGTCCCAGGGGGGGGGAGGGGGAGCAGGGGGAGAGTAGCTCAGGTGCAACCCATGACGTGGCTCCTGAGGTGGGGTTGTAGTAGTAAAACCTGCCTGAGACTTCGTCCACCAGCCGCTCCCAACCCGAAGACCCCTGACAGGAAGGCCGTGAGAATACAGGAAACGTTTATTTGGGATGCGATGATGAAGCGGCGCCCTTAGCGTGTTTCTGTTTCCTCGCAGCTTCCTATCATGCTCCAGAGCTTCACACCTACACTTTACAGCATCTTTACTGACATTCATGCTTCACGCTTTGACCTTCATGGTGGTTTAATGCGTTGTCAGATGAACAGAGGACATCATTCATACTCTGATTCAAAAGAACTACCAGTGTTTTGTACCTGAGAGGAAGTGGGGGAGAGCAGGGGGGAGGGGCATGTCAGCTGATCCCCCTCGCTGCCCTGCTCCATGTCTCGTGCAGGCAGGGTTGGGGGCCTGCGGGGGTCGGACCAGGTGGTCTGTCCAGTTTCAGGATGGAAGTAAAAGACTTTCCTGCTGTCCTGGTCGGTGTGCACCTGAACACAACAACACAGGAGAGCTGACGGTGTATTCAGGGACAGCTGAGTTCACTGGGATGAACCACTGCTGTGGTTTTCTGAAATACATAAAACATCTTATCTGACATCTAGAATAAGAGTCGGGTTTAATAAAAGTGGCAATTACTCTGATCACCTGTCGCCAGGTGAAGAAAAGTTCTGATTGGTTAAAAACAATCATATGTTTGCAGAATCAGCAGCGTTTGAATGTATCAATGAGCTGAATCATGACAGAATCCAGTTCAAGCATCAGTTAAACAGAAAGCCGCTCTGCTGTTGAAGCAGCAACAGGGGAGCGTTACCTGTTCATCTGATCACAGCGCAACAAACAGCTCCGGTTACACATCCAACTTTAATGACCGTGAGCCACAGCGACACAGTCTCTTACAGGATTTCACTCCAGGTCACCTGTCACCTTACCTGCCATCCGTCCTGTGGGCTGAAGGGGGCGGCGGGGCTTATCATCCCCAAGGATGGCGAGACTGAAGATGAAGGGGTGAGGTCAGGAAGCGAGGGGGCGTGGTCAGGAGGGGGCAACAAGGGGAGGGCGGGGCCAGGACAGAGATCTGAGGGGGGGTGATTTTCAGACTGAGATGCTACGAGACGGGTGAGTTAGGGCTGGTCGCGTGGAGCTGTGGGGGGGGGGGGGGGGGGGTGATGGGTGGATGATGGGTGATGGGTGGATGATGTGAGGAATGTTTAATATCTCTCCTGTTGTTGTTTATTAATTGATTTGTTTATTTGTGCTGTTTGTTTACTCCGTGATGAACTAACTGTTTCTGGGTGAAGATGTGTTGTGTTGTTTATGAGGCTGCCTCCACTCATTAACAGGGTGTAGTCCAACAGGAAGAGCTCCTCCTATGTTTTATAAACACACACACACACACACACACACAGACTAACATACACATTCACAAACACATGGACTAACATACATGCACACACACACACACGCGTACACACACACACACACACACTCACAAACAGTAACATACACACACACTCACAGTCACACACGCACACACATTAACTTACACATACATACACACATACATGCACACACACACACACACACTCACTCGCACAGACCAACACACACACACACACACACTCTTCACCAGCAGCAGTTTGAGTATTTTACTTTTTACATAGCAGGACTGTGAGACCTGATGAGACCAAGACCAGGATCAGGATCAGGATCAGGCTGTCAGAGGTCACACACACACAGTAACCTGAACACACCTGACATCAGCTGACTGGAGATCAGCTCAGAAACAGTTCCACTGCTCATTTGATGAAACATCACAGCATCACAGAAACTACCCTGCAGAACACAGCAGCAGCTCAAACCAGCTCAGATCACATGTGTCCACTTACCCACAATACCTCTGTGCCTCCCTGGCTCCTGATTAAAGCATCTCCAACATCAAACTGAAACAAGTCAGACAGTTTGTCAGGAGCTGAAGCTGTTTCATGTTGTTACAGAGCAGCTCTCTGCAGGCTGAAGTTCAGCCTCTGCCTCTCTGCAGCCCCGCCCCATCTATCTGAAGCCCCCCCCCCGGCACCTCCGCCCATACCCATCTGAAGCCCTGCCACACCCCACTGAAGCCCCGCCCGGTCTCTTTGCAGTTCCGCCCACACCCCTCTGGAGCTCCGCCTCACCTGTCTGAAGCCTCTCCCCCCATCTCTCTGCAGCTCCGGCCCATCTCTCTGAATACACGCCCACAGCTCTATGCAGCCCCGCCCCATCTATCTGAAGCCCCGCCCCATCTCACTGCAGCCCCGCCCATCTCTCTTTAGGTTCTCACAAGAGCCTTTTAAATGTCTTCAAGGAATCCTGGAATGTTGTTTTGCTGCATTTAATCGTTTAACTGCATTCACAACACAACAACTGTCCAGGACACACACATACACACTCACACCCTACAGTATCAGCTCCATCAGGTCCACTGGGAGCTGCTCTGTTTTCATCGATAATCTTCACTGAGACAACTAGTTGGCATGTTTGTATCAGCAGGTGCTGCCACCTGCTGGTCACACGCCCCAACAGGAAGAAGAAGAATAAAAGAAGAATAAAAGGAAAATCAGAAGAGAAGAGGGGGAAAGAAAAGAGGAAGAAGAAAACAGGAAGTTGTCACATTCTGCAGAAACCTGTTTTCAGCACCTTGAATCACCTTTATGATGCCTTTTCTCACAGACGCTGTCTATCTGCACTGAAGAACCCGTGTCAGGTTCCAGGGTCCGTCAGGTCATTTCTGAAAGTCCATCATGTCAAAGTGAAACCTGAACATTCAAAGAAAGAACCAGGACCAGGACCAGGACTGAGAGACCCTCAGTGGTCCATCACCAAATGGTTCAGCACAGAGTCCTTATTAGTCTCAGGGAGCCTGGACCTCTGGGACCTCAGGGGGTCTGGGAACTCAGAGGGTCCATAACAGCTTTAAACAGCTGAACACGCAGGTCACATGACCACTGACACACTCACTCTGCCAGCAAACACAATGGATGAAGTTCCCAACGTTCTTTGTTTGTGACATGACATCATTGATGACATCAGGAGGCCCGCCCCTCCAGACCACACGGCAGTGTATCATCAACACATTAGCCAATCAGCAGAGACTCTGCAGCCAGATCAGCATGTGTTGAATGACACACACAAATGTGCATTGTCTCTCACACTCACACACACCACACTGACCGTCTCTCATGCACACACACTGACTCTCTCTCTCTCTCACACACGCACACACAGACACACACACAAACACACACACAGACGGTCTCTCACACACACTCTCTCTCTCTGTCTCTGGTTGTTACTCTCTCGTCCTGCAGGTGTCGCTGCAGCATCGTCTTCTAACACTTTCCCATTTGACCCTGGACACATCCTGCCAGCTGTGATGTCACTACATCCTGCTGACCTCATCACATCCTGCTGTGACCTCAACATCATCAGTCCTACACAGAAGCTAAACTAAATATGAGATAGATGTTTAAATGAAAGTGAGAAAAAAAACAAATAAAACATTACAAATAAACAAGTTCATTTCAGTGATTACAGTGAACACACAAACACAAATAAAAATAATACTGACTGTAAAATTAACGAAACATTTGATAATTCATCAGAAAACAGGTCAAAGGTCAGCAGCAGCCTTGCTCTGATGAGAAGAGAAAGAGGAAACAGCTTCTCCTCTTCTTCTCTGAACTTCCTGTGTGGAGCAGCAGGAAGTGACATGCTGGAACTGAACTCAGTGTGGCAATAAATGAAATCCCACATCTGCCACTGTGTTTGATCATTCTGATTATTGGTGATTGATGACTGTGCAGGTTAGAGACACACGAGGCCGGTCCACACAGAAACACTGACTGTGCAGGTTTGGCTCATTTGTTTCTATGGAAACAGTCCTAAAAATGTTCAGCAACATGTGAATGAGTGACACAGGAATCCACATGTCCTGTCGTGTCCTAACGCTCCATCTCTGCTGAACAACATGAACGCACCGACAGCTCAGCTGCTCTGCTCTCTGCAAACAGCAGCTGCTGAAGGAACCCAGAGACGTGCAATCAAACCCACAATGAAAACGCTGAATCAATCTGCTGCAACCCAGTCAACATAAACTGCGCTGCAACCAACCTGCACAGGATGTCAATGATAAGAAAGATTAATTTATAAAAACACAAATCAAACACAACAGCAGTCTGACAATAACAAGAGGAATCACAGGGTTTGTGTGTTGTTGTGGATTGTTGACAGGTGGAACCTTGTCGGAGTGCCGGCTCCAACACGTCACTGCAGATAAACCACAAGGGGCAGACTACATCACCCACAGTGCAACTGGACCCTGACAGTTTGGAGGGAGATTCGGGTGTGTTATGCTAGCTGTGGCTAATGTGGGATAGATACAGCTAGTGCAGAGGTGAAGACCAAGGAAAGGAAAGCTCTGGCCAGCAGCTGGGGCTAAGGGCCTGTAACATTGCACAACAACATAGACTGACAAAGGTCTCAGGAGTCTTACCTGTGCAGGGGGCAGGGCAGGTGCAGTTTCAGGAGGCACCCCAGGACTCATTCTACCTCCAACCAGAGCCTCCAGGTCCAGGTTCAGGTCCTGGATGGACTCATAGATGTGGTTTGAATCCTCCTCCTTCAGTGAATCCTCCTCTCCAGTGCTCTCCTCAACACTTATCTCCTCCTCCTCCGGCTCTATCAGGGGGTCCTGGTTGTCATGGTGACCTGACAAGGACGTTTTCTGGAGGTCATTGTGGGTAGGGACCACCGGGACTGCAGGTGTTTCCACAGGGACTGGCTGTGTCAGGGACCGGGGTGTGGATAGGGGATCTCCTGGGCTTAAACTAGGAACTCGATGCTTCCCAGAGTCCCTGGAGTCATCCAGAAACCCCAAAATGTGCTTTTTGCTCAGCGATTCATCTGCCATGTTTGTAGTGCCAGTGGTGGTAGTGGTCCCAGTCTCTGCAGGACCAGTGGGTTGGTTGCTGTGATGTCGTGGTGCCTGTGCCACCAAGGGAGACAGGTCATGGAAATCCAGTGGGACTCCAAACGTGGACATGCGGTTCTCGGTTTTGCGATATCCGGTGGAAGCATCCGGTCTGAGCCGGATCGTCACCTCGTCCCCTGGTTTGGTTTTAGTCCCACTGGGATCCTCAAGAGTCTTTGGAACAGGGACAGGCACTGGGACTGGAGTCGCAACTGGTACAGGTACTGGATCAGCAAAGTCCAGCGGGGAGGGGAAGTCCAGAGGCAGCTCCTTGACATACTTGGCGGGGATGTAAAAAGGTTTGGAACTGTGGTCGCTCCGGACCTGCCACCAATGGTCGTTGGTCTTAGCCAGCAGGATGTAGCGCTCGTTGGGTTTGATTGAGACCAGCACCCCGTCACGACCCTGGTACTCATACTGAAACTCCACCAGGACCAGACCCAGACCTGCAGAACCTGGACCAGACCAAAGGTTTAGATGCAACAAAGAACTGTGGTATAATACAAGAGCTAATGTTAATGCTGATTCTACTACAGCTAAAATGTTTTACTACTTCTTTTACTGCGACTTCAGCTGCCACTGCTAATGCTAACATGAGTGAATTAATCAGAAATGATGTGGATCTGTTGGGTGTAATGTAAACAGTAATGAGTGTGGTCTAGACCTGCTCTGTCTGCAAAGTGCCCTGAGATGACTTTGGTTGTAAATTGGTGCTATATAAATAAAACTGAATTGAATTGAATGTCACCACTTTATTTAATACTCACGCTAATGCTAATAATACTTGGACTTAATGTCAAGGAAGGACTCACTTCTGTTGAGCAGGGAGGATGTTGTTGCCATGGTGACAGCCCAGCTCTTCAGGTCCCACCCCCTTCAGGTATATGGGCAGGTGACTCTGAAGGTGAGGGGTCAAAGGTCACACCTGATCATCATTTCCCTTAAAAAGAGAAAACCCCCATCAGATCAAATGGAGCAGATCCAATGATCAAACAGCTGCTGATCCTCCCAACACACACACGACACACAACACACATGGGCTTCAGGGGTCAAGCAGGCAGTCCACAATTTGCTAGCTTAGCATTAGCCTGACTGACTGCACAGAGTGTGTCACTGACTGTCAGGGCTGATGTTAGTGAGCTAGCCCAGTACACCAGTGGTGGAAAGTACCTTTTCACTTTTTTTTACTCCATGGGGTGGTGCTGTTTCCATTCATCAGACTCTGATGATGTCATTACGCCGCAGCCATTACACTGCATGACTGGCGGGCAACTCATGATGAACAGTGAAAGCAAAACGCTGCTCTGTGCGTTTTGTAAATCTAATAAACTTAATTTAAAAAGCATCTGTGATCAGCAGCAAACAGGTTCACTGTCTTTTAAAGATACAACCAAACATGATGATCTCAATTTGATGCATCACTTGGAGTATTGATACTTCTGCTCCACTACAGCCTCAAGCACTGTGTGTTTACTCCATTACTTTTGTCTGACAGCTGTAGTTACAAGTTACATTACTGTCCACAAAAGTACCTGAAACACAAGAGTTAAAGCACTTGTTATGAAAGTAAGTGTACTCCCACTATGGAGCATCACACAGATGTTGTTCTGTTAAAGTTCTGTTAAGACTCACCTGTGCAGCTCAGGTGTGTTTGATAGTGTATATGCAGTGTGTTGACTGACCTGCAGCTCAGGTGTGTGAGCAGCTGGTGCTGCACAGGAATGACAGTTATGTTTCTCTGCCTGTCAGAACAAGTTGACTACAATCAGCACTCGACTTGTTCTGCCGCTCCTGAAGCTACACTAACGCTAACGCTAACACTCACACGCACACTTTGCACATCTCTTCACGTAGAAACACATCAGCTCATTCTCGTTCAGCCGTGAAGACTCACCTGTGTGTAATCAGGATTCACCTGCTCTGCTCTCAGTGTGTCAAAGGAGGAGTTGTTCAGGTAGAAGATGAATTATATAAGTTCAACCACAGAGAGACGACAGCCTGCACTGTGTGTCTCCAAACCAAAGGCCTCGCCTACTCTCCAGGTGGAGAGGCGGGGCTTTGCACAGGCCCATCAGGTCACATGTTCTCAGGCATGTGACGAAAAGACACAGCAGGTAAACCTGCACTCTGCAAGTGAGATCTACCTAAAACCAAACGTCTGTTTACTGAGTCTGAAACAACAGCGACCTAGTCCACTGAGTGATTAGTCCATGAATGAATGAATGAATCAATCAATCAATCAATCAATCATTCAATCACTCAATCAACTAACCCACAATCAATCAATCAACCAAGTTTTTCACTGTATTAAACACCTGAAGACGCCAAACTGATGCTGAGAGAAATCAATAAATGATCATTATTAATTAAGCACCATCAAACAGCTCAGAGTAACTGAGTACATTTACTCAATGTACTGTAACTGACTACTTTATATTTGCTACATGTCATACGTGCAGCTGTGTTGATGTTTGTGATAAATGAAGAGTTCCTATCACTTTACTCACTAAACAATACTCAATCAATACCTTCACTCATGGTTCTTTGAGTATTTCTTATCAATAAATACTTTTACTTGTGGTGGAGTATTAGTATTGTCATAGTGTAGTAAACGATCCGAGTTATACTGCTGACCTCTGAGCGCGCACACACACACACACACACACACACACAGGCACACAGAACAATAGCAGGAGGCTGATCTCAGGCCTGTTCTGTTTACAGAGGGAAGCGCCTGCTCTTCCTGTCTGATCTAAGTCCCGCCCACAAGGCAGGTTAGACTCCACCCCTCAGTGACATCACACCCTGCTGTGTGTGTGTTTCCTGTCTTTGTAAAGGAACAATAGTCTGGTGTTTTCAGATGAAGCTGAGCAGAAGTTTCTTCGTGTCCAAACGATCCATCACACATGCCACCTTGTACACAGCCGCTGCGTGGTCACACGGCTGCTGATGAGAGGATGACGACGTCACATCATCACATCAGGTGCATCGGTTGACCAGGATCAGGACCGAGTGTTGGCGAAAACACTTGTCTGTACCGTACAACAGCATGAAGCAACAAAGGAAGTGATGCACTGAAAAGTCGTGTCACAAAAACGACAGTTCACAGTAACAGACATCAGCAGGTTTGTTAAGCTGAGGTGCAGCCCAACGACGTTATCGTTAACACAGAAGGACACGATCGTTTACCCGACAACACACGTTCTTACATTTATATTTATGCTTTATCAGCAGCTCTGACGTCACATTCACCTCCTTAAACCATGACTGCAGGTTTTATGACAGTGTATCAATACTCAATAATCAAAAATCAATAAGTCCACAAACGTTTTAATTTTCCAGCGTTTGATTGTTTTTGTTTCATGTTTGTCATGTGGTTAGTTCGCCTGCTGAGCTGGCACCGTCGTCTTCGCAGGGATGAATAACGTTTTGCTGAGTTGAATCTTCATGCTCTTTGAAACACAAGTCAACAGTCAAACCTGCCCTGACACAACTGAACACACCTGAGCCAGGTGTGTTCAGGTGTGTCAGGTGTGTGAGAAAGTCAGAAGTACTGTTTTTTTTTTGGTTGTTGTTGTTTTGTGAAGACACCAAATGCAGCCCCCCCCCAAATTCTCTGTTTGTCTCTCAGCCACACCCACCCCTCCAGGAATATAACATACACACACACCGCAGGACTGGAGTGTGTGAGGAAATAACTGAGAGAGCTGTCAATCAACAAACCAAGTCGAGGTTTTGTGGCAGGAAACGCCCCATTGACCAATCAGAGAAGACCAAGCACTTAAAGGAGAGGCTGATCATCTGACCCACCAGATGTCACATGACATCACAGACACAGCAGCAAATCTGAGGTGGATCCAACCTTTACCCTCAGCGTGAGAGTGAGGTGTGTCTGCAGTCAGGAGTACACACATGTTGGTCTCACATACACACACAGAAGTAACTGGGCTTAAATAACTGAAGCGTTGGTGGGGCCCGCCTCCTCAGGGCTTCTACAGGAATGTTTGGAAGCTCTGAGTCCAACCACATATGTTTATCTGTGCACACCACAAACACAGAAATACAGCGCTCTGATTGGCTGCCAGATGCCCTAAAGATCAGGATCAAGGACCTTTACAAGCACCTCAAGGATCTCTGCAACATGTTCAGGAACATTCGCAGATGTTCTCCTCAAGGACCTAAACACTCTTATGTTAAGCCCTGTTTCAGGACCGAACTCCTCTGACTCCCTGACCGACTTCAGGTCCTGTTCAGACTCTCTGATTGGCTGATAACTGAACTGATTGAGCACACTTTAACCTCGGCCCTACGTTAAAGTAACTATGGCAACGGTCACTGACCAGTGAAACTAATCTTTCAGTTTCACCTGGAGCCACCGTCCAAACCTGTGTCCGGTCTGTTTCCTGTGAGTCTGCAACAAAATAAGACATTCATTTCCCCGACTCAGAGCTGAGCTGAACCAAGCCAATCACACCCGGTGACACATTCCTGCCAGCACACACACACACACACACACACACACACACACACACACGCACACACACTGGCACACTGGATTCAAACAGAGTCCCTGTAGTGCAGGCACAGCAACACACCTGTGTCCCCATAACGCAGGTTTCACTAAAACACATTTTAAAGTTGAAACTGACCAGATTCACCGTGGAGACACACACAACACAAAACCATGAAATATAAGGCAGGCAGGCAGACAGGCAGACCGACAGACAGACAGGCAGGCAGGCAGACAGGCAGACCGACAGACAGACAGGCAAGCAGGCAGGCAGACAGACACACAGACAGGCAGTCAGGCAGCAGTGTTTTACCGGCAGTCTGATCCAACCATCCTGCTCTTTGTGAGTTTTAGTCTCTTCTGTTCATAATGGGCGAGTCCAAATCACAGAAACAGGTTCCTCTCTCTGGCTTTCTCTGGCTCCGCCCCCCTGACCTGCCAGTCTCAGCTTGTCCTCCTCCTGTTCCGCCACCTCTTCCTCCACCTCCACCCCCACCCCCTCTGCCAGAGTTTATTTCCTGTTTGACAGGAGGTGGCTGCAGCACTCTGTGTGCAGACCCACGACGCCCCCTGGTGGCACCCAGCAGGTGGTGCACCACCCCTGAGACACGCACACACACACACACACACACACACACACACACACACACACTGAGGTCACGGTGTGTGTGTGTGTGGGACAAGTGAAAAAATATTCATCTTAAAGTTTTTAAAAACAACAGTGTCACATTATCATCAGCAATTTACAGTTACACAACAACAACAGTTCCCATGATGCCTTGTGGTCTGGATCAGTATTTATTAACAGAACAACTGAATTTAACATCGTCCTCACAGCAATTAAACAAACATAACAACAGCAACAAGCTGAGGACAGATCAGGAGTTTAACCTGCTCCAACTCGCCGCTGTAGATCATAACGTCTTCATGTTGAGTGACGCTCTAAGCACTCCATAAACAAACATATAACAATAACAATGCATAGACAGATATGATATTTACAATCCACAACCACGTGACCTAAAGAGCTGTACATGACAGTCTCTGTGGGCTGGACCAGAGTCTGCAGACTGATAACAGGAGGCTCCACATGGATACAAACCTCATTACAACTTAACAGCCATGACAGTTTCCCGACCATTGCCCAACAAAACTTTGTAAAGCAAACTGAATTGGCAGGTTAATCCAAATCAGCCTGAGCACGAGAACCATGAAATCACAGTTCCCGTGGTCATCACGCATCAGCACGTCCACACTGACTGATAAAGACATTAAATGTTTAGATTCTTCCACAGTCATCCGTCTCCATCTGTGGATTCCTGAGAACGACAGTACACCTCACCCCACATTGTGTCTTACATCATACATGACATATGAGGAGCGCCACAGTATACCATTCAGTATACGTGGGCCAGAGACTTGAAAGTGGTGCTCACTGATCATCTGGAGTTCCATCAGTCAATCCCAACAGCTCAGAGTGTGAATTCATCATCTTCAGCATATTACACACCTTTAGAAGTGCTTCATGCTTCAGTGACAACAGATCGCACACCTCAGTTTCACTGTACCACCTGTCGTTCAAGTTGTTACAGCAAATTTATTTTCTTAATGAGCTCCCTGATGAATTTCCTGTAATTACTAAACAATGTGTCATGTTACTGTTGTTTCAACCAGGCTGTCAGAGGAAAATATGGCGAAAGAGCCTGAACTGATCCTGCTGTTTCTGGTTTTACTGAGGCCTTCCACCCTTTGAGGAACCTGGAGTGTCTGTTCCTGACTGTGACACCTTTGTTAGTTTACCAGCATCCATGGAAACCAGAGCTTGAACTTTAGTCATTTGCATCGTTTTTCCAGTGATGCCCATGATGACCCCGAAGTGTCATAGGAGTTGAATCATATTTTAATTCCGATAAGCAACTGGGATCAAAGTCAACTTGGAGAGCATATAATTTTACTGGTGTTGATTGGACAATATCTCAGTGCTCCATATAAAAACAGTTTTATGTCAGAACTGTGCTCTGAAGATAACACTTTGACACGTTTCCATGTCACAAAGCTGCAGACTTTGACCTTTTACAGCAGGGTGGTCTCTCTGTGAGGTCCACGTAAAGTGATGTGTATCTGAATATTTCCTGACTACTGTTTGTAATTCATTAGCAATCAGTCACTCACTTTCTTTGAGTTGTGTGGACATGTTTTAATGTTTCCTGTGAGGGAAACCTGGACAAAGTGTAAAGGTTCTCTCAGGGTTAATTGGCAACTGGTGGAACTGCCATAAATTCATAAAATGATAAAGTCACTGAAAGGCTTATGAGATAGTGAGGCAGGTACTTGTTAAAAATGAGATAACTGGTAACGAGTGCCAAGACATTGGAAAGAAAGCTGGCAAGATCCAAAGTCCTTGAACCAGACAGAGCTAAAAAAAAAAAAAAAAAAGCAGCAGGATGATCCAAACTCAAGGAGGGCCTGGAAGATTCATGTTCACACCAGAGACTAATTAACCTACAAATCCCAGGTGAGCTGAGCCTCAGGTGACAACTGGGTCTCCACTGGGCTGATGTTTGGTGGTGATGCAGTCCCACCAAGACATGTTTGGTGCATCATTGGTACTCATACAAATGAAGATTGAAAAGACTTATTAATTACATTTATGAATCGATTAGTCTTTCTGACAGCATTAAATTTGTTTTCATCTTGAGAATGGTCTGAATATGACTTTGGATTAAAAACCTACAGCCCTGAACAACTTTAATTAAAAATAATTGTTTTTAGTTTCCTCTGGGCTCTGCAGACCAACATCACTGATGCTAAGCACCTGGTTCCAGTGATGATCTGATGATCGGCATGGCGTTGTCTGGTAAATACAAACATTTGTTAATCAAGTATGACCAACGCTACACGAGAGCGACCAGCCAGTAGCGGACAGCTAGTAGCAGACAGCGGGCCGTAAATCGCGTGCAGCCAGCAGCAACACCCAAGCGACCCCCTAGAATACAATAACTAGAATGAGCTGTGCTAAGCAAACGTGAGAAATAAAATGCAGCCATGGCCGCCAGCCCACCTGTCACCAAACAGAAGAGGAAGTGGAGGACGGCAGGAAGTGATGTGGCCCCACCTCCAGCAAGAGCGACCCACGTGATGCCTCATCAGCTGGATTGTCTCTTGAATTCACGTCTCCACTGTCTTATGTGTCTTCTGTTTGCCACAAATGGAATCTCTTGGTTTCATTGTGGATGTGTTTAAGTACAGATGTACTGTCTTTCATTGAATCCTGTAGTGATGAGTCTAGTTTCTCCCTCAACATCCAATCTACTTTAACAGCTGATGTTGCTGCTGTGAGTTTGAGTCTGGGTATAGTGACACGGCTGACGTATGAACCCAAGATGCAAGACTCAAAGACCAAAAGTGCAAAAGAAATACAATTTATTAAACACAAAGTATGAACACAAAATTGCTCTTGCGAGGGAAAAAATAACGAAAACAACCACTAGTCTTATCTATCAAAAACTCAAAATCTCTCCGAGGAGGCAAACAAAACGAGGCTAGTAAACAAAGTATCAAACAAGACTTTCAAAAAGGAAGAACGACCTGACCGCAAAGGTACAATGACGTGGGCATGGAGAAGATGCTGGTTCCTTGTGACAATAACAAGACGAACTGGCGCAGGACAGGGGAGACGCGGACAATATATACACACTGGGATGAGGGGAACACAGGTGGAAACAATCGGGGCGGGGCAGACAATCAGACTGGCGGGAAACACAAGAGGAAGGGCAAGGGACCTGAAACGAAAGTTAGTATTTTCAAAATAAAACAGGAAGACACAAGACAACACCGACAAGACAGGGAACTAAACATGGCCAACTTGACTCGACTTAACATACAGTGATCTGCTTGAGAAGTAAGACTCTGGATTTTCCAAAAATGAAAGCAACATGAATATCTCCTTGCAGACTGGTTAATCATGTGCTTCAAAGTTTTCAGATTTCATATATCTTTGCACTTTGAAACTACTCAGCTGATTCAGTTCTCCAACCCATCTGTGGCTGTGGTTCAGTGGTAGAGCGGGCTGTCCACCTATCAGTGGTTCGATCCCCAGCTCCTCTGGGCCGAAGTGTCCTTGGGCAAGACACTTAACCCCTAATTGCCCCAGATGCTGCATCATTGGTGTGTGAATGGTTAGATTCCTTAGTTCCATTTGGTGTGAATGGGGGAATGCTGACTTGTAGTGTAAAGTGCCTTGAGTGGTCAGTGGTATATAAGTGCAGGCCATTTACCATCTCTGCCAGGACTTGTGAATCCGGGATTAATTGATCCCATCCATATTTTGATTTGCTGAGCTCCTGGAAAGTATGTTTGGTTTTCAGGATGAAAGGAGAGAGAAAACCCAATGGATCATAAACTGAGTTGTTATGATTAATGAGGAGAATGAGACCAGGTGTGCAGATTCTGAAGCAATAGTTTAATTAGGCAAAAGTAACAACAAAGGAGGGCAAGAATGCAAAAACACTAGGAAAACCAAAAGAGATGGCAAAAGACCATAAATACTAAAAATTCCAAAAACTCCAGAAAACAAAACAAAGTCACAACTAAAAAAATGTGGCACAGCCAGTACATCTTGTCCAAACAAACAAAGTTGAATCGAAGCAAAGACAAGTTCTTTGTCTGCGACAGAGCACAGGATACTGTTGTAGCACCATATCACCTCGAAGGTCTCCAGGTCCTCCATCATCTGATAATACCTGAAATCAATGTTCAAACGAGTCCTGATCATTTGGATCAGAGTGAGTTTGGCTTCACGGTCCAGACACTGCTCAAGTTTCTGTTTCCTGCTGATGTAGACAGCCAGTTTAGCCTGGCCCAGAATAAAATTCAACAGTTCACATTTGAGTCTTCTCTTCTGGCTGTACCTGAACACCAGGATGAAGGTCTGCAGAGAGAAGATCTCCCCAAACAAACCAAACAGCATCTCTACAAACACAAAGAGCGACTGAAGCCTGCTGCAGTCCAGGAAACAGTGGAACACAGTTTCCCTTTGGGAAAAGAGCGGACATTTCTCATTCACACTGGGATTTAAAACAGAAATAAAAGCGTTGACAGCCACTGCACCATGTAAAACCCTCCACTGCAGGTCTCCAACCTTTTTTGTCAATGGTGGTTTGTACAGTGCTCTCCAAGCAGGTCTCACATCAGAACCCAAACCCAGATTCTCTCTCCGCGAGGTGTCTACACGACCATGCAGTTTGTCTTTATTTAAGGTCTTAACCAGGAGTCTGCACATCTGTTTGCCTGATGAGCTGTGCAGGGTTATGGGTTCTGATACTAAAAACACACCTAAACAGTCCTCACACTCCAGGAACAGGACATCTAAAGGAAACAGCCCGTCCCCGGGCTCCGCAGAACCTGCATGATGGGAGATGATGGCAGAATGTTCCTCCTCCGTTAGCTGGTTTCTCCAGCCCATCAGCAGGTTCCTGATGGTTCTGTCTGAAGAAATTCAGAGACCCGAGGACAAAGCCTTAGCATTGTCCAGTTCAGGTCCACACAGATCCACCATGTGACCCAGTGTTATGATCCTTGCGGAGACAAACCTTTTCATAACTGAAACACTGCTCACATTAAAACGAGCCCCTTACACAACATGCTCCTTTTAAATCCAGGATGCTGAGTTAAAATCACGTGGACATTCTTTTCTGAAAAGTCCTACGTAACAGTAACAGTCCCCATATTTTAAAAACACTCCCAGACCCCTACACTGTGCCAGGACAGTCTGAGCAACAGGCCTCCAAACCAGGCCCACTGGGCCTCTCAGGAGTCTCTGAATGAATTGGAGCCAGAAAGCAGCGCCCCTACTGGCCAGGTGAATGAGCCCCTGGCCTCTTTCTTCTCTGGGCAGGAACAGGATGCTCTGTGGGACCCAGTAAAGATGGTCCCAGAAAAAGTCCACAACCACCGATTGGATCTTAGCCAGGAGGTTGACTGGAGGGTCCACACATGCCAGACAATGTCATAGCATATATGCAACAAGGTTGTTGATTTAGATTTAGATTTCCTTTATTATTATAATTTCCACAGCAGCAGGAAAAGCCAGAAGGACAGTGCACACAAGAAATATATATATATAAAAATATAGAATATAAAAAATATATCAGTGGAAGAGAAATATATACAACAGACAATAAATATATACAGCAGACAGACAATAAGTGAGTGAAAAATAAATATGTATAAATACCAGTGGAAAGATATAGTCACCTTCTTAAAATAATGGCCTAAATCATATTTTCAGGTTTTTTCAAAAAACAGAAAAAACTGAACAAAATATGGAGTATGTGATATTTATTCATCAAAACCATTTTTGTCAAAAAATGACTTAGGCCATTATTTTAAGAAGGTGATATGTGTTTACAGTATATGGTATTACTGATGTTGATATAGTTATTGCACATAAAGCTGTAGATGCATGTGGTGAGTGTCTACTGAGAGCAGGCTTGATTGAACAGTCTGACTGCAGCAGGAAGGAAGGACCTGTGGTACCTCTCCTTCAGGCACCATGGATGGATCAGCCTGTCACTGAAGGAGCTCTCCAGTGATGCTACAGTGGAGTGTAGGGGGTGTGAGGTGTTGTTCATGAGGGCTGACAGCTTTGCCATCATCCTCCTGTCTCCCACCACCTCCACTAGGGGACACCCCAGGGCAGAGCTGACCCTCCTGACCAGCCTATTCAGTCTGTTCCTGTCTGCAGTTGTGATGCTGCTGCTCCAGCAGACTAGTCTGTAAAAGATGGCTGATGCCACCACAGAGTCATAAAAGGACTTCAGCAGTGCTCCCAGCACCCCAAAAGACCCCAGTCTCCGCAGAAGATGAAGTCTGCTTTGGCCTTTCTTAAAGAGAGCAATTAATAATTAAAACCCGACCTCAGACATTTTAGGCAAAATTCACTTCTTCAGTCTGCCTTCCACCTTTTCTAAAACATTCTCCCAGTTTTTATCAATATTTGTCTGGTTTCCTAAAAAGACACCGAGATACTTAATCCCTCCTTTTCTCCAGGTGAATCCTCCAGGTAAAACCAGTCCCTGCAGACCACTCCCCACCATCAGAGCCTCGCTCTTACCCCAGTTCACTCTGGCTAAGGAGCACACACCAAAACGTTGTTCTCATGGAGTTTGTGGAGGAGGGGCTCTATGGCCAGAGATCCCTGAGAGGGGGCAGCCCTGTCTGAGGAAAGAGCTCAGTACATCTGGCTCTTCTCTGTGCTCTGACTGGTACAGGGCTTTATAGAAATGTTAGAAAAATTTAAACAACAAACAAACACCAGTGAGACAAGAGCAATAAGATTAAGAGCATTTAATTTGGACTTGCTGCTCTTGCAACAAGGGAACAAACAGAGAACCAGAGTACAGAGTTGTTCAGAGAACTTCTCTGGTCACAGCCTTTATACACTTCAACAAACAGCAACATCACATTCCAGATACATGTGCACCTGGCTCCAGATGTCACCCTATCTTTATTGTTATAATTTAGTATGCCTGCCTGCTCTGTCTAACCTTGAAGTTTCTGCATCACTGGTGACACAGGAATTCCACTATCTTGGTCTTAGTGAAAGAATTCTTATGTTTCGCCTTCAGAACTCCCATCCGTTGACGCCTGCACTGTCAGTCCTTGATTAACAATCACACCCATTAAGTCATAAAGGTGTAAGACAAGGATTAAGAAAAAAGGATTAACTGTGAATACTCACGGAAACTCAAATTTTAAGGGATCAACTTGAACACTAGGAATTTCTTAGACCACACAAGAGTACAAACATTTCTTTAATCAACTGAAGGAATATACATTTTCTAACATTTCCCTCCTGTTTGTGCTTAGAATAACGCACAACAATTAAATAAAGAACATTTATTCATGCAGGTACAAATTCTTCTTAGGAAAAATCACAACTATACCACTTCTTACGATTTTCAGTATGTTGGCCATAAACACATTTATCACAAATGTATCAGCTCAGTTGATTTCTTCCATTGTCACGTAGCATCTGGCAATAAAACATACATTTTATTATGACAGTCTTAATCAATTTCTCATTCTCCAAACCACAAGTATCAATACCAAAATTTCAACTAATTTATTCGGCAATGATTGTAAACCCTGGATTGCATGAGTGATGGAGCCATCTGAAGCAGTGATGGAGCCGTCTGAAGCAGTGTTATTCAGAATGAAAATGCAACAAGAGGATCTAAACATTTTGCATACTCCTCCCTTTTCAGCAAGGAGCATCAAGAGTCATTCTATTTTCTCACGTCATCAAACTAGTAGAAGCTAGTTGCTCAGCTATCCCTCATACTGTCTCTAGTATGATTAATTAACCTCTACTGATTGTAAAAGACATAACTGATCCAATCAACATTCTGGTTAACAGTAACCTACCATGGCAAGTAAGACTCAAACCCTGCTGCTATCTGGCTTCTGGCTTTAAACCTGTCTGGCACACCTCTTGAGACCCCTGTTACATCCAGGTAAACCCCATCATCAGCGGAACCTGGCACTGCACTCCCAGATCCTTCCTCTGTTCTGTCAGAACTGGCAGGGAGTCGGCAGCTGCAGGGAGCAACACATAAGGCATTACCAGTTGTACCATATCACATGTACCAGTCCAGTCAGCAGGCAGATACATGTGGACATCTTGTGGTGTCTGGTGTAAATAGAATGAAGAAGCATTAGCTCTCCCTCCTGTTGAAACAGCACCAGTAACATCAATATTAACATTGTCATGGCACCAGGTTAACTGCCCCACAGAATCAGTTATTTTTATTATTTCAATTTAAAAATTTCCTTTTGGATCACAACATCTACAGGTCTCAGATCAGTCACATTCTATTTTGTTCACAGGTGGCTGTATGGGACCCTTCATAACTCTTAATTTCAGACCATGGGTTCCATACACACTGGATAATTTGCGATTGTACTGATGGCCTGAACACTCGACAACAGAGCAGAACCAAAGACTGCAGTTTCAGTTTCCCTTCTTCAGATCTCAGCACAACTTCAGTGTGACCTGGGACACAAAATGACAACACAGTTAAGTACACTGAGTGACCACTCCCAGAACTGTTGTACCGGGCCTATACAGGCCGTCGGCTAGCTCAGGAGTCATCCCCTTCAAATTTACCTTTACATTGTGTCAAATATCTCCCAGCTATGTTACTACAGTAGTTACGTTTTACCATAACATTTGTTCAATTCAATGAAATCCAGGTGTAAGTACCCAAATCAAAAATTACTCAAATTAAAAATTTGAAAATGAACCCTAACCCTAGACATGGGATAACTCCTGACTCACAACAGCAGCATATCTAAACTGACAAGACTGGTTCTTGAACCCAATTGCACGACTCACACTCCAAAACAGGTTCAAAAAAGATTTATTTACAAAGTAAACAACACAAAATCACTCACAAAGAGGAAAAATAATAAAGTAACAAATTAATTCTGATGGCAAAACTAAGGCGGAAAAACGCCAAGGAAAAAAGGAAACAGAAAATCACTCCTAACGAGGCAAAGGCAAAAACCACGAACCGCAAGGGCAGGTAACTAAAAATCACTCGTAACGAGGCAAAACTTTAACCGGCAAAATAAAGTGCAACAGAAACTTGCAAACGACAACAGGGCTAGAGAGAACAAGGATACTTGAACAGATCAGGGCGCTGGTTCTCGGCTCAAACAGACACGACGAACTGGCATGAGACGGGGAGACGCAGACCTTTATACACAAGAGGAAATAGGGAACAGGTGGAAACAATCAGGACTGGGAAGACAATCAGACAAGGGGAACCGCGAGAGGAAGGGCAAGCCACCTGAAACGAGAGGGAAGTTAGATCTTTCAAAATAAAACGGGAAGTCACAAGACATGACAGAAACTAAATCAAACAAACTTGACCATCAAATTACATCGTGACACTAAACAAAGATTTCGGTAAAACACCTTCCCTCTTGGCTTATGTGATAGCCCATTTAACAGTTTCCTGGAACACCTGCAGCTTGGTCTTACTAGCCTTGTGACCTTGCACTGCCAGAAACTTCAACAACACAATAGAATCCGTCATGCAGTCTGCCTCTGTTCTGGAACACAGCAAAATATCATCAACGTATAACGAGATTAAACTTTTGCATGGAGGATCAAAATTCTCTAAGTTTGGAGCGTCTCTGTGGAGAAGATAGTCGGGCTTTCTGTGTAACCTTGTAACAGTCTAGTGAATGTGTCCCTTTCTCTCTGAAAAGTGAATGCAAACAATAATCAGTGTCTTGGTTTTCTCTCTGATAAATGTACTGCCTTCACAGCGCCCTTAACACACCCCAAGTAGGTTTTCCCTGCTCTCAATTTATCATTATAAAAGACCTTGTCCCCAACAAT
The DNA here is from genome assembly GCA_008933995.1 of Datnioides undecimradiatus. Lineage (NCBI taxonomy): Eukaryota > Metazoa > Chordata > Actinopteri > Lobotiformes > Datnioididae > Datnioides > Datnioides undecimradiatus. The sequence goes on along the minus strand of WARS01002847.1, from coordinate 33,016 downwards.
TACCCCTCTGGTCCCAGAAAAGATTTTTCAACTTAATTTTCCTGCCTTCATTTTTGAAAAACCATTCTTCAAATTGTTGTTTGGCTTGGAAATCCAACTGATTTCCTTGAACTCTCAATTTTGTCATTGCAAACAGTTGTTTTGTCCGTCTTTCAAAATTAGTGTTTCAGTCAACTTTTCGACTGCCAAATGGCCTGTTGCTGTCTTTACTTCTATAGTTTTGTCTGATAAATTTCCTGGCAAATCTTCAGCTTTAATGACAGCTCTGCACGCTCTGGAATCGCACAGAGATATCACCAGATTACCAGTCAAAGACAACACAACTGTTGGTTTTTGTTCTGTGTAACATGACAGCATTACTTCTTCAACATTAGAACTCTAGCTTCTTCCTCATCCTCAGGCTCACCCTCACTGTTATCTCCCTGTTCAGTGTATGTGTGCTTTGTGTGTGTGTGTGTTCTGTCTGACCTGCTTTCTGCAGTCAGCGATTCACCAGTTTGTCATGTGGATTCACCAGTTGGGTGAAAAGTCTGTTGCTGATGTCCTCCCCTGCCTCTCCTCCGACCACGGTATTGTTGAGCCTTGTTGGGACAAACTCGAGCCCAATGTTCGTTTGATCCACAGATGAAACATCCATCTTCTCTCTGAGCTCCGCTTCCTCCGCCCCCTCCTCTCCCTCCTCTCCGTCCTCCTTGCTCTCTTCTGAAGAATGCATCACACAACTCATCACTATACATTTCATCATTATTAACATCTGAAAAATACATACCAGCCTTCTGATGGGTTTCTTCCTCACCCCATCCCTTTCAGCATGAACTGCACAGTCCTTCACCCTTTTCAGATTTTCAGTTTCTCAGCCGACAAGATGTTTTCTAACATGATGACTGAGAACAGGTTTGAGTCTGCTGAAGAACTCATGTTCCAGTTGTTTAGAGTAGTGTAGTACACCCTCTGTAGCTTTAACAACATCTCTTCGTGTCCATGCTCTTTACACATACATTATTTTATTACTACCAAGTAAATTTAGCATTTTAATCATTGGACATTGTTCAACAGAAGTAGTAACAGGAGGATTGTATAGTTTACCACTTCTAGTGACTCCAGTCGTCCTTGGAGTGTCTGTCTTTGCTGGTACGCTGGACGTTATTTAAGTTTCCACAGGAGGAGGCATAATTTAAGGAAATTATTCCATCTCTTTTGACTTTGATGCCATGTGCCATTACAACAGAGGGTAGCCACCTAACCACTAGTCCAGCACATATAGATCATCTTGTTAATCATCATCATAATACTGCAACTACACTGCACGCAGCCCTGAACAATGTGGCCCCTATGAAACAAAATAAGAGATCCATTAACAAGACAAAGCTAGCCCCATGGTTTGACTCACAGCTACGCACTTTAAGGCAGTCCTCACGAAAAGGAAGAGGAGAGGAAGTGGCGATCCACTAACATAGAAGAATTCCACCTTTCCTGGAAAGATAGTATTATAACATACAAAACAGTCCTGCATAAGGCAAGAACTGCCTATTACTCCAAATTAATAGAGGAAAATAAGAGCAACCCCAGGTTTCTGTTCAGCACTGTAGCCAGGCTGACAAAGAGTCACGGCTCTGTTGAGCCAACTATTCCCTCAGCTCTCAGCAGCAATGACTTTATGCATACATGCATATACACGTACCTATACACATACTTATAAATATGCGTATATACATATACATGTACATGTACCATATACATCTACACATACACCGCGTTCCACATTATTATGCAAATGTAATTTTTCTCTCTTTTTCCTAAATAATCTATAAAAATGATAGTTCTCATAATTTTCAAGTCATCAAGCATTAGAGTATAACTCGACTGTTTTTGAACGAACCTCCAAATCATAACGATTTTTTTTTAAAATCAAAATCTTAAAATGCACTGTTCCACATTATTACACACAATAGAGTTTCAAAACATTTTATTGTTGTAAACAACTGAAAATGGCCATTAGTTAAACTGCAAGCATTTGCTGAAATCAAAAGCTCTTTCAATCAAAAATATTTTAACAGGCCAAATTCCATTTTGACATAGGACCCCTTATTGGATAGGAGCTTCACAATTTTTGCATCCATGGAAGTTGTCAGTGTTTGGATGGTTTCTGCTGGAATTTCTTTGCAGGATGTCAGAATAGCCTTCCAGAGATGCTGTTTTGATGTGAATTGCCTCCCACCCTCATAGATCTTTTGCTTCATGATGCTCCAAAGGTTCTCAATAGGGTTGAGATCAGGGGAGGATGGGGGCCACACCATGAGGTTCTCTTGTTTTATGCCCATAGCAGTCAATGATGCACAGGTATTCTTTGCAGCATGGGATGGTGCATTGTCATGCATAAAGATGATCTTGCTACGAAAGGCATGATTCTTTTTTTTGTACCACGGAAGAAAGTGGTCAGTCAGAAACTCCACATGTTTCACAGAGGTCATTTTTACACCTTCAGGGACCTTGAAGGGGCTGACCAGCTCTCTCCCCATGATTCCAGCCCAAAACGTGACGCCACCACCTCCTTGCTGACGTTGCAGCCTTGTCGGGACATGGTGGCCGTTCACCAACCATCCACGACTCCATCCATCTGGACCATGCAGGGTTGCACGGCACTCATCAGTGAACAACACTGTTTGGAAATTAGTCTTCATGTACGTGTAGGCCCACTGCAGGCGTTTCTGCTTCTGAGCTTTGGTTAAGGGTGGCTGAATGAGGTTTATGCATAACTGCAACCCTCTTGAGGATCCTACACCTTGATGTTCTTGGCACTCCAGAGACACCAGCAGCTTCGAATACCTGTTTTGCTTTGCAGTGGCATTTTAGCAGCTGCTCTCTTAACCCGACGCATTTGTCTGGCAGAAATCTTCCTCATTGTGCCTTTATCTGCTCGAACCCGTGTGTGCTCTGAATCAGCTACAAATCTCTTTACTGTACGATGATCACGGTGAAGTTGTTTTGAAATATCTAAAGTTGTCATACCTTCTCCTAGGCATTGAACTATTTCTTGCTTTTTGGCAGCAGAGAGATCCTTCTTCTTCCCCATATTGCTGGAAAATGGTGGTCTGCTTAATAATGTGGAACATCCATTCTTAAATAGTTTTCCCTTTATTTGGACTCACCTGCAAACTAATTGGCACAGGTGTCTGAGATTGATTCGAGTGATTGGAAGAGCCCTGACACACATTCCCATCCATATGTTTAAACTGACAGACAAAAAAATGACCTTTATGACCTTTAAACACAATTTGCATAATAATGTGGAACGCGGTGTATACATATATATACACACCAGCATATACACACATGCTCACAAACATATGGTGGGGTTTTGGTGAATGATTGGTGGTGTCCATCATAAGCACAGTCCAGGACAGTCCTCACTGGGAGGAGTTGAAGAGCCGTATGGCCCGCGGGACAAACGACTTCCTCAGCCTGTCAGTGGAGCAGGTCAGAGACAGCATCCTGCCACTGAATGTGCTCCTCTGCTTGGTGATGATGTCATGCAGAGGGTGATGGACATTTTCCAGGATGAGCAGAAGCTTGCTGAGGGTCCTTTTCTCTGCCACAGATGTAAGAGAGTCCAGCTCTGCACCCACTACAGAGCTGGCCCTCCTCACCAGTTTGTCCAGCTGTGAAGCGTCCCTCTTCTTAATGCTTCCTCCCCAGCACACCACAGCATAGAAGAGGACACTGGCAATGACAGTCTATACTTATCTATGAAGCCGGAAGAAACAGATCAATTAGTCAGGCTTCAGACATGTCTGACAGATATTAAGGCCTGGATGACTTGTAATCTTTTACATCTGAATACAGACAAAACTGAGGTGATTTTGTTTGGGCCTAAACACCTCAGAGACAGGTTGTCGGACCTTGCTGTCACTTTGGATGGCGTTACCCTGGCCTCCAGTTCTACCCTGAGGAGCCTGGGAGCCATATTTGACCAGGATATGTCCTATCAGTCCCATATTAGGCAGGTCACTAGGACTGCCTTCTTTCACTTGCGCAACATAGCTAAGATTAGGAGTATCCTGTCCCAAAGTGACGCCGAAAAGCTAGTCCATGCATTTGTTACCTCAAGGCTGGACTACTGTAATTCCTTGTTGTCAGGTTGTCCGGCTAGCTCACTGCGAAGCCTCCAGCTCATCCAAAATGCTGCAGCAAGGGTTCTGATGGGAATTAGCAAGAGAGATCATATTTCCCCGGTTTTAGCTTCTCTTCACTGGCTCCCTATAAAGTCCAGAATAGATTTTAAAATTCTTCTCCTTACCTACAAGGCTCCTAATGGCCAAGCTCCATTGTACTTCAATGAGATGCTAAGTCACTATTACCCCAACAGATCACTTCGCTTCCAGAGTGCAGGTTTGCTTGTGGTTCCCAGAATTTCCAAAAGTGAATGGGAGGCCTTGTTTCTCTCTGGTCTCTTTCTCTGTACCTCTCTACAGATACCTGTGGCTCCAGAGCAGAACATCTGATCTATGTCTCCAACGACCTGCCCCATGTCCTGTGCTGCCACTTATTATCATTATTCTATAATGTACTGCAAATAGTTGCCATAGTTGTTGTTCTACCATTCTATTAGTTTTCATGTAAAGTTATGTACTCCTGCGACAAGATGTCTCTCTTTCTGTCTCTCTCCGGTCAAGGCAGATGTCCGTCCACCTAGAGCCAGGATCTGCCCAAGGTTTCTGCCTGTTAAAAGGAAGTTTTTCCTTGCCACTGTTGCCAAGTGCTTGTGTAGCCTGGTAATTTTTTAGAGTGCATTTACTTTTGTTGATATATTTAGCATTGTGTTTTGCTTCTTATTGTGACTCTGATATTCTATAAAATTTGCCTGTGCAGTCAAGTAGGCTGGGCAGCAATTATGAGAACATCATCACCAAACAGGTATGGTAGCATTAGAATAACTACACCCCTCTGTTATTTTGGGTCCATTTGCGCTCCCTAGTGGCATAATTAGGAGAGGGAAGCGAAGGTGCAGTGTGATGAGTTACTCTCGTGTTTTGCCTAGAGGGGGACAGACACGGAGCGCATCTGCAACACCAGCAGGTAGCCTCGTGCAGAAAGTTGAAGCAAGTTAACAGCTTGGATTGAAGTAGAAAATAGGTATTCTTGGAAGCTGGAAGAGAAGTTATACAACAGCCACACAGCTGCTGACCTTGTCAAAACGGCGTCTGTATCAGATATTCCCGGCTGTTTTTTTTGTTGAGCCTATTACTACGGACAGAACTGTGCTGCTCAAGTCGCCATCGCCCCACTGCTTCCTGGTCTTCATCCCCATCATCGTCATCTTCTCATCGCTCACTGGATCTTTGCAGCCATCATCATCCCTGGTCTTCATCTCCACTACTCATCGGATTCAACCCCCTTCATCTTTTCCATCCTCTTGGGAGCCAGGGTGGTGGTAGGAACTTGGTGCACTCATAAAAAACGAAAAAAACTCCAAAACCTCATTGAAACTCTTAAAACTCCCGGAACATGGTTGAGCATGTTAAAAAGACTGAATTTCATATTTGCTTGGTTATTTCTAAAAGACTAAAGGCAGTTTTATTCCGAGATCTCAGGTTTTCATTTTTTTTCGGTTTTATGTTTTACATTTTATTTTTCTTTAGCGGTATTCATTTAAAACTGTATTGAAGTAAACTGGGTTTGATTCTAATTGCCCCATCCAAATTCGAATGCCAGATTGGATAGTTAATTAGCCATAGCAGTTTTTGTGGAAGTGGACTATAAACGTATCAGTAATATAATTTTCCTGTGTCAACTGAGTCTATGATTCATGTTACAAAAGGGTATGTGTAGTGTTGTGAATGAAAGAATATTTGTGAGGTTACTGTTATAACTGAAAATGACTGAAAATAAGACAGTAAAAGAAACAATAATACACTACAGTTAAACTTAAAGGCATCTGGTGGTTGGTATGAGTCATTAAGGGAAGGTTTGGGTAACGCCCTTGTATATTCCTCTGCTTTGTCACATGCTATTCTCCTCATAGAGGACCTAGATATGTAGATATAGCGGTTAACTTGACGACACGTACGTCAGGTGGGTTACACTTGCTCATGGTGGAACTGTTGGTTGCAATTAATAGTGATGAGTGTGGTCTAGACCCGCTCTGTTTGTAAAGTGCCCTGAGATGACTTTGGTTGTAAATTGGCGCTATATAAATAAAACTGAATTGAATTGAAATTGAATTGAATATCGTTTCAGACCGAGGGCCCCAGTTCATCTCCCACTTCTGAAAGGACCTCATCGGCGCCACTGTCAGGCTCTCATCTGGCATCATCTGCAGAGCGCCTTAACCAAGAACTGGAAACATGCCTTCGGTGTCTCGTGTTACAAAACCTGGGATCATCAGCAGCTTTAATAGATGTTTTCCCTCAATGTAGCCCCTATTGTCATCATGTGTAAACAGCTACAAACCAGATCTCTTGGCAAACCAGAGGTGAATTGTTCCAGATAGTAAAGTCCGTCTTGATTATTTTTAGTCTTATCTTCAACTAGATGTTAAAAAGCATGAATGCAAGGCTGATAAAGTCTTGATGATTGTTTTACCACCAGACACTGTCATTTCTCTTGCAGGTAATAGAGACAGCTTCTGCTGTGAAACAGTAAGTTCAGCCACATCTCTTTGCCTTTGAGTAACCACATCCAAATGCTCATGTGTAGGATGAACAGGCACATTCACGTTATGAGTTTTGTGTTCTTCAGTGGGTGTTTTTCTTCATCCTCATGTGAGTTGACGCTCCTCCTCTGCTGATGTTCAAGGAGATTCAAAACTGTTCTTTCAGGTGCTTTAGGCACTGCACCTAATTGCACAAACCCACCTCTTCCTCCTTGGTGTGTGGTTCCATATGTGTTTCATAATATTCATCCATGACCTCAATTTGAGATTCATCTTTACTTTGAAGGACTTTTATTTTAGCGGCTGATGCTGCAAATTCAGCATCCAGCTCCATTTTCTCCAGTTGTGTTTTGGACTTTGCTTCCTCCAGTTGCAGTGTGTGTTTTTCCTACAGTGCAGCAGCTCATGCCATCACAGCTGCTTGTTCAGCTTTGGCCCTTTTTAACTCTGAGGAGACTGAGGAAGATTTCGAGTGTTGTGCAGTTTGCATTTTCCACCTTTGAACTTTAATGAAATAATTCCTGTAGCTCTGGGATCAGTCACTATCATCATCTTCTCCAAACTCCTCTGATAAGAGCTCTTGCACAGATTTATGAGCTTTGTTGAATTAGCATTAGCCCTGCTAGCAGCCTGCAACCCAGTGTCTGGTCTGCTAGCATCAACGTTGCTAGCAGCTCTCCTCTCAGTGTCTGGCCTGCTAGCCGCTACTCAGCTAGATGCTCCTCCAGCGCCTTGGCAGCCCTGCTCTCCAGCACCTCGGCAGGCCTACGAGCCAGCGCCTCAGCAGCCCTGCAAGCCAGCACCTCAACTGCACATCACCCCCTCCAAGTGTCCCTAGTGCTCCAAGTGTCCCTAGTATTCCAAGTGTCCCTAGTGCTCCAAGTGTTCCTAGTATCCCTAGTGCCCCTAGTGCACCCTGTGCTCCCAGTGTCCCTAGTGATGCCTGTGCTCCCAGTGCCAGGTCAGCACCTCCAACCTTAGCCCCTAGTATACAATCTATAGTTCCCCTGACTCCTGCTCCTTGTGACCCTAGGGTGTCCCCTCGCTGCCGGCCTCCTAGCCAACCTCCATGGAGGTTAGGTCTTCACCGCCGGCCTCCTGGCCGACTTCCAGAGTGGTTAGGTCTTCGCCTCCTGGCCGACCTCCGGAGAGATTCTGTCTATGTCATTGTCCTCCAGCCCGGCCTCCAGAGAGACTCACTCTCCGTTGTCGCCCTCTTCTGCTTCAGTCATTGCCCCACATCACAGACTGACTCCTTGGTTTTTCTGGACTATCTGTCCCTCCTCCTGACCCCCTCCGCCCACCCTGCTTCATGGACTTCTTTTTTGAACTTTAAGGACATCTGGAATCTGCCCCTTGAGGGGGTAGGTCTGTCATGGTTTTGAGTTGAGTTTCTTGTTTTGTTAGTTCCTGTTTTATTTTGAAAAACGTTTTTCCCTTGTGTCTTTCTGTACTTGCTTCCTTTCTGTGATTAGTTCATTGGTTTCACCTGTGTCTTGTTTTCCTGCCCTCCCCTGTCTATTTAAGTTGTGTCATTGCCTTTGTTCTGTGTTGGTTCATTTGCTATGTTAGTGTCCATGTCCATTCCTACCTTGTTTCCATGTGTTTTCCTTGTGCCCATTGTGAGTTTGGATTTCTGGTTTTTGCATTTTTGGTTTTTGCATGTTTGGACTGATTACCTGGATTTCGACCCTGCCTGCCTGGACCATTATTAAGCCTAAGTCCTTAAATAAATTGTTAAAATATCTTTTGCCCCTTGTACGTGTCTGCTTTTGGGTCCTGCTCTCACCTCGTAACCAAGCCCTGATAGGACTTTGTGTATGTCTTTTTGACACCAGAGATGACGATGGTGGGTGTGTTGAAGCAGGTGGGAACACCCTTTTGTGACTGTGACATGTCACAGATGACAGTAATAACTTCAGTCTTACAGTCTTACAGATGACATCAGCACATGTTCTTGGTACCGACCCAGGTGATAGACTCGACCAGCCTTCACATGGCGCATTCTGGACATAACCACGAAACTGACAGTGGCAGAGATGGGTGTGTGGAGGATCGATAAACAGACAAAGGCAAAGAAAATATGGGAAATGGGCCCTAAAGCCTTTTGTTATGGGTGGGAAATGTACTTTAGCACACAGGAGTGGCCTGGAGGAGTGGCTCATGGTTAAAACTGCCAGAGGAGGACACCTGATCACTGATCATCCAAAGGTTTGAGGCACAACAGCCTCACTAGCTTTCTCTCTTGAGCTGAAGTTTTGTCGAGTTTTTTTCCAATGGCTCGAGAATTCAGACTCCTCTGTGTCCTTTGGCTGGTTGCAGTCTGTCTTGGTAAGTTGCCTGATTGTGTGGGAACTTTAAATCCTAAACATTTCCGAATCAGTTGATAGTCTCTGATAAATACTGTTCAATAATCAGACAAACTTTATTATGGAGAGAAACATTCCTGTCTTTTGATTTTACTCTTTTAAACATTAAGAAATTCTGTAATTTTTCCAACTGAGTCTTGAATTGAAATTAAGTTTCAAGAAAGGACTGTGTTTCCCCTAGGTTTACCGCTTTTTTGGGGGCGGGGGGCAACACTCACTCTCCTGCAAGTGTTGCCATCTTCGGCGCCCTGGGAGCATTTAGAAACGCAGATATCTTTGTCTGCTTTTCAAGTGGTTGACGCCACATATTTTCCAACATGCGTTCTCTGTCTCACCTGTGTGTGTGCGCATGTGTCTGTCTGTGTATGTGTGTGTGTGTGTGCACGCATCGGGGCGGAACCCCGCCATGCGTGACACATAGAGCAAAGGAGAATTGTAAATGCATGACCATACAGAGACAGAAATGACATGCCGTCGTGTAAATAAGATAAATAACATACAGCTGTTTAGCTGTTTAATAAACAAACAAGGTACAGACCTGCTCTATAGGAAAGGTAACCTTACATGACTTCTGTCGAGATCTGGTGCTGTATAGACAATAAAGTTAAATTAACTTGACCTTCAAGAGGGGACGGTGTGCCCCCCTAATATAATGGTAGGGGAAACACTGACATTCTGACAACATCATTTCCAACTACTACAGCAGCAGCTACAACAACTGCAGATCCAACAATGACAACAGCAGCTACAACAACAGCTGCAGCAACCGCAACAGGAGTTCCCACTACTACAGCAGCAACTACAACAACAGCAGCAGCAACAACAACTGCAGTTCCAACAACAACAGTTGCAACTACCACACCTGCATTTACTACTACACCTGCTGCAACAACAACATCTGGTCCAACAACAACAGTTCAAACTACAACACCTGCATTTACTACTGCAACTGCTGCAACAACAACATCTGGTGCAACAACAGTTGCAACTACCACACCTACAGTTACTACTACAACTACTGCAACAACATCTGGTGCAACAACAACAGTTCAGACTACCACACCTGCACTTACTACTACAACTGCTGCAACAACAACATCTGATGCAACAACAGCTGCAACTACCACTCTTGCACTTACTACTACAACTGCTGCAACAACAACATCTGGTCCAACAACAACAGTTCAAACTACCACTCTTGCACTTACTACTCCAACTGCTGCAACAACAACATCTGATGCAACAACAGCTGCAACTATCACACCTGCACTTACTATTACAACTGCTGTAACAACAACATCTGGTCCAACTTCCACAACAACATCTGGTGCAACAACCACAACAGTTGCAATTACCACACCTGCACTTACTACTACAAATGTTGCAACAACAACATTTGGTCCAACAACAACAGTTCAAACTACCACACCTTCAGATACTACTACAACTTCTGCAACAACAACATCTGGTCCAACCACAACAGTTGAAACTACCACACCTGCAATTACTACTGCAACTACTGCAACAACAACATCTGGTCCAACTTCCACTACAACATCTGGTGCAACAACCACAACAGTTGCAACTACCACACCTACACTTACTCCTGCAACTGCTGCAACAACAACATCTGGTCCAACAACAACAGTTCAAAGTACCACACCTGCAGTTACTACTCCAACTGCTGCAACAACAACATCTGGTCCAACCACAACAGTTCAAGGGACCACACCTGCACTTACTACTACAACTGCTGCAACAACGGCATCTGGTCCAACAACAACAGTTGCAACTACCACACCTGCACTTACTATTACAACTGCTGCTGCAACAACAACATCTGGTCCAACAACAGCTGCAACTACCACACCTGCACTTACAACTTCAACAGCTGCAACAACAACATCTGGTACAACAACAACCGTTCAAGGTACCACACCTGCACTTACTACTGCAACTGCTGCAACAACAACATCTGGTGCAACAACAGCTGCAACTACCACACCTACACTTACTACTTCAAATGCTGCAACAACAACATCTGGTGCAACAACCACAACAATTCAGACTACCACACCTGCAGTTATGACTACAACTGCTGCAACAACAACATCTGATCCAACAACAACAGTTCAAGGGACCACACCTGCACTTACTACTACAACTGCTGCAACAACAACATCTGGTGCAAAAACAGCTGCAACTACCACACCTGCAGTTACTGCTACAACTGCTGCAACTACAGCATCTGGTCCAACTTCCACTACAACATCTGCTGCAACAACATCTGGTCCAACTTCCACTACAACATCTGGTGCAACAACCACACCAGTTTCAACTACCACGCCTACACTTACTACTACACCTGCTGCAACAACAACATCTGGTCCAACAACAACAGTTCAATCTACCACAACTTCAGTTACTACTACAACGGCTGCAACAACATCTAGTGCAACAACCACAACAGTTGCAACAACCACACCTGCACTTCCTACTACAACTGCTGCAACAACAACATCTGGTGCAGCAACAGCTGCAACTACCACACCTACACTTACTACTTCATCTGCTGCAACAACAACATCTGGTGCAACAACCACAACAACTCAGACTACCACACCTGCACTTACTACTACAACTGCTGCAACTACAGCATCTGGTCCAACTTCCACTACAACATCTGCTGCAACAACAACATCTGGTCCAACAACAACAGTTCAAGGTACCACACCTGTACTTACAACTACAACTGCTGCAACAACAACATCTGGTGCAACAACAGCTACAACTACCACACCTACACTTACGACTTCAACTGCTGCAACAACAACATCTGGTGCAACAACAGCTGCAACTACTACACCTACATTTAGTACTTCAACTGCTGCAACAACAACATCTGGTCCAACTTCCACTACAACATCTGGTGCAACAACCACAACAGTTTCAACTACCACGCCTACACTTCCTATTACAGCTGCTGCAACAACAACATCTGGTCCAACAACAACAGTTCAATCTACCACACCTTCAGTTACTACTACAACGGCTGCAACAACATCTAGTGCAACAACCACAACTGTTGCAACTACCACACCTGCACTTACTTTTACAACTGCTGTAACAACAACATCTGGTCTAACATCCACAACAACATCTGGTGCAACAACCACAACAGCTGCAACTACCACACCTGCACTTACTACTGCAACTGCTGCGACAGCATCTGGTGCAACAACAACAGTTCAGACTACCACACCTGCACTTACTACTACAACTGCTGCGACAACAACATCTGGTGCAACAACAGCTGCAACTACCACACCTGCACTTACTACTACAACTGCTGCAACAACAACATCTGGTGCAACAACAGCTGCAACTACCACACCTGCACTTACTACTACAACTGCTGCAACAACAACATCTGGTCCAACAACAACAGTTCAAGAAACCACACCTGCACTTACTACTACAACTGCTGCAACAACGGCATCTGGTCCAACAACAACACTTGCAACTACCACACCTGCACTTACAATTACAACTGCTGCTGCAACAACAACATCTGGTCCAACCACAACAGTTCAAGGTACCACACCTGCACTTACTACTACAACTGCTGCGACAACAACATCTGGTCCAACCACAACAGTTCAAGGTACCACACCTGCACTTACTACTACAACTGCTGCAACAACAACATCTGGTCCAACTTCCACTACAACATCTGCTGCAACAACAACATCTGGTCCAACAACAACAGGTCAATCTACCACACCTTCAGTTACTACTACAACTGCTGCAACAACATCTAGTGCAACAACAGCTGCAACTACCACACGTGCAGTTACTACCACAACTGCTGCAACAACATCTGGTGCAACAACAGCTGCAACTACCACACCTGCACTTACTACTACAACTGCTGCTGCAACAACAACATCTGGTCCAACCACAACAGTTCAAGGTACCACACCTGCACTTACTACTACAACTGCTGCAACAAGAACATCTGGTGCAACTTCCACTACAACATCTGGTGCAACAACCACAACAGTTGCAACTACCACACCTGCACTTACTATTACAACTGCTGTAACAACATCATCGGGTCCAACTTCCACAACAACATCTGGTGCAACAGCCACAACAGCTCAGACAACCACACCTGCACTTACTACTGCAACTGCTGCAACAACATCTGGTGCAACAACAACAACAGTTCAGACTACCACACCTGCACTTACTACTACAACTGCTGCGACAACAACATCTGGTCCAACAACAACAGTTCAAGTTACCACACCTGCACTTACTACTACAACTGCTGCAACAACGGCATCTGGTCCAACAACAACAGTTGCAACTACCACACCTGCAGTTACTACTACAACTGCTGCTGCAACAACAACATCTGGTCCAACAACAACAGTTCAATCTACCACACCTTCAGTTACTACTATAACTGCTGCAACAACAACATCTAGTGCAACAACCACAACAGTTCAAACTACAACACCTGCAGTTACTACTACAACTGCTGCAACAACAACATCTGGTCCAACCACAACAGTTGCAACTACCACACCTGCACTTCCTACTACAACTGCTGCAACAACAACATCTGGTCCAACTTCCACAACAACATCTGGTGCAACCACCACAAAAGTTGCAAGTACCACACCTGCAGTGATCACTACAACTGCTGCAACAACATCTGATGCAACAACCACAACAGTTGCGACTACCACACCTGCAGCGACGACTACACCTTCTGCAACAACAACAGCTGCTGCCACAACAACAGCAGCTACAACAATGCTTCCAGGTTGTTTTTTTTCTGTCGCAGCAAATTATTTCCTGTGTTTCTTAGATGCTGTTGTTTTCATGGTGTCTGAGGACTTTTGCAGTTAAGTTGTTGTTTGTGTGTTTTTTATTCAACTTTAAAGATCCTTGTGAGGATAATCAGTGTGGTGCTGGGAGCACCTGCGCACCCCGTGCCAGTCAGACATTTGTCTGCTTGTGTTTACCTGGTGATTCCTACAATAATGCCACCAAAAGTTGTGAGAATGGTAAGTGTTTGTTTGTGCACTAGCACCATGAGACCAATACAGCATTAGAGAGTGACTTCAGTCTGTATGCATTCATGGCAACCTGGTTACACAGATATAGTGTTTTGATAATTAAAACATATTCCATCTATCCATCCATTTTCTGTAACTGCTTCATCCCTTACGGGGTCACGGGGGAGTTGGACCCCATCCCAGTAGTCACGAGGCGGAAGGCAGGGTACACCCAGGACAGGTCGCCAGTCTGTCGCTGGGCTGACACATAGAGACAGACAAAACTCATATACACTCATATCCACTCCTACGGGCAATTTAGAGTTCCCAGTCCACCTATCGTGCATGTTTTGGGGTGGTGGGAAGAAGCCGGAGTACCCCAAGGGAACCCGTGCGGACACGGAGAGAACATGCAAACTCAACACAGAAAGGTGCCGGTCAGGATAAAACATATTCATCATTAGCAAGGTTTCCTGAAGTCTGGTTGCATAAGGTCAGTCAGAATTTAAAGTGTCTTTAGCAAACCAATATTCAGATTTAAACTGAGATTTAGATGAAAAGATCATACAACTCGTGTATATTTAGCCTAGCTTAGCATAAAGTGAGAAAGAGGGGGAAACAGCTACCCTGTACTGCCCAAAGTTAATAAATACCTCCTAGCAGCTCCTCTGAATGAACGTGTTTATTTTATGTAGGAACAACTAGTTGGAGATTTCTGGAGGTTGAGAACTTTATCTTGGACAAGAGCGTTGACTTCCTTTAGTCATATTGTTACCATGACTAACTGGTCGCTGGCTGTGGTCTTCAGTTTCTTGGTCAGATATGAGGGTGGGATCACTGTTGTCATTTATCTGTTTGCAAGATAGTAAACAAGCATATTTCCCAAACTGTTGAACTATTCTCAATAAGCTGTGACTGGAGTGTGGCTTGAACCTTCTTGTGGTGTCTTTTTCCTCTTTCAGCCAAAGTTTTCCCCGGAGAACTGAACCTGCCTGATTTAGAGTACGATCCAAAGATGAAGGACCCTGCATCATTAGAATTTCGAGATGCCTCACGTAAAATTATTTCTGAGGTAAAAATCAGTGCTGTCCTCTTTCTATGTGCCTATGTTTTCTTTTTCAAAATACCGGGGATAGAATAATGGAAGGAAATGCACGCGCATTAGGTGAATGATTTGTAGTATCGCTCGTCTACTTGAACAGGAGCAATACATATATTATCTATGATTTGCACACATTATTTTTCATGTAGATCTTCAAACCAAAAGCTAATTGCAGCTGGTGCAACAGCTAATACTACTGCTGGATCACCTACAAATTAAGAGATGATGTTTGTAATGAAAAAGCTCAGAAGATGAAGAGTTTGACCTGACTCACCTGTGCGGGTTAAACCTGTTGCTAAACAGGGTTTATCAAAACAACGTAAGTCTGTGAGTGAGTGTGACGTAAAGATCATTCCTGTTCTCTTTTCCAAAACACAGCTGGATGAGGTTTTCAAAGACTCTGAGGATTACTCTCACTCTGCAGTACTGAAACTCCAGTAAGGCCATCTCTCCATCCAGAGCTTCATGCTTCATACAGCACTTTTACAGGATATTGTGATTTATGACTGCAGAATATAATCATCATGTGTGATCTTTCTTTATATAGGTCCATTAGAAACAGCAGAGTTTGGTCCCGAGCTAATACTGGGGTCAATGCAACAGTCGAAATCATCTTTAAGGCAATTGCTGAAGTCAAAACAACAGACATTATAGCCGACATCAAGTCATTTGCTGACCAATGTACCGACTGTTTACTGGGAAAATCAGATTTTGTTGGTAAGTTTATCTTCACTTAGAAGTTAAAGACATTATTTTTCTGTTGCTCTGTTTAATTATGTTTCAACATGCTGCATGTCTGAAATTCATTCATTCAATCGCCAGTCAGGTTTGGGAAGACTACCTGGACACAGTATGGCCTGGTTTTATTTTGTTTGTGTTTGTTTGTTGCTGTCATGTGGTAAGACAAACTGTAAAACCCACAGTACACAGCTGGTCGTACCGTCTGGACAAAAGTAAAGGCCCATTATTATTCAACATAATTTGTTAGTGTGCACACTTTCTGTCTTGTCAGATGTTATAGTGATGTATCCACAGGGTATGATTCAGCCAATGAGTAATGATGTTTTCTGATAATGTGTTTCTCAGCTGGCATCAGCATTTCAGACTACAGTTCATGTCATGTAGTTATTCTCCAGATTTGTGAGTGAGACGGCTCCTGTTTCCTTCATCTACAGAGAAGGACCTGTGCAGCGTGAACGCCTGCGACCCCAAAACCACACACTGTTCCTCAGGAGATGGAACTTATAACTGTACCTGTACCGGAAACTACATTAAGACAGACTTCAGTACCAGAGTCTGCATTGGTAAGGGAATTCAGTGTGTATGTATGTGTGCAAAAATAACCTTTCTTTAACTAAACTACAAACCTTTTCCAAACTTTTTCCACTTTTGCAGCTTGCCCCCCCGGTGAAAGACCTGGAGGGCCGGACTTTTGTGTCTCGTAAGTGATTAAATTTAAAAGCATGTTCTGAAAATCTTTAAATTAGTATTAAATTAGTATCTAAATAATTATCTATTATGATTTTATTTTTAAAAAGTGTTTTCAGGAGAGAAAGCTGAGTGCTGCTGTAAAAATGACATGTGTATGTGGAGAGGTTAACCTTGAATGAACCGTTGTCTTTCAGGTGTCCTTTTGGTTATTCCGGTTTGAACTGCAGTGAATGTGAGTTAAACAGCATCAACAATCTTTATTATTATTTGAATGTGGGGTTTATTATTAATTAATGGGGTTTGAGGGCCCTAATGATGCTAGGATTATGTTGTCAGGGCCATGTGTCCCTCGTAGGGTCTCCCAAGGCATAAATCGGTCCTATGTGAAGTACCATTCAAGAAGCCCCCATGAAAAAGAACAATGAGCAGTGAACCCTGCGCAGGGGGGAACTGGGGCCTCATCCTGGAGCCACAACTGGGGAAGGGGCCCACCATTGAGCACCTGGTGGGTCCAGGCTGTCACCCATGGGGCTCAGTGGGGCACAGTCTGAAGTAGTGACATTGGGCCATCCTTCAGTGGACTCACCACCCACAGGAGGAGTCATAGGAATCCACTTCTGTGTGGATCAGCCAGCAGGATCAGGCCCCAAGGTGGGGGCCTTGGCGGTCCAATGTCCGGTTTCTTAAGCTGGCTGTTGGGACTTGGAGGCTGCGAGGCGCAGCGTAGGAGTCAACTCCCCTGTTCTCTGCACAGGAGCAAACAACAGAGTACCCACCCTTTTGAAGTCCTTGGGACAGGTGCTGGAAGGTGACCCCACTGGGGATTCTATTGTTCAGGAGGGGGACTTCAAGGCTTGTGTGGCCAATGATAGCATGACTTGGAGGCGTGTGACTTGGGGGAATGGCCAGCCCGATGTGAACCCAGAGCAGTGTTCAGTTATTGGGCTTCTGTGCTAGCCATGGTATGTTTATATCTGACACAATGTTTAACATAAGGGTGTCCATGTGTGCACTTGGCTTTGCTGGGAACATCTGTGTAAAGACGGGTCCACCTTCAGCATAGATTCGACCACATACCGGGGTTGATGCAGGGTCTGTGGAGAGGGAGAGAGGAGAGGATAAGTGTGGAGACCATCATGGGACATCCCGCAGCAGCCAAGCCCTGTAGCAGCATAATTGAGGGATGGCATTAAGGAGTAATTGTGACTAACTATGGGTTTAGTTATCATGATAACTAGAACTAGAACTAGAGCTGTAAGCTTTGTCAGACAGGAAGGTTTTCAGCTTTACTTTAAAAGTAGTAGTAGTGTTCTGGCAGCTGTTTGTAGCTGCAGTTGCAAGGTTGCTGGTGTTAGTCCTGGCACCCCCCCCCCCCACTGCCTGACTATACTGAGGAATATCTTTAGGATGTCCTCAATTCCACCAACACGTTTTCTATATAGGAAGCAGACCCAGGGTGCTCGGGGCGGGTCCCTTCATCTCTGGACCTGAGGTCACTGAGGAACTTAAACAACCCCACGATAGAGTGGTCACAGGCTTCTCAAGGCTGTGGATGTTGTAGGGATGTCCTGGTTGACATGTCTCTTCAACATTGCTTGGAAACTGGGGACAGCACCTCTGGAGTGGCAGACTGGGGTAGTGGTAGAGGGTGTTTTCCAGCCACGCTCACACTCCTCAGTCTACCTATGAAGGTCTGCACCAGGCTACTGGAGAAGAGACTTGAGTTAAACCTCAGATTCAGGAGGAACACTGCGGTTGTTGTCCTGGCTGTGGAACAGTGAACCAGCTCTATACCTTGCAGGGGTGCTGGAAGAGGTGTGGGAGTTTGCCCAGCCAGTCTATAGGTTCTTTGTGGATGGGGAAAAGGCTTACGGCCATGTCCTTTGATGTGTCCTGTGGGGGGTGCTCCGGGAGCATGGGGTAGATGGCCTGTTGCTATGGGCTATTTGATCTCTGTGCTGTGGGAGTCAGATCTTGGTTCATTTCCCAGCAGGAAGTTAGACTCATTTCCCAGTAGGGTTGGACTCCACCATGGCTGCTCTTTGTCACTGGTTCGTAATTCTTATCTTCAGATTTTCATAGGCACAGCCAAGTGGTGCAGTGTTGGGCTCAGCTCGCTCAGTCTGAGTCTGAGGGGCTCACAGTAGAGCTGTTGCTCCTCCACCCCGGGAGGAACCAGTTGTGGTGGTTCTGGTATCTGGTCAAGATGCTTCCCAGGCGTTTCTCTGTGGAGGTGGAGAGAACTGGTCTTTAATGAGCTCGTTACTGCTGTGATTTATGGGAAACACTTTTATGCTTCTTAGGGAAGTTGTTATTAAAGTCATGTTGACTGCTCTTGACGTTCTCATCTTTGTGTGTTGATAGCGTGGCAGCTGGAGCTTGTCATCGTGGGCTCCATCTTTGGGGGACTGATGCTCATAACACTTCTTCTTCTGTCTTTACTTGCACACAGGTGAGGTTTCATCTATTCATTCAGCCACATTCAGTCATTCATTGTTGTCTCTGCCACTATCATGCCACAGGTCCAACAGCCCATTAAAAGTCCCAGCAGTCTGAAAACCTTAATTGCAGTTCGTCACACCATGAAGCACACTTAACGTTGAACAAGCACAAGTCAGTTACACTCAGATATCCACAGAAAACCTGATTACACAGGCTTGACATGTCTCATTGGGGTCTTCTGCTACATTCAACCTCATGATCCACTCAATAAATTTCTGATTTAATAAATCAGCATTTATGAAAAGGTGTGAACTGAGTTCTTATCAGTTGATTCACTGTCATAAGAAATCATTAATGACCTGTTAGAAGGAGTAAACGTTTGCTGGTTAGCTGATCCGTTGGAGGTTAATGTTCACAGTCATGAAATGAAATCACGTGACAAACACTATGTGAACATGCTGACTGGCTGAGTTCCTGCAGGATCAAGCTGTGATGTTACGCATCTTTAGTTTATCTGACTTGTTTGTGAGAAGAGCTGTTTAAGCAAAATATCTGCTGAAATGAAAAGAAACAAGCTTGTACATCATGATTGAGACGATTGAGTATCATCTGTGTAACGAGGAAGTCAGCTCTGTTAAACTGAGCAATGACGCTCTGTTTGTGGACTAACGGGCTGTCAGACCAACGGGCTGTTGGACTAACTAACAGACCAATGGGCTTTGCTCGTCTTTGACATGTCTCTCCACACTGTTGCTGCACATGAACCTTTATGGAATCCAGCAGCTTTTGTCTTTTATCTTGTTAGATTCTCAAAGCAGAAGAAGAGCAAAGATGCAGACGTGAAGCAGCCTTACAGCAGCCAATCATTTGGCAGGGCACACTTACCCAACAGCAGCTCAGCCAACAGGCAGGCGGCCTGGGTCAACGGGCCGACGAGCACATTTGTTGGAGTGCCGAGGATCCCAAGGGCCAAGATCAGCAGGAACTGGGACACTAGGTCGAGCCCAGAGATGTCTCAGAGCAACAGCCGGCAAAACCTGGTCCCTGTGGGGCAAAGCTCGGTGAGTGTGCCTCTATGTGAGGGGTAACAGAAGTCCAACATCTGGGACAGAGAGACAGAGAGAATGCAGAGTCAGACTAGAGGAATCTCACACATGATCTGGTTTTGCACTCATGAAGAAATTGTCTTTTGTCTTTAGTGGCTCTACAGGGACCAAGATCAGCCCTACATGGAGACGCCGCCTGAGATCAACGCGTATGCTTCGCGCCAAGGACACGCCAACCCTTACTTCACACTCAGCAATGAAAGCCAATCATGAACCACAGAGGCTCGTCCTGCAGTGACATCTTTTCAGATCACGTTTCTTTTGCCAAATCTTTTCTCCTGTTAAATGACTGAACACCACCGACACCCTGTTATGGTGACAGCTGAATATTTGTGTACCGCTGGGCAGTCAGAGATACTGTCGCTCTCTTCAGAGGACTTTACTCTCAATGATTTCAAACATTACTTAGTTAGCAAAGTTTAATGGTTTAATGACTTTGAACCATAGTATGAGTGTGGTCTAGACCCACTCTGTTTGTAAAGTGCCCTGAGATGACTTTTGTTGTGAATTGGCGCTATATAAATAAAACTGAATTGAAACTGAAATAAACTGAATTGAACCAGACATTAAAATGCACATCGGGATGAAACCCAGAGATGAGGATGTTCCACATCATTCTGCGTCCAGCTGCAGAACCGTAAATCAACAACGAGCACCAAACTCCTCTGGGCTCCTGGGACAACATTATAGTGGCAGCTTCCTGAGGTCTTCCTGGGGCCACCGCTGGGTTGAGTAAACGCCAATGGGACATCTCCAGAATCTGTAGAACTGATGACATGCGGCCATTTTAGTGTAGTATGAAAAACCAAAGTAGCTGGCGTAGTATCAGAAGGACCCGCATCCGCCAACCCCGCATGATACCTGCATCGATGGAGCTGCAGGAGCGGATATGACAGCCTTCCTCATAGCCTCTTTGCAGAGTGAACACCCCACCAATCCCCTCTGAGTTCTCCTGCCTCATGCACTCGTCCACAAGCTCCTGGTACTCAGTTCCTGTCTTTGGCCTGCCAGCTGTAGACCAGGCCTGCAGACCCAGCCAGTTCCTTTGGCCTCAGCAGTCACTCCACCATCTCCAGTCTGAGCAAGATTCCCTGTTTGAACCTGGATGCCAGCAGATGAATTGTTACACCTCTGGACCCTCTGTGCTGACACACCATCATGTCAACACGCAGAGCAGCGCTGCTGCGACTGCAGCATATACCAGCCCATCGTGCATGTGGAGCGGATCCATGTGAGGTCAGTGTGGTCCAACAGCCAGACCCTCTGGACCCAAACACTGTCCTGGGACAGAGGTGGATCCTGTTCCTCTGACCACTTTCTGAATCTCCTTCATGGCAGACTCAACTACAGGGGGTCGTGGGCTTGTGTGGCTCCAGGTCCTGGTCTCTCTCTGGGTCTCTGCAGGATATTGTGCAGCATGTTTTAATGTTCATCAGCTGAACAGTGTTCACGAAAGTAACGGAATCCCTGAATCAGCAGAAAAAGGATGAGTTTTTCATCATTAAGTGAAGCTTTTAGCAAAGTTTCAGGAGCGGCAATTTTCACTTCCGGCTTCTTTGTATATATTCCTGCCAAACCCTCTCCTCTCATTCACTCGTATTCTGCACATTTGTTTGTACATGAATCAAGAGCAAACCGCATTATCTCAGGCACGCCAACATCTTCGAAAGAATTAATCTACTCACCTCATTCCACAATGGATTTCATTTCGCTCTCGCCATCGGACGAAGATTTATTCGGACACAACTTCCAAAGCCCTCATCCATCCACGCCAGCTGATCCACCATTGAAGGCCACAAACTTTTCTGTCGCATCCATGCCCAACACCCCGCTCTCTACAGTTCAGCCGCCAAGGAAGCAAACAATTCTCCATCTCGTCCTTGGTACGCATTCCATTTGGCTCATCCCTCCTTAACATTAAGGACCAATATAATTCATCCAAAGAGTCTTCCACATCTCCTAGTCCACCCCGAGCATCAGAACGAGGAAGACAAAAGTCCAGATCAGTCCAAAGTCGTCACCACACGTCCCCAACTCGTCCACCTTGAAGAGATACTCCAACTGGCCATCACCTATCCGACCACTCCAGTCTGACATCACGCCGTCGCTCACATCGCCAACAGGCTCCAGCCAGATCCCATGAAATACAGCCTTCGTTTAGGATCTCTGACTGGACCGTGGCCACTCTCCAAAAATCATTAAAAGATAAAGGAATTCACTTTAACAGAACAGACAATAAAGCCAAACTTTTCAACACACTTGTGGCAGCCCTCACCTCCGGCAACAATAGTGGGCTTCCTGGTGGCCGCGGCCATGACGTCAGCCGTCCCATTAAAGGGACAGGCTGCATTACCCTCTGACCATGCCTATCAATTTCAGCACCCACAACCCACTTCCAACAGTATCCAGCTACCAGCCCTGGCAGCTTTAACAGGGGAGTCAAGTACTTGGATGTCAGCCCCCCCCGCCACCTTCATTCAACAACAGCAGCCAGGACTAGTTGGGGCCCCTGGCATCAGGATGCCAGTGCCCCCAGTAGTCCACTTTCATGTGTAGTCTGGCAGTGGGGGAGCTGGATGGTTATGGCAGCGTGAAGTCGGCCTCCCGCATGAACAGCACTGTGGTGATCTTTGTGGACAGTATAGATAAGGTGCATCAGCTGGTTGAACGCGGTGTAGTGATCAGAGACACCCACACTCCCGTGTTCTCTTTATTCAACCCGGCCAAACGAGTCTTCATTTCCAATGTCCCGCCGTTCATCCGTAATGAAGTGTTGGAGAAGGAGCTGGCCAGGCACGGGCAGCTCCTGTCCCCGATCAAACTCATCCCGCTCGGCTGCAAGCCTCCACATCTGAAACATGTTGTTTCCTTTCAGAGGCAGGTTTTGATGGTCCTCAACAAGAATGAGGAGAGTCTCAGCCTGGCTTTCAAAGTCAGGATCAACGACACCATTACTCCTTTCATGTTACGACCGATAATATGAAGTGTTTCACATGTGGGAAGGAGGGCGTTCTCATCCGGCTTTTTTAGGAGGCTCCGCTGGCTGCCGAACCCAGTCCTTCAGGGTGGGGAAAAATAGTTTTGAATAATGCAACCACTGACAGTGATGACAGACAAAATGACATGGCAGAGGGTCAGACAGGAGAAATAGAAACAGCGGAGGAGACAGAGGCAGGTGAGCAGCAGAAAGCAGATGATGAACAGGTGAAGGCAGGTATGAGGAAGGTGAAACAAAAGAGCAGTGGGCGACAGTAAAAGACTGACAGAACAAATGAACAGAGGACTGATGAGCAGGTTCAGAGATCTAAGGACAGACAGGGGATAGGACCAGACCTGACAGCGTCCACACTGAGGACGAGGTCAGAAGTCAGAAGGTCACAGTGACAGAACAGATTGGACAGGTGGTGACGAGAGTGGCAGAGTTTGTGCTGGACAGTGTTGAGGATATTGTGGTAGATGATGAACTTTCTAAGTCATCAGTCAAAAGGAAGAAACCAGAAAGTAAAAGCAGCAATGTAAAAGCTTTAAAAGTTCCTAAAAAGACGTGTCCTCCCTCTGAGGCGGAGGAGGGTCTGACCAACACACAGGACAGCGACTGTGAAACAGCTGGACACTCTCAGGTTGACCAGGGCAGCGGCTACTCCTTCAGCAGGATCAGGGCCTTTCTGCAGGACACAAAGGGCATGAGGCTGGTGAAGGTGGAGAACTTCTTCCCGGACCTGCAGTTGTTCCACGACTCGGTCCGGCTGTTCATGAAGAGCTCGGACGACATTGGGCGGCCCACCTTCACTGAACAGGAGGTTTTCCGCCTGAAGAAGCTGTTGCAGAAAGTTTGAGCACAGATCACAGATCTGTTTGTTCTCTGTAATCCAGCTGCTGGTCTCTTCCTCTCTGTTGTTTGGACGCAGCTTCACTCCAAGTATGTGCGACATCAGGCTGGGGTCTTTAAACATCAATGTGCCAGGGAGGAGGTGAAGAGAGCCTCTCTCCAAGAAACTGAATGTGGTTTTTCTCCAGGAGACTCACAGCACAGCTGACAATGAGTCTGACTGGAGGAGGGAGTGGAGCAGGGAGGCTTTTCTGAGCCATAAGAGCAGAAACAGTGGTGGAGTCGGGATTTTATTCTCCAAAGACTTTCTGCCAGTCTCTCCTGTTACAGAGGACATTATTGAAGGTCGGCTGCTGAAGATTACAGCTGAATTTGAAAAAGTAAAGATGGTGTTTATAAATGTGTACGCTCCAACTGTTGGCACAGACAGACTGGCCTTCTGTGACGTTTTATGAACAGGAGCCGCATGCAGCTTCAAAGAGTTGTCTGGTGTCTAGTGTTCTGGTCTGTGATCGGTGAAGATTTACTGTTTGTTCTCAGAGACAGTTTGAGTAAGGGGCGGCTGCCTCTGAGCTGCAGGAGGGCGGTCCTCACTCTTCTGCCAAAGAAGGGCGATCTGCAGGAGATTAAGAACTGGAGGCTTGTTGCTCTGCCCTGCACAGACTATAAGCTGCTCTCAAAGGTGCTGGCCACTCAGCTGAGGAAAGTGATGGAGCAGGTCATTCACGCTGACCAGACATACTGTGTACCCAGCAGGCTGATATATGATAACATCACTCCAATTCAGGACATTTTGGACCTCTCTGGTTCATTGGGCTGTGGAAGAAAAGGCTTTTGACCGGGATGAACACCAGTACCTGTGGCAGACACTGAAAGCCTTTGGTTTCAGCTCTGGTCTTATAGCCAAAATCCAGGTTTTGTACAGTGACATTGAGAGTGTACTTAAGATTAGCGATGGTTTGAGCGCTCTTTTTAAGGTTCAGAGGGGAGTCAGGCAGGGCTGCTCCCTGTCTGGCATGGTTTATCCTCTGGCCTTAGAGCCTCTCCTGAACCGCCTGAGGACAGACCTCTCTGGGATCCAACTCCCAGGTTGTGAGAAGGTTTTCATATTGTCTGCCTGCACCAATGATGTGATCATTCTAGTAAACAAACAGGTTGACATTGATGTTTTAGTGATGAATGTTAATAATTTTAGCCTGATTTCTTATGCAAAGGTAGGAAAAGGGGGAAAAGTGATGCACTGATTGTTGGTGAGGGGTTAAGGAGGGAACTGATTTTACCGGGGGGCTAACATGGAACACAGCAGGACTTAAATATCTGGGCGTGCACCTTGGGGATTAGGGCTCTGTACAAAAACACTGGGACAATATGTTGGAGAAGGTTGAAGGGAGAATGAAAAGGTGGAAATGGATTTTACCCAAACTGTCTTTTAAAGGTCGCATTTTAATCATCAACAGCTCCATGCTCTGGCATCGTTTGTTGTGCCTGGACCCTCTAACCCACCTGCTGGGCAAAGTTCAGGCAGTGATTGTGGATTTTTTCTGGGATCACCTGCACTGGATCCCTCAGAGTGTGCTGTTTCTCCCAAAGGAGGAAGGAGGCCAAGGACCTGTTCATCTGGCCAGTAGGGGTGCTGCTTTTCGCCTGCAGTTCATACAGAGGTTTCTCTCTGGTCCCAAGGACTTGGTCTGGAGACCCATTGCTCGAACCATTCTGGGTAGGTGTGGTGGTTTGGGACTGGCTGAAACTCTTTTAATGGACCTGCGAAGTCACAAACTGGAGGATTTGCCGAGATTTTATCGTGGACTTTTTGGAGTGTGGGGCCTGTTCACCAAGGAGAGGCTTCAAAGCTGCAACTCACTGTTCTCGCTCCTGCAGGAGCTGCTGGTCTTCAGACCCGCTTCACCACCTTGCGTGCAGTGGGATCTTCTGTACTGACACAGCTCTGCTCGGAGGGCATCTTGACTCTGGAACATGTGGTCCAGTGATGTGGTGCACAGTTGGACGGTGCAGCAGCTCTAGCCTCTCACCTTGGGTTTAGCTCTGTCAGGTTCATCTGTCACATGCTCAACACCTGGAAACATCAGCTGACACCAACAGAGCTGTTCGTGTTGGCTGCACACGGTGACGGCCATGTCCTCCCTGACAACACTGCCCCCTTTCCAGAGCTGAAGATTGAGCCTGACTTTAAAAGCTGTATGGGGTGTCTGCTGGAACTGAGTGAGTCCTGCAGAGCCCCTTTCCATATGTTAACAGGTAAAATCATATACAGTCTAATGGTGAAGGTGTTAAACAGGAACAAACTGAATGGTAGTTCAGACACTCTGTGGAGGGCTCACCTGGCTCTCGGCGGGCAGGTGAGGCCTGAGTGGAGAGCGCTTTATAAACCACCATTAACCAGGAGAGCTGCAGACCTGCAGTGGAGACTTCTGCATGGCAGCGTAGCTGTCAATGCTTTTGTCTCCGTTGTTAATCCAAATGTCCGTGAAACTTGTCCAATTGTGCCCTCAGAGGGAAACAGTCTTCCACTGCTTTGCGCACTGCTGCAAACTCGGCCCCTTGTTCCTGCTGCTGCAGCAGGTCTTCAGCAGGTTTGGAGAGGTGTTCTCCCTGCAGGTCTTCATACTGGGATACAGGTACAGTCGCAGGTGTAGACATGCGTGCCAGCTGCTGAACTTTATTCTGGGACAGGCCAAGCTGGCTGTTTATGTAAGTAGGAAGAATAAGATAGATGTTAATGTGGCTGATGATGTGAGGAGCGTGTTCGTCAGGATGGTGGAGGCCAGACTGCGCGTTGACTTCAGTTATTACAGCGCCGTCGGTGATGTTCAGATGTTTGTTGATATCTGGTGTGCTCTGTTGCTGAAAATCAGCTGATCTTTGGGCTCATACTTTGCTATGAAGTCCTTGTTCCTCGTGGACCAGAGGAGCCACAGACTGGGAAACCTCCTGCAGTTTTATCAGAATGTTTTTAAAATATGGGACTTCTCAGAAAAGACTGTTCACGTGATTTTAACTCACCATCCTGGATTTTAAAGGAGCCTGTTGTGTACGGGACTCATTTGATAGTGTTTCCCCAGAACCCTCTTCTATCTGACCATTTTTTAATAACATTTCAGTTCACAATTATGAACTTCTCAGCATTTGGCAGGGAAACTACCCTCAGTCGGTGTCTCTCTGATAATGCTGTTTCCAAATTTAAGGAGATTATTCTGTCTCTTTTGGCTTCTATGCCACGTGCCATTACAACAGAGGGTAGCAGCCTAACTACTAGTCCAGCACATATAGATTATCTTGTTGATAATACTGCAGCTACACTGCACACAGCACTGAATAATGTGGCCCCTTTGAAACAGAATAAGAAAGCCATCAAGCAGAGGAAGCTAGCTCCCTGGTTTGACACACAGTTACGCACTTTAAGACATTCCTCACAAAAGTTAGAGAGGAAGTGGCGATCCACTAATATAGAAGAATTCCACCTTTCCTGGAAAGATAGTATTATAACATACAAATCAGCCCTGCGTAAGGCAAGAACTGCCTATTATTCCAAATTAATAGAGGAAAATAATAACCCCAGGTTTCTGTTCAGCACTGTAGCCAGGCTGACAAAGAGTCACAGCTCTGTTGAGCCAACTATTCCCTCAGCTCTCAGCAGCAATGACTTTATGAATTTCTTTACTAGTAAAATCAGAGATATTAGAGAAAGAGTTCATTACGCACTCTCTTCAACTGTTCCATGTGTGTCAACTGCAGTCAGGATTTAGAATAAATCACAGCACAGAAACAGCATTGGTTAAGGTTAGCAACGACCTCCTAATAGCTTCTGACAATGGCCTCGTCTCTTTACTTGTCCTGCTAGACCTCAGTGCTGCATTTGACACCATCGATCGCAATATCCTACTACAGAGACTAGAACATGTCATTGGCATTAAAGGAACAGCACTAAGCTGGTTGAAATCTTATCTATCCGACAGATTCCAGTTTGTCCATGTTAATAACGACTCGTCCGTGCACACAATGGTTAATCATGGAGTTCCACAGGGTTCTGTGCTTGGACCATTGTTGTTCTCCCTATACATGCTAAACACCTCAGAGACAGGTTATCTGACCTCGCAGTCACATTGGATGGTGTTACCCTGGCCTCCAGTTCTACCGTGAGGAACCTGGGAGTCATATTTGACCAGGATTTGTCCTATCAGTCCCATATTAGGCAGGTCACTAGGACTGCCTTCTTTCACTTGTACAACATAGCTAAGATTAGGAGTATCCTGTCCAAAAGTGACACCGAAAAGCTAGTCCATGCATTTGTTACCTCAAGGCTGGACTATTGTAATTCCTTGTTGTCGGGTTGTCTGACTAGCTCACTGCAAGGCCTCCAGCTCATCCAAAGCGCTGCTGCGAGGGTTCTGATGGGAATTAGCAAGAGAGATCATATTTCTCCGGTTTTAGCTTCTCTTCATTGGCTCCCTGTAAAGTCCAGAATAGATTTTAAAGTCCTTCTTCTTACCTACAAGGCCCTTAATGGCCAAGCTCCACTGTACTTCAATCAGATGCTAAGTCCCTATTACCCCAACAGATTACTTTGCTCCCAGAGTGCAGATTTGCTCGTGGTTCCCAGAATCTCCAAAAGTAGAATGGGAGGCCGAGCCTTTAGCTATCAGGCTCCTCTCCTGTGGAACCAGCTGCCAGTCTGGGTCCGAGAGGCAGACACTCTTTCTACTTTTAAAGTAAAGCTTAAAACCTTCTTGTTCGACAAAGCTTACAGCTAGCTCTAGTTACCATGTGAACTACACCATCCATGCCATCCCCTAGTTATGCTGCTATAGGCCGAGGCTGCTGGGGGACATCCCATGATCGTCGCCACACTCCTCCTCTTCCCTCTCTCTCCTCAAACTCCATTAACTCTGTGTCCTCTCTCCCCTAGTGCTGTGCTTGTTTCTCTCTGGTCTCTCTCTCTGTACCTCTCTACAGATACCTGTGGCTCCAGAGCTGAACATCTGACCTGTGGCTCCACCGACCTGCCCCGTGTCCTCTGCTGCCTATTGCTGTCATTTGCTGTCATTATTCTATATTGTACTCTCTCTCTCTCTCTCTCTCTCTCTCTCTCTCTCTCTCTTTCTCTTTCCCCCCAACTGGTCAAGGCAGATGGCCGTCCACCTAGAGCCAGGATCTGCCCAAAGTTTTTCCTTGCCACTGTTGCCAAGTGCTTGCTCATGGTGGAACTGTTGGGTGTAATTAACAGTAATGAGTGTGGTCTAGACCTGCTCTGTTTGTAAAGTGCCCTGAGATGACTTTTGTTGTGAATTGGCGCTATATAAATAAAATTGAATTGAATTGAATTTTAATGTGAATAGTGTTTCAGTTTTGAAAAGGTTTGTCTCCA
This sequence comes from Datnioides undecimradiatus, assembly GCA_008933995.1. Lineage (NCBI taxonomy): Eukaryota > Metazoa > Chordata > Actinopteri > Lobotiformes > Datnioididae > Datnioides > Datnioides undecimradiatus. The sequence goes on along the minus strand of WARS01002847.1, from coordinate 3,633 downwards.
CAAGGATCGTCACACTGGGTCACGTGGTGGATCTGTGTAGACCTGAACTGGACAATGCTGCAGCTTTGTCCTCAGCTCTCTGCATTTCTTCAGACAGGACCATCAGGAACCTGCTGATGGGCTGGAGAAGCCAGCTAACAGAGGAAGAATGTTCTGCCATCATCTCCCATCATGCAGGTGCGGAGCCCAGGGAAGAGCCGTTTCCTTTAGATGTCGTGTCTCTGGAGTGTAAGGACTGTTCAGGTGTGTTTTTAGTATCAGAACCCATAACCCTGCACGGCTCATCGGGCAAACAGATGTACAGATGCCTGGTTAAGACTTTAAATAAAGACAAACTGCATGGTCGTGTAGACACCTCATAGAGAGAGTGTTGACGTTATTGTATATGTTCTTAATTGACCTAATTTCTGAAAGTGGGCAGGGCTACACACCGGTGCGTAATCATCAATAAATGGCACTGCTCATCCCCATTGTGGCGTGGGTGCACGCAGGCCAAAGGTAACCTGGCTGTGTTTTTCCTCCATTATGATATCCCGGTATTTCCAGCTCTTTTAAAGAATGGCTGCGCCAACAAAGAGCATCTGGGTTTGGGTTCTGATGTGAGACAAACCACCGTTGACAAAAAAGGTTGGAGACCTGCAGTGGAGGGTTTTATATGGTGCAGTGGCTGTCAACGCTTTTATTTCTGTTTTAGTTGCAATGCCTTTGGTTTAGACCTGCTCTGTATGTGAAGTGCCCTGAGTGACCTTTTGTTGTGATTTGCTGCTACACACATATGAGCCAACCTGAAATTTACCAAATGGTCTCAAATCTGAACTGGGACAGAAACATTATTAATTACTGACAAAAATCAATAAGGGTTCATTGATTTACAACATCTTAAACACAGCTGATTGGATTTGTACAAATGGGTTTGTTCTTAAACGTTCCTATAATTTATTTACAGGAATTCACTGACAAGAAGGAAGTGTCTCCAAACACTCACCAAGCTTCAGCCACGATTGCGATTGTTCTGGTCTATATGAATGCGCGTGTGTGTTCCCATCAGCCTCAACTGCTCTCTGTGTTTCCTGCTGATTAGCTGGTGTTAGCACGCTTACATTAGCAGACAGAGTGAATAAATAATCAACCACATGACCTAAAGGGCTGTAAACATAAGTGATTGTAACACATTGTAAAACTGGTAAGATGGACTTTGATCCATTGATCAAGAGATCAATTAAGACATTTATGACAATAGAAACAAAAAACAGAAACTGAACAAAAGCTTTTCCAGATAAACGTGAAGCAAGGTGATATGTGATTAACAGCAGCCATTCAGCATGTCCAGCAGAAAACAGCACACTGATAACAACTATACACACGGCCTGTTCGTATAATACAGCAATATTACAGAAAAAGATATGTAATACAGTGTAATATACAGTCATAGTTTATTATAGTATAATTGTATATAGTAGTAAAGGAGAATGTAGACATGGGAGGGCTCAGGGTGGCTGTGGTTCAGGTGATAGACTGGACCACCCTTCACATGGAACATTCTGGACAAAACCAAGAAACTGACAGTCGCAGAGACTGGTGTGTGGAGGCTCAATAAACAGACAAATGCAAAAAAAATATGGGGGAATGGGCCCTAAAGCCTTTTGTTATGGGTGGGAAATGTACTTTAGCACACAGGAGTGGCCTGGAGGAGTGGCTCATGGTTAAGTGGAGGACACCTGATCACTGATCATCCAAAGGTTTGAGGCACAACAGCCTCGCTAGCTTTCTCTCTCGAGCTGAAGTTTTGTCCTCGAGTTTTTTTCCAATGGCTCGAGAATTCAGACTCCTGTGTGTGTTTTGGCTGGTTGCAGTCTGTCTTGGTAAGTTGCCTGATTGTGTGGGAACTTTAAATCCTAATTTAAATCAGTTGATAGGCTCTGATAAATACTGAAGTTCAATAATCAGACAAACTTTATCATGGAGAGAAACATTCCTGTCTTTTGATTTTACTCTTTTAAACATTAAGAAATTCTGTAATTTTTCCAATTGAGTCTTGAATTGAAATTAAGTTTCAAGGAAGGACTGTGTTTCCCCTAGGTTTACAGCTTTGGGGAGATGGCAACACTCACTCTCTTGCAAGTGTTGCCATCTCTGGCACCCTGGGAGCGTTTAGAAACGCAGATATCTTTGTCTGCTTTTCAAGTGGTTGACGCCACATATTTTCCAACGTGCGCTCTCTGCCTGCTGGTTTTCAATGATTAACGTATATTTTCAGTGAAGGTTGTTTTTCTCATGATTTTACAGTATGATAGGCCATTACATCCATTAATTCTGGTATTTTAGTTGTATTTAAGGTGATTTTGTAATCTCAGACAGGTTTTTCGGTCTTACACGTTATGAACCCTTAACCATTTTGCTAAGTGAATCATCTGTTTGGGTACCAGCAATACTGATATGGTTAATGTATTCTGTTACCACATTAATGATAAGCCATTTTTACAGTTTCTAGGGTTGCTATTACAGTATTCAACCTTAATCAGATGTGAGCTGTACGTTCCACAAGTATGTATGGATACATTAACACAGCACCATGTAGTTTGACGCCACTCACATATATTTCAGTCGCATCATATGTAACATTAAGGAATGTTAGAGGGGGGATTATGTGGTGGTGAGAAGCGTGTCCTGTTTCTGTGTGTGGGCTACAATGATACAATGAAGTGATATGATCACCGCTGAATAACCTTCCACAGGAACATTTGGTTGCTCTGTGTGCCAGGTCAGAGTAACCTGAAATGTTTTGGGGGCAAGTTAGGAAACATCTGGCTATTTAGATACCACGAAGTTATCGAGTTGCTATTCTGGGAAATGTTGTTTAACCAGGAACCAAAAGAGATGTTATGAGAAGAAAATGTTCCAAAGTAGCAAAGGAATTCACACACACACATCCACATACACACACATAGGGAGTTAGGCAAGATAGGTTTGTGTGAAACAAGGATAAAAGGGGCATGAATGCTGGACTTCGGGGGCTGTTTGCTGGGGAATGAGAATCTGTTGAGGTTGTGTACGGCTTCAATAAAATCCCGCATAGGCCTGCTGATGGATCCTGAGTCATCGAGTCTTTCTTCAACAGGAGTGCACTCACCTGTGTGTGCGCACACGTGTCTGTGTGTGTGTGTGTGTGTGTGTGTGTGGGTGTGTGTGTGCACGCATGCGTCGAGGCGGAACCCGGTTATTTGCTATTTGGCATATTCTTTTATCCAAAGATGTACATGTAGAATAAATACAACACAAGCAGAGATCGTGGAGAGGTGATAAGAAATAGGACATATTCATTCATATTCATCACAGGTGATGTTTAAGGTGATATTTAGTTTTATTTATTTATGACATTATATAGCTAATTGAAGCTAAATCTATTCCTCACTTTCAACTCCCACGCCTGCAGGGACGACTACAACGCCTGGAAAAAATCCATCTGCTCCAACTTCCACTGCAACATCTGGTGCAACAACAACAGTTCAAACTACCACACCTACAGTTACTACTTCAACAGCTGCAACAACAACATCTGGTGCAACAACCACAACAACTCAGACTACCACACCTGCACTTACTACTACAACTGCTGCAACAACAACATCTGGT